>JAMZAV010000319.1:0-413007 GCA_024449915.1 Sweltsa coloradensis
CTTTCGAAAGCCTTTTCCATCTTTGTTGTTTACCTCATGAGTCGACGATGCCTCGTAGTCTACTCGCAGTCGCAGCCTGGTTAGGAAGAATAGCGGCGGTCTACTGATGATTCTTGTTGCCCTAGGCCTACCCTACCTCATCTGTTTTTGGGCACCGGTCCCGTAACCTCACTTTGATCTAGGCCTGCATCTTTGGCCTGGCTCAAACACGTCGCCGTAGACGGAACAGGCACTTTTAAAGAACGAGAAAGAGTCTTTTGTTTCCCCTGCCATTACACTTGCATTGCAAAACACAACACCGACGGCAAACACACGAGAACTTGAAGACTGAACACGCCACAGGTGGAAAACACTGAGTCAGTCTAAACTAGGCCACTAGTCACATTTGACTGACGCCGTGATGGAAACGATTGAAAAAACTCGACGAGTCGAAGCAGGCTTGGAATCGATCGATCGAACTGAATAACGACGTGGTGATCTTGGCTGTAGTCACATTTTGTTTGGGTTTGGCAGCGTGTGGTTTGGGTGGGCGGGTGGGGGATCGGCGAGGGCGTGTCGACTACGAAGCCACGCCCTAGCTAGCCATTGCCGCTGGAAATACGTATGTCGGATAGCGGGCGGGAAAATTTGAATCTGAATTTTTTTGGAAATATCCGTAGTACAGGCCCATATTGTGCTACATTATATGGGTCGCCAGGGTCAAATTTTTAGTCGCCAGTGGCGACCTGGCGACCGCATTTTTGGAGGCCTGGACACAGCATAGTACAACATGCGCTTATTGTTTTTGGATACACAGTAAACTCGTATAGAGATAAGTTTACAGTTTGGGAAAGAACGGTGAACATAAAACACAATACATAACCTGAACGGCTGGGTAGTTTTAAAAATTTTTTTAGGTACTGACTGGTTAAATTAGAGTGAATTAAAAGTTTTCTTTCTTGTCCTTTAAAATAAGCAAAATAAATCATTAATGTAAGATGCATAAGTAGAGGTAATGAGAAAGGGTGATATAAAACCCAAATTTCGTTTTAAAAACCCAAATTTCGCTTTCCGCGATTTCAAAAAAATTGTCAAAAAACGTTACAAAAAAATAAAAAAAAATCGCTTAAAAAAATTGTACGCGACTGTATTTTGGTATACTATTTTCGCGGAAGCCGTGATACGCGCCGTTATTTTGGAGGTATATTTCCGTGAAGCCCGTGACGTCACGGTACCCCGCCTACCGCGCGGCGTTTAAATTTGGTCTGGACCGGCACCTCCACCAAAACTGGACCGGCACCTCCACATCACTTTACATTTTGCACCACTAAAGGTCCAATTTCGCGATTTAATTCGCGTTTGACCAGTTTGATGTAATTTTGTTCGTTATTTCGCGCTATACACAAATTTCGCGAAATTCGCGTTTTCAAAATGTTTTTTTCCATCATTAAATGATGTAATTCGTCGACAATATTATATTTTTTTGGCAAAAAAAGGACATTTAAAAAATTCGCGAATTTCGTTATCACCATTTTTCACTACCTCTATGCATAAGGCACCTAACTGGAATGTCGAGACTCATGTTCTATAATCAAACCACGGTGGGGATTGATTTTTTTAATTTCTGGATTGTATTAATATTATTTTAAAAGTAGGCTATTTTCTTTAAACAATGCGTCACGTCGACTTGTCCGGTGACGGGCGAGCTGTCGAACAGCGGCCAGCCGATGCGCCGCTTCACGCAGACGTTTGTCCTCGCCGCGCAGACCCCCAAGAAGTTCTACGTGCACAACGACATCTTCCGCTACCAGGACATGTTGTTCTGCGACGAGGACAACGAGGGGGACTCTTGCGCTCGAGCCCGAAGGGGAATGGAACAGGAGCACTCCCCCAACCCGGCATCTGCAGCTGTGAGTACGGTTTTAATGACCATTTTTTTTTTTTTGAATATTTGTCTATGTATAACCGTGACTTTAAAAAAATTCTAATTGTTTTCCCCTTTAAAAAAATTATATATATATAGGCCAAATTTTATATATGTTCTGTTGTAGGCTTTCGTGATTCAGGGTTTTTTGTTTGTTACACTTTACAGAATAACCTCTCTATATTGAATGTTTAAAATGAATTTTTAATTAAAACTTCAACGTTTCAAAAAGACTAGGTTTCCATTTTTAAGAGAGTTGGTAAAAACAAAACAATAAAAAAAAACATCAGCAACAAAATAAAATAAAAACAAATTTTTTTTTAACCGCCTTACAAAGGAAAACCCAAATAGTAAGTACAAAGCAAACAGGGCAGTGAAAACTTTTTAACCACATCACTGTCTAACGCTTGCTTCTTCTAGTCACCTTTCCCCAACCTGATTCTGTTCTTCAACTGATGTTGTAGAATCCGGGAAATTTGTAGGTTTAAAAGTTGACTTCTTGTCAACATTCTTGTAGGAGGATTCTGGTCAACTGTTGGAAGCCTAGTCTTCTGAAACTTTTAAACGTTCAACAAACTTCAAGTTTTAATTTAAAATTTTCTTTTTAAACTTAAAATAACGTGAATTTTCCGAAAGTGAAAACAAAACATATATTTATACATTTTTTTATATTTTAAATTTTGTATTGCCCTGAAAAAGGTAAAATTTTTCATCAAAACTTGGCCTAATGTAAATAAACGGGGGCTTAAAACCAAAAAACCCTTCATTAATTCATATGGGCCACGAAATATCCAAAACATATATATATATACATAAATCTCTCTTATCCGATTCCCCTTTTACCCCATGTTCCCGTTTAACCGGCCCCCAAAAAAAAAAAAAAAAAAAAAAATTAAATTTTTTAAATACGAAAATAAACAAAAAAATAATTCAGACCCGCGCCGCATTTTTTTAATGTACCGCATACTTTTGTAGCAGGGCCTTCGAGTGATGCAAAGAAATAGATCGGAATATTATCTCGTTTTCGAGCAGGGGCATCAGTGTACTGAGCCTTAGAGTTAGTGGTCAGTGTGCGTCGGGCGCATCCCCGGTAAGCGTCATGCCACCCCTGACTAAAAGGGGTCAGTGTGCGTCGCGCGCCTGCCGTGCGCATACGTCCAGCTCTCACCACACTTTTTCAAAGATGGTCGTTGTGGAACTAGATGCAATCATTTTTAAACCGATTCACGAAATTCGAAATCCGACGCTTTGAATTGTTATTCCGGGGCTTATCTATTTCTTTCCCAGACTTATCTTGCGTCGTGAGCTTCACGGGGGCAAGTATGAGAGGTTTTCCCAATGAAAAAGAGAGCTACCCTGGGCCTATTTTTTGCATTGTGGGCCTGGGCCTCTGCGTCGATTTTAGCCTAGGCCTGGGCTAGACATAGTTTTTATTACGACATGTGGGCCTAATTGTGTCCGGTTTTTCTGAGCTTAAATTTCAAGCTTTAAAATAATTTAGTATCCCCTGTAAAAGTGTATCGTGTGTATTTTATGTTCCTTTATCCTTCTGTGTCATATATCATTTTCCCACATCGGGCTATGCTCGAAGCAAATAAACATTGACCGCGCCACCCGAGTTTTTCGCAAATCCGGGTGCCCCCGTCTCACCCAAACTGGGAAAAGAAAATTTTACTGTATGTCTTTTTTTAAAAATTTTTTAACGGTAAAACCACGTCCTTGTTAAAATTGTAGTCCTGGTTGGACTTGTCGAGTGGGGCAACTTTTCGCCAATTTTTACAATTGCCTCTTCGGCAGCGTCGACTGTTACCACCCAGCACTGTCACTGCACTGACTTGTAGATGTCTTGTCCCTCGTTGCCCGCGCAGGCTCTGCTGTCAATCACCCAGGGGTCTCGTATCAAAAGGGTGCGGGGGGGGCGATTTTCTTTGGCTTGCCCATTTTTTTCCCTGGTTGGGCTTCTAGGGGTACCCCCCTTTTTGTAGTCTGTCTTAGTAGGACATCTTTAAACGCTATTGTAGTTTGGCAAAATGGGAGGGTGTGATGCCCCCTGCTGACCTGATTTCTGGTACTCCGGGCACAATAGCTGCTTCCCTTCTTTCCCTCGTTTGGCAGTGGCCTATTGTCTGTAACACCTTGGGAGCGACGAAGATTACTTTTTTTTAAAAGTGAAGATTCATTTGGGTTTTTAAAAAAGCTTTTTAAACCCAAGTGAATCTTCAGTCGTTCCCCAAAGGGTGTTACAACAATAGCGCCACTGCCCAAAACCGAGGCAAAGAAGAATCGCTTTTGTGCCTGCGAGTACCAAAAACTCAGGTCACGGGGGTTCACTCACCCCCCTCCCCCTTTGCCCAAAACTACAATACTTTTAATGATGCCCCTACTCAAGACAACAAAAAACGGGCCTACACTAGAACCAAACCCAGGGAAAAGATACCAACGCCAAAAAACCTCGCCCCCCCGCCCTTCTGAACGAGACCGCCTGGTTTTTGACACGTCAGACCCTGCCGGACGCAACGGGGCCCCAAACACTACAAGTCAGTGCATGCGTGCTCAGCCGGGTAACGCTCGACGCTCGCCTGAAGGGGCCAAATTTAAACTTTTGGCAAACGTTGCACCCCCTCGACAACGTCCAACAGGACTGAAATTTTTTAAAAGGTAGGGGTTTTTAAAACCGTAAAATTTTTAAAAAAATGACATCATATCCCAACCACAAGTCTAAAACTTATATATAAAATATATATTGGGCCTATATTATAAGGGCAAAATTTTTTTATCCCAAAAATTAAACAATTTTTAAATGTACAGTAAAAGAACTCCTTACCCCGATCCCGCTTATCCGATGTACCGTTTTAAACCGAGCCCCCAAAAAAAAAAAAAAATTAAAATTTTTAAAAACGAAAATAAAAAAAAAATAATTACAGACCGGCGCCGCACTTTTTTAAATGTACTCGCATACATTTGTGGGCATGCTTACGGTGGGGCAAAAAAGATAATGGGCGAAAATATCTCGACTTTCGAGCAGGGGCATCAGTGTACTGACATTTAAAGTTTTAGTGGGCAGTGTGCTCGAGCGCATCGCCGGTAAGCGTCAGTGTCACCCCCGAGCATATAGAGGCATGTGCCCCGCGCGCCTGCCGTGCGCAACGATCCGCCATCTCACACACACTGTTCAAAAATGGTCCCTTGTGGAACTAATGCAAACTGTTTTCAACCGATTCACGAAATTCGTAATCACCCGCATTGAAATTTTTATTCCTGGCTTATCTTATTTCTTTCCCCGACTTGCGTCGGAGCTTCAGCGCGGGGAAAGAGTGAGGGTTTTCCCACTGAGAAAAGGGGCTAGGGCCTGGCCTAGGCTATTTTGCATTGTAGGCCTAGGCCTAGCCTACTGCGTCGGTTTTTGGGCCCAGACATACGTTTTTATGAATGTAGGCCTAATTTTTTACGTGTGTTTGTGAGCTTGATTTACAAGCTATTAAATCATTTTGTATACCTTTATGAAATGTATCTGTGTATTTATGTTCCTTTATCCATTACTGTGTCATATTACTTTTAACCCCATCAGGCTATCTACGAGAGCAAAAAAAAACAAATGAAAACCCCCCATCCGAGTTTTTCGCAAATCCGAGGGGGCCCCGGGCTCATCCAACTCGGGTAAAGAGTTCTTTCTGTCTTTATTCACCGGGTGTATTTAGTGACTGCAAATTTTACAGAGCTTTTTCCTTTATGTAAAAAAAAAAATTAAAACTTCATTGTACTAATTTTTTGGGCCTCCTATTTTCCCAAATACCTACCAAGTAATACCAAAAACCCTAAAAAAACAGTTACATAAATGAGGGGTAGACTCTAAATAAAAAATTTATTTTTTATTTATATAAACATTATGTTAATTGGATGAGCGAAACGAAGACTTATTTCACTGACCGCCTAAAAAAATTTGGCTCCAAGTTTTTTTTTTTTTTTTTTTGTCTGCTTGTTACACGATTCCGGGGAAACGGCATAAACGATCTTGATGAAAATTGAAGGGGGGCCCTTTGAATCTCTAAACTTAAGTGTATTGTTTTTGGGGACAATCGAAAAAATATTTTCATAAAACCGTACTTTTAAAAGTTTTTTCCGATTTTTTTTGCATATTTTCGGACATTTGGGCCCGATTTTGACCAAACGGGGGAGACTACAAATTCCTTTTTTCACATGGACTTTAAGGTTATGGTGATTAGTACCTTTTGAAAGAAAAATTGAAAAAATTGCCAGAATCCATAGAAATAAGGGGTTTTTAAAATTTTTTTTTTAGGGTTTTTTAAAAACAATAAAAAAGTAAAAATAGAAACTTGACATAATCACCTACAATGCATCCAAAAAGCATTGCAAAAGGGAAAAATGGTTTCCCACGCAAAATAAAAAAATTACAAAAAAACTCATCCCTCAACGTGGCGGGGCATAGCTTTTCCTATTTTATAAAAAATTTTTTATAAACCCTTTACACAAACAAACATTGGAATTGCCATTTTTCCGGAATTTACGACAAAAAAGGGCACCTGGAAACATCTCCGGCGGGTGGGGGGTTTCCCGATCCCTTTCTCCTCTTCAGTCTGCAATCTCATAGGGTTAAGTCCCAAATTTATGTCCTGACTTATCCCAAAAGAAGGCTATACTATTAATTTAAGCTACCGTCCCATTCTTTCTGCTTTGTACATTTACTCTGAACCATAAAAATAATGGTAAAGGTCGCCCCCCCGGGAAAACAGAATGTCAACAGACATGTCACAGACGTTATTGTTAGGGGCACAGATTTATGGTAAATAAAAAAATAATTTTCTCATTTAAAAAGTGATTTCGGGTTATAAAACGTCAAATCAAAGGAAAATTTGTCACTAAAAAATTTAAAAATCATGAAAAAAAACCAAAAATATCGTCAAACGCCCTTGGATTTTTAGGGGTTTTTGGAACGGAATCAGCGCTAGATTGCCCCAGGGGCTTAAATAAATAGCCTAGCAAGGGTTTAAATGGGGCTAAAAGAGTTTTGGGCCCAGGCTTAAACCTAGAAAAGTTAGCCTAGGCTAGGCTAGGGGTAAGCTAAGGCCTAGGCTAGGCTAGACCCTAAATCTTAAATGTGGTTGTAAAGGCCCAGGGGAGTACAAGGTTAGACCAAAACCTAGAATGGAAAACTTGCTAGGCCAAGGGACACCAAAAAAAGTTTACTCAGGATGAGAAACTACCTACTTGCAAAGGGATAAGCTGAGGCCCACTAGGCCTAGCTTTTGCCTACCCAGAGGGCCCAGCTTGTGGTTCAGTGGTTGGTGTCTTTTCTCATCCAATCCGGCACTATTACTGTGTTTTTACTCATTTTTCCCTTTATTTTGTCAAAAATATAAAACCATGACGAAGAAAATTTATGCACAATCTGCAAACATAAAACCCGCTCGGTGTGGGGTGGGCCATGGTGTCTACGGATTGACTCACACCATACCACAAGAGGCGGTGCAATTGAGCATCGAGAACACTGGGAAAAAATTTGTATCTTTATTTTGAACCTCTTTGGGAATTTTTACGTAAAAATTCGTTCGGCCTAAAAATTTTTATTTAGGCATCGAAATTTTCATTTTGATTTTAAAATATGCGGAAAATTAAAGGGGCTAAAAAACCCCCAAAATTTTTTTTACCAAAGTGATCCATAGCCAATCACACTTAATGACCTTTAAAAAACTAGAAACGCTAAAGTCCCGCCGCTTGATGGATTAGCTTTTTTTAAAATTTTTTTGTTTGCGTGGGATATCTTTACTTTTTGGGGAAGTGCTTTGTTTTTGCTCCACCTACGCATTGTAAATGATTGTTGCAATTTCTTTTGTTCCTGTCAATTGGGATTTTTTACCCGTAAAAACTTTTATTAAAAGCTTTTTTTTTCTTGGATTTTGGGTGACTTTTTCAACTTTTTTTTTTAAAAGGTCTACATCACCATAACCTCAATGTCCTGATAATATGACGTTTAAAGGCCCCACCCGTTTGTCAAATTGGCCCAAATGGCACAAAAAATTTGCACTAAAAATCAAAAAATTATATTAAAATTTATTTCTTAAATTTTACTACCTTTTTCCAAACTTTTTTTCAGAAAACAAAACATCACCATTTCCTTAAAGTCCATGTGAAATTAAATTGTGCCTCACCCGTTTGGTCAAATTGACACAAAAGGCACGAAAATATCGCACAAAAAGTCAAAAAAATTATATTAAAAATTTTTTTCTAAGATTCGACTAACTTTTCCCAAATTTTTCTTTCAGAAAACAAAACTCACCATTCCTTAAAGTCCCTGTGAAAAATTTCGTTTAACCCTACCCGTTTTGGGCAAAATCGGCCCAAATGTCTCGAAATATCGCCTATAAATCCAAAAAAAACGTAAAAGTGCGATATTTATGAGAAATTTTTTTTGATTGTACCCAAAAAAGTGGCACTCTAAGTTCGAGATTTCAAAGGGCCCCTTTAATTTTCATCAAGATCGCATATGCCGTTTGCCCGGGAAACGGGGGAACAACAGACAAAAACAAAAAAAAAAAAAAAAAAAAAAAAAAAACAAAAAAAAAACAAAAGAGCTAAAGTTTTTGGGGGGGTCAGTGAAATTGAAATCTTGCTTCGCTCACCAATTATTCTTGTAACTGTGATTTAACACGTTTTTAAAATTTTTTTTTTTTCCGAAATTTGGGGAAAAATTTGGGGTTTTTTAAAATTTTTTAAAACGGGTTTAACCTGCTTTTTTTTTTGGCCACATAGATACTTTACATGCCAATCTAAAATACCCCTTTATAAATCGAGTCTTGAAACTGTGCCCAAATATACCCGCAAACACGCAAAAAAATGCTTCCAAATCACACCCCAAATTGGGAATCAGCATATTTTGACCAAACTACTTGCCCAAAATTACAAACAAAAAATGAGAATTTACGAAAAGGGTGTCGAGTACTCAATATGGCCATATTTTTTTGGAATAAATCCTCCAGGTCACGGGGGGATAAATTGTCCCCATGTTATTTTTTTGGGGGTTTTTGCCGTGGGGCCTAGCTCAAAAATGTCATGTTTGACAATTTTTTGTGAGGTCATGGTGGCCCTAATAATTTTTCTGAACTCTTCCCACCGTAAAAGGGTTTCCCCCCGCGCCGTTTGCTCTCCACGCTATTAACGGATATATCCCCCGGCGCATTGGGTTTTTCAAAGCAAATAATTCGTGATGCTCCAATTCCATTTTTTTTTACCCCAGCACGTGTATTGAAATACTTTGAAGGTCGGGAAAAAGTTCAACTCTACAACTGAAGTCAAATAGCAAATTTTTTTTTATACCTCCTAAATTTCATGACTATTTTTACAATTATAACAAACATGGGACCGAGCCGCCAAAAAAAAAAAAAAAAAAAAAAATTAAAGTTTAAATACGTAAATAAAACATAAAAATAATTACAGACGCGGCGCCGCACTTTATTAAATGTACTCGCATACATTTGTAGGCATGCCTTACGAGTGAGTGCAAAGAAGATAGATCGGCGATATATCTCGACTTTCGAGCAGTGTGCATCAGTGTACTGAGCATTTAAAGTTCAGTGGTCAGTGTGCGTCGAGCGCATCGCCGGTAAGCGTCAAGTGTCACCCACTGAGCATATAGAGGTCAGTGTGCGTCGCGCGCCTGCGCGTGCGCATACGATCCAGCCATCTCACACACAGCTGTTCAAAGATGGTCGTTGTGGAACTAGATGCAATCATGTTTCAACCGATTCACGAAATTCGTAATCACAACGCATTGAATTGTTATTCCTGGGCTTATCTTATTTCTTTCCCAGATCTTGCGTCGTGAGCTTCAGCGCGGGCATAGTAGTGAGAGGTTTTCCCACATGAGAAAGAGAGCTAGGGCCTAGGCCTAGGCCTATGTTTGCATTGTAGGCCTAGGCCTAGGCCTACTGCGTCGAGTTTAGGCCTAGACATACGTTTTTATTACGACATGTAGGCCTAATTGTGTACGTGTGTTTGTGAGCTTGATTTACAAGCTATTAAATCATTTAGTATACCTTGTATGAAGTGTATCATGTGTATTTTATGTTCCTTTATCCATTACATGTGTCATATATATCATTTTACCACATCAGGCTATGCTACGAGAGCAAATAAACAAATGAACCGCGCTATCCGAGTTTTTCGCAAATCCGAGGTGCCCCCGGTCTCATCCAACTCGGATAAGAGAGTTCTTACTGTACTTATATTCACACGGCTGTATTTAGTGACTGCAAATTGTACAGAGCTTATCCTTGTATGTAAAAAAAAATTAAAACTTCATTGTACGTAATTTTGGCCTACCTAGTTCCAAGTACCTAACCAAAGTAAGTACCAAACCACTAAAAATCAGTTACATAACTGAGTGGGTAGACTCTAAATAAAATTCATTTATTTATTTATATAAACATTATGTTAATTGGATGAGCGAAGCGAAGACTTCAATTTCACTGACCCCCCAAAAAATTTAGCTCCAATGTTTTTTTGTTTTTTTTGTCTGCTTGTTAGCACGATTCCGGGCAAACGGCATAAGCGATCTTGATGAAAATTGAAGGGGACCTTCGAAATCTCTAAACTTAGAGGTGTATTGTTTTTGGGTACAATCGAAAAAATATTTCTCATGAAAACCGTACTTTTACGATTTTTTCCGATTTTTTGTGCGATATTTTCGTGACATTTGGGCCGATTCTGACCAAACGGGTGAGACTACAACGTTCATATTTCACATGGACTTTAAGGTTATGGTGATGTAGTACCTTTTGAAAGAAAAAGTTGAAAAAGTTAGCCAGAATCCATAGAAATAAGGGTTTTAATATGATTTTTTTTAGGTTTTTAATAACAATTAACAAGTAACAATAGAAACTTGACAATAATCACCTACAATGCATCCAAAAAGCACTTGCAAAGGAAAAGTGGTCCTACGCAAACTAAAAACTTACAAAAAAGCTCATCCATCAACGTGGCGGGACATGAGCGTTTTCCTAGTTTTATAAAATTTTTAGGGGTGTGCGAATATTCGAAATTTTCGAAGTATTCGAGAATAATTTACTATTCGTATTCGATTCGAAACTCGAATAGTAACTATTCGAATTTCCGAAGTATTCGAAATCCCGAAGTATTCGATTTGAAATTCCCGCTAGTATGCAGGAAACTACATTACCGATCGACGCACCCTATCGTCAACTCCGCGCAACGTGTTTCAGCGGTCGTACCAACCAAACCAAGCTGTACCAACTTTGACAAACAACAGCATCTGATGTCACCGTTGTCACGACGTCGTTGAACATAAGAAATTACTCCGAAAACGTGATGCAAACCTCATCTTTCTTGCGAAAAAGTTCTAAACATGGTCTTTTCTCGGGTAAATGCTCAAGTAAAAACCCGCATAGGGCTCTCGTGCTTACAGATTACGAAGAAGAAGCGGGCCTTGAGCCCGAAACGGACATAGCCCTAGGGCCTAGGCCTAGCCTAGCCCTACCCGCTTCAAAGTCTAGGCCCTAGCCTACGGCATAAAAAGTGCGATTTGGTACTTTTTCAACCCAAAAGGGAACGAAGCCAAATGTATGCATTGCAAAAAAAATTAAAAATCCCCACAGGTCAGAACAACGAACATTGTTTTTAATCCCCTGTGCTTTGCACAATGCTAGGCCTAGGGCCTAGGCCCCCTAGCCTACCTAGACCTAGGCCCTAGGCTAGCCTAGGCCCTACCTAGGCCTACCTAGACCTAGGACCTAGGCCCTAGGCTAGCCTACCTAGGCCTAGGCCCTAGCCTGCCTAGGCCTAGTGCTAGGGGCTAGCCATTGAATTTTGCCAAGGCTAGCCTAGGGTAGACTTAGGACCAAAGATCCTATTATTAATTAATAATATTAATATTAATAGCCATAATAAATAACACTAAAAAACAACTAAATGTTTATTTTTATGTGTGCGCACTGTTTTGACAACTATTCGATATTCGACTTCGATATTCGACTTTTTTATTGTGTACTATTCGATATTCGTATTCGAACTCAAAAATCACTATTCGCACACCCCTAAAAATTTTGTATAATCTTCACTACAAACAAACATTGGAATTGCCATTTCCTGGGAATTTACGACAAAAAGGTCACCTGGAAACATCTCCGGCGGCTGGGGCTTTGCCCTAGATCCCTTTCTCCTCTTCAGTCTGCAATCTGCATAGGCTTAATGTCCCAAATTTATGTCCTGGACTTATACCCTAAATGAAGGCTATACATAGTATAATTTAAGCTACCGGTACCTATTCTATTCTGCTTTGTACATTTACTCTGAACCATAAATATAATGGTAAGGTCGCCCGCCGGCAATGCAGACATGTCAACAGACATGTTATTGTTAGGGTCACAGATTTATGGTAAATAAAAAACTAATATTTCGTCATTTAAAATGGTAGATTTCGGGTTATAAATCGTCAAATCAAGGAAATTTCGTCACTAAAAATTCAAAAATCATGAAAAATGCCAACAATATCGTCAATCGCCACTTGGATTTTTAGCATTTTTGGAACGGAATCAGCGCTAGATTAGCCCTAGGGACTTAAATAAAGTAGCCTAGCAAGGATTAAGTGGGACTAAAATGAGTTTGGCCTAGGCTTAAGCCTAGAATAGGTTAGGCCTAGGCTAGGCTAGGCTAAGCTAAGGCCTAGGCTAGGCTAGACCCTAATCTTACAATGTGGTTGTAAGGCCTAGGCGAGTACAAGGTTAGACCAAAGCCTAGAATGTGAAGCATTGCTAGGCCAAGGCACACCAAACAAAGTTTAGCTCAGGATGAGAATCTACCTACTTGGCAAGGCTATAAGCTGAGGCCTAGCTGAGGCCTAGCTTAGCCTAGCCTAGAGGCCTAGCTATGTGGTTCAGTGGTTGGTGGTCTTTTCTCATCCAATCCAGGCGACTATTACTGTGTTTGCACATCATTTTCCTTTATTTTGGTCAAAAATATATATATATATTTTTTTTTTTCTTGTGCAAAGTTGGCCTCTTCAGCCATTCTTCTGTCTTGCTATCCAATATAAGACTGCCTCCTTTTCTATCCTGCTCAGGTCATCGGGCAGGGAGTCAATGTCATTCTTGAGGGCGGCGCATCTGAAGAGATGCGCTCTGTCTTGATCTTCTAAATTACAAAGTTGCAGGTGGCCGGTTCGTTTGTAATGTTGAAGCGGTGCAGGTGGTGCTGCAAGACGTCGTGACCGGTTACAAGCCGGAAATGGGCGGTGGCCGTCTTCCTCGACCAGTCTTTGTCTGGCCCTTTTTTGATCTCGGTCCACCAGTTCTTTAGTCGTGAAGTCTCTTCTGTGGTGTTTCTGAAGATCCTTTTTGTGGTTGACTTGATCTTAGTTTTGACATTTTGGTAGGGAGAGGCGCGTGGTGGTTGCGGGTTTTGTGGCACTTTTGGCAAGAAGTCTGCCTTTTCATTCCCATATTTGCAGGGGTGGGATCCATTGAGTCTTAAATTTTTGTTTTGCTGGGGATGCCGACAAGGGAGTTTTTAAAAGCAGCGTTTTAGGATGGGGGTTTCGCTGTTTTTGAGAACAAATTGGAGGCTGAGACGCGTCGCTTAGGACACAAATTTGTCTTTTTGAGGGGAAAGGGGGGGGGTCTCGGCGTTTTTTTCGGCCCCCTGGCAAGGTCGCCCCAGGTCGAAGTATTTTCGCCAGCTCCCTTTTGGAGTGGTTTCTTCAAAAAGTTTGCAGTGGATGCCGTAACCTGTTTTTTTGTAGAGAGTTAGGACCCTTTTCGTGAAATGTCACCCACTCTTGAAGAGGAAAGTGCTTCTTCAGGGCTCCGGCAAGTCTTTCAGTTTTTTTATGGTCAGGTCATCTTTTTCTCGAGCCGCCCAATTTTGGTCCCCGGGGCAAGCTGATTGGATTGTCCGGCGAAGTTTTGGGGAGGGGTATCAAGTGGTGCACGTGGTGCTTCTAGAAGATGGACAGTTTTTACTCTTCATTTGGTGGACTGTTTCAGCAAAGTTAGTGTGTTGATTTTGGGGGTAGGAGCCATTTTTTGGGGGGGTTGCAGTTTGGGCGCGCGCTGTTCTTCTTAGTGTAGAGGGTCAATTTGGCTGAAAACCCCTCCCTGGCAAATTGGGGTGGGTTTTCATGCTCCCGTTATGAGGCAAAGGCTCGATTTTGGACTCTGTCGACATGGGTGGCGTGCGTTGCGGGGTGAGAAGAAATTTATGCACAGATCTGCAAAAAAAACAGCTGCTCGAGTGGGGCGTGGCCCAGGTGTTACGGATGTGACGTCACAACACTCCCCCAAAGATGGCGGGGGCAATTGAGCATCGAGAAGGACTGGAAAATATTGTATCTTGATTTTGAACCTCTGGGAATTTTTTTTCGTAAAACTTCGTTCGGCCTAAAAAAATTTTTATTTTAGGCATCAAAATTTTTATTTTGATTTTAAATATCGGAAATTAAAGGGGCAAAAAACCCCCAAAAAATTTTTTTTTTACCAGTGATCCATACACAAACTACACTTTTAAATGACCGTTTTAAAAATTTATCTTTTTAACTGTGATTTAACACGATTTTTTTTTTTTTTTTTTTGATCCAGAAATTGGGGGAAAAAATTTGGTGTTTTGGAAAATTTCCAAATCGGCTTTAACCTGCTTCTTTTTTTGGGCCACATAGATATAGAGCATAGTACCCAAACTAAAATACCCTTTATAAAAATCGAGTCTTGAAACTGTGCCCAAATATACCCTCAAAAAACGCAAAAATAGCATTCCAAAAAACACACCCCAATTTGGGAATAGCAATTTTTTACCCAAAATACTTGCCCAAATTTCAAAAAAAAATAGAGAATTTACAGAAAAAAGGGTGCGAGTACGTCAATAATGGCCCAAAATTTTTTGGATATAAAACCCCAAGGTCACGGGGCATAAATATCGTCCCCATGTTATTTCTTATGGGAGATTTTTGCCGATGGGACCTAGCTCGAAAAATGTCATGTTTGACAATTTTTTGTGAGGTCATGGTGGCCCTAATAATTTTTCTGAACTCTTCCCACGCCGTAAACGGATATACCCCTCGCGCTCGTTTGCTCTCCACGCTATTAACGGATATATCCCCCGAGCGCATTGGTTTACAATGCAAGTAATTCGTGATGCTCAGCAAGTTCCAATTTTTTCCACCACAGCAGCAGTGTATTGAGAATACTTTGAAGGTCGGTAATAAAGTTCAACTCTACAAACTGAAGTCAAATGAGCAATTTTATTTTAGTACCTCGCTAGAATTTCATGACTATTTTTACAAGTTATAACAAACATGGCGACCGCCGGCTGTCAAAATCATGTGTCAACTTCTAATATTGCTGATTGGTTGTCTGCTAGTGAGGATGAAGTTGATATTATGGTTCATTTTGATTCTGGAGTGACCAGAGAAGATAAAAATTCGATTGGACAAGATCTTAGTAGTGGTGGTAGTGAGGGCGAACCAGTGGAAATGATAGTTTGGTGATTCAACAGGTAGTCTAGGCTTTACCTGTACAATGATCCTGGACCAAATACAATGCCAGTGTTTAGTTTGAACAATGTTGGACATAATATTCCGGGTACTGTGAGCCACGTAAGTGAACTAATTGATTATTTAACATTGTTTTCCTTTTACAAACCATTTGTGATGAGACAAACATGGAGGTCGATGCCGGGGCCGCGGGAAAATTAAATAGAACTGAAACCAGCACTTGGACCATTTTTTATTAAGCGTGGGAAGGGTTGCAAAATTCATTACTAGTTAGCCTGAAAGAAATATATTTTTTGAGTTTAGCGGTTAAATAGGTACCCCTTTAACAAATTTCGTCTCAAATTCGCAAAATATAAGAAAAGTTCCAGAAATCGCGGAAAAAGCTAATTTCGCGCCAATTCGCGAATAGATTATTGTTCAGAAACCATTCAAAGTCACTTCATAACCTCAAAAATTGCTCAAAAACAAGTTTTTACTACATTTCGCGAATTCGCGCCTCGCGAAAATTCGGTGGCCCTAGTTATTGTTAAAGGGTCAGATGATTGACTGGTGAGGATAATGGATATGAAGAACAATCACAACAATATGTTGTCTTCCTTTGTAAATCAGTTTTTATAACTGAATAGGATAGACGTTAAATAAATAAATAAAATAAAAATAAAATAAAAAATACTTGAGGCGGCCCTGCGAAGAGATAGAAGCAAACTTTCTCTCTCTCTCTCTCTCTCTCTCTCTCTCTCTGACTCTGTCTGGACACTACTGTAGTGTTAACAACTTGAGCTGCCTTATGCTTTGCTGATATGATGTAGATTGCACATGTAGTATTGTTATCTTTAGGGGTGTGCGAGTAGCACATTTTGAATTCGAGTCGAGTCGAGTATTCCTTTAAATACTCGAGTAATGAGTCGAGTCGAGTCGAGTATTCATTTCAAAATTTAATTTTTTTAATTTAGTCGGTCCACTTGGAACACAACGATTTTTCTGTTGTAAACATATAAAAAATACATCATTGTACTTGTATCAGGCTATTGAGGCCTTCCTGCCCTTTGTGCTGGTCAATTTCAATAAAATTATAATTACACAGTATGTTATCTAAAGTTCCTGGCCCCATAACAATACTGCTGCGATGTTTTTATCCGAAAAAAAAAATCCTCCAAATTCGCACTCGCATTATAATATTCGCGGTCTAGGCATCTCCAATGCTATTTCAGCACATTTGAATATTCCGCGCTCTTAAATGGTTCCAGCAGAGTCGATAAAGAAGTTACCTAACCTTCTTTATCGACTCTAGTTCTAGCGATGGCCGACGGAGCGCGCCACGCGTCGCTCGCGTCATCAAACACTTGCATCAAAGCAAAGATGGAAGATTGAAGGAACAGACATAAAACATGTCAAACTACGCCAACTACGATTTTTAAATACGTAAAAAGTGCATTAATAGAATGTTCACTGGCATTCTTTCTTCTCGATAGTTGATCTGAAATATTAGTGATATAGAGGCAACGAAACCAATAAAGGATATTTGTTTTCGACGCCGTGTAGGCCTAGGTTAGGCCTAGCCCCTAGTCCTATTCCCGGTTCCCGCATCCAAGTCTCTGTTGTTGTTTATCGTAATAATTTTGAAAGCACGCAGTCTCTAGGGCCAAGGCCTACTTTTTGCCGTCACAGTACACACGTAGTAGGCCTAGGTTGTAATAAGCCTAGGCCCAGGTCTCTGTACGTAGGCCTAGCCCTACTTTGATGATGGTTCTTTTCAGTTTTCATAGGATTTCATATGTTTAAAACTCGACTCGAAAACTTCGAGCCTAAAACCAAACTCGACTCGATGTCGAGTATAAAAAAAAACTCGAAAAAACTCGACATTTCGAGTACTCGCACACCCCTAGTTATCTTATCTCATAACATAAACAAAACAAAGCAGTAAGAGTCTTGGCCCGAAGCCAAACTGACTAGCAATATGTAGTTGGGGGCTTGGGAGGGGGGGGGGGGGGGGGGGGGAACAGCACTGCAGAACCATAACTCACTGCCACACCAAGGATTTCTTGATTTAAAAAAAAAAATAAAAATTAATTAATTAATTAATTAATTAAATAAATAAATAAAAGGAAAAAGTGGAAAGAAACGAAAACGATATACATTTCCATATCGATATCGAATTTTTTTCTTCATATCGATATTGTATCGAAATATCGATATCGTTGGGCAGCCCTACCGGTACATAAATCATTGTGTACTGTAGGCCTTATTTGGAGGGCTGTGCAATGGAGGTTTGAGCAGATTCACATTCTTTGTAACACCTATGGCTATGCACAGAAGTTGGGGAGTTATTGGGCAATTCAAAAATACTCAGTACCCTAAGTTTATGGCTTGCCCAGAAAGTAAAACCTACGGTGAGCAATGTTGGCACATCGTGAGCTACTGGTTTGTTTGCCAGTATTATTTTACCGTACTTAAACTATGAATTGTTTTCAGAACTCGGGCATGCCCCCACATGGCTACTACAACAACACGTCGAGCGGTGTGGTGATCACCCCCCAGCCCCCCCACATGGTCGCACCGCCTGCAATGGTTCCTCCGCAGAACATGAGCATTGTCAACGGCCAAGCTCACCCGGACGAGGTTGCTCCACCGGCACCGCAGGTAATGAGAACTCTGTGCTTCCTGTTGTAGGCTACGGGTTCGATACCATAATAAATAAATAATTTTGTATTTATTTAGAGTTTACCCACTCAGTTATATAACTGATTCAGTGATTTTCAGTGGGGGACAGTAAACCAAAGCGACCAAGCCAACCCTGTAGGCCCCGACGCAATCGAACTGTGAGCGATAACCAACCATAGATAGTAGGGATGTGCGAACCCACTATTTTTATTTATAAATTAGTTGAACTTAACACTGTTCTTAGGTGGGAAATAAGTTTTTTAATTATGTTGCAATATTTCGAAAAGTTTCACTTTTCTTCGACAGGCAGACATTTACAAAAATACAAACATCTGAACAAACAATAACCACAGCTATGTGGATGAAAAATTAATTGCAAAGAAGTTATATTTTTAAGTAATTTAGGCCTAACAAGGTGAAAGAAAAACATTTACAAACGATCTATCCCTAGCTTTAATTTATGACAAAACAAATACAGTCAAACCCCGATGGATCGTTCCCGCATCGGCCGTTTTCCCGCCATGATCGCTATATTTAGAAAGTTTTTGTAAAAGTCCCATTTAAACAATGTTAAATTTTCCCGCATCCATCGTTCCTCAATCGATCGTTTTCCTCACTGTATCGTTCAAAATGCTGTGATTCTCAATGTTAAATTTACCCTAATGCATCGTTTTCGACCGACCGACGAGTGTGTGTGGTCTTAGCTGTTGCATCACTTATCTCATCCTTCCACCCGCTACTCAACTGGCAACGGCGGACTGGCTATAATTAGACCGGTCCCCCCCCCCCCCCCCCGCCCCGGCCACCAACCTTGTCGCTCGAGATCAAGTGATTTACTGACTCGGCGAGTTCCCCCTCCCCGCCCCCACCCTCCGACACATGGCGCAACACCCGAAGAAGTCATCACAAAAAAAAACTCTAGCCTCCGGCTTTCAACCTGTTGCTACTTCACTACGCATTCAGTCTTCTTCCGAGTTCCGAGTTTAGTGTTTCATTCATTCAACAAGCAGAAGCTAAGATTACGGAGTAAAATGTCATCACAGAAAAAGACTGTTAGAACTTTAGACGAACGATTAAAAATAGTAAAAGAAGTAGAAAATAGTCCAGGTGAAACGCGAGTGAACATCGCAAAACGTCTAGGAATAGCCACTTCAACACTTAATTCAATTTATAAAGACCGAACAAAAATACGTGAAGAGATTTCGAAATGTGGTTCTTCCTGAAAAATGAGGAAGACAAGTCGCACGTCTCCTTATCAAGAAATGGAGACTATCTTGATTCAGTGGTTCGGGCAAGCAAGGGCTAACAATCTTATTTTAAGTGGCCCATTAATTAGAGAAAAGGCCATACAGATCTCGGACCGGCTCGGGGTGAAGAACTTTGTTGCTTCAAATGGTTGGATCGACCGGTTTCGTCAAAGACATGACCTTGCGTATCGGCAAGTGTCAGGGGAAAGTGCCGCAGTTAATGTTCAGACAACAGATTTTTGGTTATCGGAAACGCTACCGGATCTTATCAGCGAATATGAGTTAAAAGATATTTTTAATGCGGATGAGACCGGGCTATTTTATAGTTTTGTGGAAGTCATAATGAATACATTATTCGAGTAAGCTAATAATAACATTTATTGAGTTTCACATTGAAAGGACTACAGAGAAAACCAAACCAGCAGTTGAGAGAGTTAGACCTTCATTTGTCTTTAAGCTCAACAATGATCTAACATAACAATTGGCTGGTGGTTGGAAGTCACAGCCTTCTAAATAAGTAAAATGTCAGGTTGTACAATTAGTAGATAAAGTAGGTCACTACAGGACCCCCCCTCCAGTGAACGAGCGTAGCGATGGGAAAGAAATCTCTATGTGCCGAGGCGAGCCGGTGCGCACACGCGACGTCCTACTCGTGTCGTGACTAGTGGTGGGGTAGCAGTGACGGCAGCATAAGTCCCGACCAAAGACGGATTGGCGGATGTTGATCCAAAATTGTTGCGGACAACGGAGGCAGGTACTATCCTAGGTAGCCGGGAAGTGCTTGATGTTCGGTCGATTAGATTGAACGGTTTGGTCGATGGTTGTGCGGTATCAGGAGCTGTGCTGTCAAGAACGAAGGCAGGCTTCAACCGATCTATGGATACTACTACTCTTTTCCCTATGCAGAATAGTGAAATACTCCTCGTGCCTTGCTATGATTTCGTATGGACCGTCATACGGTTGCTGAAGCGGAGTTCGGACAGCGTCATGGCGCACGAAAACGTGGGAACATGTTGCGAGGTCCTTGAACACAAATACATCTTTTTGCCCGTGTCGGGTAGGGCGTGTCGGTCGGAGCATCTGGAGTCGTTGGCGAAGTCGGCTGACGTACTCTGATGTGCTGTCTGGCGTTGACGTCGGAGGCGACAAATATTCTCCTGGAAGTCTGAGAGTAGTTCCGTACACCAACTCGGCAGATGTAGCTTTTATATCCTCTTTCCATGCTGATCGAATGCCCAACATGACCCATGGCAAGTTATCGGTCCAGCGATCCTCTTCATGGCATTTGAGTGCGGCCTTGAGTTGGCGATGGAGGCGTTCGACCATGCCATTGGCGGCAGGGTGGTACGCTGTAGTTCGGATGAGAGTAGTGCCTAACAGGTGGTTTAGAGACCTGAAAAGGGCTGACTCAAACTGCCGGCCTTGATCGGTAGTGATCCGAAGGGGCGTCCCAAAACGCGATATCCAGCCTGTGATGAGGGCAGAAGCAACTGTATCCGCAGTGATGTCAGATAAAGGAATTGCTTCCGGCCAACGAGTAAATCGATCTACGCATGTAAGCAGGTAACGAAATCCAGATGACTCAGGAAGAGGACCCACCTGATCGATGTGGATATGGTCAAAACGAGCGTCTGGAGCGTTGAAATGTTCAACAGGTGTCGAGACGTGTCGTGTGACCTTTGATCTCTGACACGCTATGCAGGCCCTTGCCCACTCCTTGCAGTCTTTCTTTATCGAAGGCCAGACGTAGGTCCTTGAGATAAGACGGACTGAGGCAGCAACACCGGGATGGGACAGACTATGAAGACTGTCAAACACCTGGCGTCGGAGAGTAACTGGCACGAAAGGTCGGTCTATTGACGTGGATGTGTCACAGTATATCGTAAGGTCTGTGTCAACAAGGCTCCGACGTTTCAGTTTGAGTGCAGTGTCAGAATGGAGAAACGCTTGGAGTTCGGGATCGTTCACTTGGGCTTGGGCAATTGTCTCATTACTCACAGAGGCCGAGATCGCTTCCACCCTGGACAGAGCATCGGCAACGACATTTTCCGTACCGGGAACATGCCGAATGTCTGTTGAAAATTGCCCAATGTAGTCAAGGTAACGAAATTGCCGCGGGGAACACTTGTCAGACTTTTGCTTGAACGCAAATATCAATGGCTTGTGGTCGGTGTAGATTGCGAACGTCCTGGCTTCCACCATATGACGGAAGTACCGGATTGCCTCGTAGACTGCGAGGAGCTCACGATCGTATGCGCCATAATTGCGTTGCGCCGTATTCAGCTTTCGCGAGAAAAACGCCAGTGGTTGCCAACCTAAACCCGTTTTCTGGTGAAGAGAGGCTCCAATGCACCTGTCAGAGGCATCAGCGACGATTGCAAGCTCTGCTCTAGAGTCAGGGTGCGCAAGAAGTGCTGCTTGTGAGAGACTACGCTTACACTTATCAAACGTGTTCAACAGCTCTGGCGTCCAAACGATGGGCATCTTACCTGAAGCATCAGCACCGACAAGAAGGTCGTTGAGGGGTGCCTGAAGCCGGGCTGCAGATGGCATGAATCGACGATAGAAATTTATCATCCCAAGAAACTGTCGTAGTTGCCTAATGTTGCTGGGTGGTGGAAAACAAACGATAGCATCGACCTTATCTTCGAGAGGTCGTGTCCCACTGGCGTTGACGGTGTGACCAAGGAAATTCACCTCGGAAACACCGAAAATGCATTTTGAAGTGTTTATCAGGACACCGTACTCTGATAAGCGTGCAAAGAGTAGGCGTAGGTGTTTCTCGTGTTCTTCCGGTGACGTCGAAGCGATAAGAATGTCATCGATGTAGGCATAGACGAAATCTAGGTCTCGAATGGCTTCGTCGATGAACCTCTGAAATGTTTGGGCGGCGTTCCGTAAACCAAAACTCATATAAGGAAATTCAAATAGGCCAAACGGAGTCGTTATGGCAGTCTTTGGTATATCGTTTGGAGCAACTGGAATCTGATTGTAAGCCCGGACTAAATCTATGGTCGAGAACACGGACTTCCCAGCAAGCGACTGAGCAAAATCTTGTATGTGGGGAACCGGATACCTGTCTGGAATTGTCCTATTGTTCAAAGGTCTGTAGTCGCCGCATGGCCTCCACTGATTTTCCTTCTTCGGAACGAGGTGAAGGGCAGCAGACCAGCTGCTAGATGAACGCCTTGCGACACCTGTTTTGAGCATCATATCAAATTCGGTCTTGGCAATCTGCAGACGGTCAGGTGCCAGACGTCGAGGCTTGCAAGATGTTGGATGTCCAGGTGTCGTGTGAATATGATGCATGGTCCCGTGTTTAATGTCACGCAAAATACCTGATGGCTTTGTAATGTCGGGAAACTCATTCAAGATGTCGTGGTAACGAGACCCTCCACTGACTGCCTTGACATGTTCTTGAGCGTCAGAAGACAACTTACCAGCGACGGTAAGTGATGAGGCACTATCAACTAACCTTCGATTGCGAGCGTCAACAAGTAGGTCATAGAACGATAAGAAGTCAACTCTGATGATTGGTCTGGATACGTCGGCAACGACGAAACGCCAGACGAACTCGCGTTTGAGTCCCAAGTTGAGGTTGAAGTTGATGGTTCCATAAGTCGCTATGACTGATCCATTAGCCGCGAAAAGCTCGTATGTTGATCGTTCGCGAGGTCCCTTGATGAGCTTACGTGGATACACACACAGATCAGACCCGGTGTCGACCAGGAACTGACGTTGACTCAGAATGTCTATCACAAAGAGACGGCGTGAGGTTGGGCAGTCGTCTGCCGCATTTACTGACTGCCCGCGTAGTTTTTTGCATCAAAATTGCATGGTTTTCGGCACGACCTTGCCTGTGCGCCATATTTCCGGTAGTACCAACACATATCATCTGCTGGTGTTCGCCGTATTGCGTTTTGTGAGTTCGACGAAGGTAGATCGCAACGTCGATGTGATCGATGCGAGCAAGATGGCTGTGCAGTTCGATTGTTGGATAGCGCTGCGACTTGTCGTGATAACTCCTCCAACTGCGTTTGATAGCTGTCGACAATCGCTACCCGAGGAGAGGTGGGCGCCATCTCATGTATTCTGTCAGCAATCACTGCGAGTGCATCAAGGTCATCAGGTGGTGATGAAGCCAAAATGTCATGCATACGGGGCGGCAAGCGTTCAAACCACAATGTTCGTAACACCTTGTTTGTTACCTCTGACCCAGCTAACATGCGTAGGCGAAGCAGAAATTCGGAAGGTTTACCATCACCCATAACCTCATGTTGAATTAGCTGTTTAATACGTGCTTCGGGCGATGGCGAGAACCGACGAATGAGCTCAGTTTTAAGAAGCTCATATTTACCTACGCTTGGGGGCTTGACGATGATGTCGCGTACCGTCGTGGCGTACCGTTGTTCAAGGGCGCTTGCAGCATAATTAAATTTAGTTGAATCCTGCGAGATCCCTGCTAAATCAATTGATTCTCAATTTGCGCAAACCACAAAACAGGATCATTAGCCCAAAACGGTGGAACTTTCACACTTATTCTATCGACTGAAACAGGTGCTGTATTGTCGGATGAAGCCATGTGTCGTTTGTGTTAGTATGGAATAAGATTTTGATGAGCAACACGAAACATCAAAAATGCCTTCACACACCAAAAAAATAATAATGAAACTGAACTTCCATCAGAACTTTTGAAATGTTCATTGTCCTACCTCGTTGATAGATCACGTCGGGGTCACCACTGTGGAAGTCATAATGAATACATTATTCGAGTAAGCTAATAATAACATTTATTGAGTTTCACATTGAAAGGACTACAGAGAAAACACATCTGCTTTCCAAACCAGCAGTTGAGAGAGTTAGACCTTCATTTGTCTTTAAGCTCAACAATGATCTAACATGACAATTGGCTGGTGGTTGGAAGTCACAGCCTTCTAAATAAGTAAAATGTCAGGTTGTACAATTAGTAGAAGTAGGTCACTACAGTTTAATGCCCGATAAAACGTGGACATTCCGGGTCGAAAAATGTCACGGAGGAAAACGTTCTAAAGCACGATTAACAGTGCTATTGACGTGCAATGCCGACGGCAGTGAAATGTTGCAACCGTATGTAATAGGCAAGTCAAAGAAGCCGCGCGGTTTCAAGGCAACCAAAAAACTGCCAGTGGAGTACAAAGCTAACAAGAAGGCCTGGATGACGGGAGCTCTCTTTGCCGATTACCTAAAAGCCTTTGACGCTAAAATGGGCGCAAAGAAACGGAAGGTAAGAAAACTCATACCTACTAATTATTATATAATTATGTAAATTGTACTCCTATTATCTGAAAGTCGTAAGTCGAGACGCACTGCGCGCCCCGATAGTACGTAATTATCTGTGTTCATGCAGATGCTTGATAGTAAGCCTATATTCACTGCAAAAATATACATAACAAATTACTTTTGTGCTAATAATATATTTCTTTATTATAGGTGTTGCTGTTCATCGACAACTGCCCCGCCCACCCTCCTGATATTGTGCTGAAGAACGTCACTCTAGCATTTTTCCCGCCTAACTGCACAAGCCACCTGCAGCCCTTGGATATGGGAGTGATTCGATGTTTGAAGAGCCACTACCGCAAATCATTGGTTCGGAAGGCCTTGGCTCTTATGGAGGCGGGTAGTGACCCTTCCAAAATGAAGGTGGATGTTTTGCACGCAATCCATTACATTGCTAATGCGTGGAAAAGGGTTACGCCCCTCACCATTAGCAACTGCTTCCGCAAAGCTGGGTTTGTGAAAGAAGGCGTGGTTGACCCTGACGACCCGAGTTCACCGATAAAAACGACACCGCGGACTGGGCTTTGATCACAAGCAACATCGAGGACGGCCTCTCATTCGACAATTACGTCGACGTTGATGATAAGATAGCGACCAGTGGGACGCTGACTGTCGATGAAATCGTAGATGCCAACCTCGCAGATAGCGAGCCTGAAGAGGAGGAGGAAGAAGATGAACCTACGCCGGCATTTAATGATGTCATAAATGCATTCAAAACGCTCAAGTTGTTTGTGTACAGGCAAGACATTGACGACGGCGAAATGGCCAGCATCGCTAATCTTGAACATTCACTGTGTCGATTCCGGCACGAACGAAAACAAACGCAGCAAGACATTACTAGCTACTTCACTCCCCTTCACTAAATCTCGCGATGTTCTAGTGCCGTGTTTTTTGCATGTAGGCCTTATAATTCTTTTTTATCCATCATTTTAAAAAACCTTTTTTGTGTTTTGATTGTTGTTTTGGTCATGATCTCGCGATGTTCTAGTGCCGTGTTTCTTGCATGTAGGCCTTATAATTCTTTTTTATCCAATCATTGTTGTATAAAGTATAAACCGTGTTTATTGAAGGCCTGAGTGTTTTGTTTATTTTGCGATATCCCAGTGACATGTTACGGTGTTATTCTCTGTTTTATTGAGGCACGAAGTCGAGAGTTTTGTTGGGTTTGTTGAACTTCTCCAGCTGTTGGAGGGCGTGGCCTCGACTGTCGTCTGCATCAGTGAGCTACTGGCGGGCGGGCGCCCCGCCCTCTAATGCTCCTCTCTAATGCGCCAGCCAGCTGTAGCAAAGTACTTACCCTACAAGCTAGACGCGGACGTACGTCACTCATAATAAACTTTCTTGACATTTTACAAACATAATATTGTGCATAGTTATTAAGGACTCACTTATGAACACCATTAAATAATTACATTGGTATATTCTTGTTTGCCACATTATTTCAAAACTCCTAGAAAATTCCAAAATCATTTTTTCCCATTTAAAAAAACAAACAAACGTAACTAGGCTTATTACATAGTTTTACTGAATTTCCCGTTTTGACCGTTTTCCTCGCTCCATCGTTTTTTTTACCTTTACCATAAAAAACGATCCATAGGGGTTTTACTGTAGGTAGGCCTATAAAAAATATAGTACAGTAAGATCTCTCTTATCCAATCTCCTCTTATCCGATGTTCCGTGTTAACCGAGCCGCCAAAAAAAAAAAAAAAAAAAAAAAAAAAAAGTTTTAAATACGTAAATAAAACATAAAAATAATTACAGACGCCGCGCCGCACTTTTTTAAATGTACTCGCATACATTTGTAGGCATGCCTTACGAGTGAGTGCAAAGAAGATAGATCGGCGATATATCCGACTTCGAGCAGTGTGCATCAGTGTACTGAGCGTATAGAGTTCAGTGGTCAGTGTGCGTCGGGCGCATCGCCGGTAAGCGTCAGTGCCACCCACTGAGCATATAGAGGTCAGTGTGCGTCGCGCGCCTGCGATCCAGCCATCTCACACACAGCTGTTCAAAGATGGTCGTTGTGGAACTAGATGCAATCATGTTTCAACCGATTCACGAAATTCGTAATCACGACGCATTGAATTGTTATTCCTGGGCTTATCTTATTTCTTTCCCAGACTTATCTTGTGTCGTGAGCTTCAGCTCGGGCATAGTAGTGAGAGGTTTTCCCACATGAGAAAGAGAGCTAGGCCTAGGCCTATGTTTGCATTGTAGGCCTAGGCCTACTGCGTCGAGTTTAGGCCTAGGCCTAGACATACGTTTTTATTACGACATGTAGGCCTAATTGTGTACGTGTGTTCGTGAGCTTGAATTACAAGCTATTA
The DNA here is from genome assembly GCA_024449915.1 of Sweltsa coloradensis. NCBI lineage: Eukaryota > Metazoa > Arthropoda > Insecta > Plecoptera > Chloroperlidae > Sweltsa > Sweltsa coloradensis. Next base: position 26,971 of record JAMZAV010000319.1, read on the forward strand.
AATCATTTAGTATACCCTGTATGAAGTGTATCGTGTGTATTTTATGTTCCTTTATCCATTACATGTGTCATATATCATTTTACCACATCAGGCTATGCTACGAGAGCAAATAAACAATTGATCCGCGCCATCCGAGTTTTTCGCAAATCCGAGGTGCCCCCGGTCTCATCCAACTCGGATAAGAGAGATCTTACTGTAGTTATAGGCTTGATAGATAATTGGTTGTTAGTTGGAAGTTCATTGTTTATAGTTTGAGTTGATAGTTTTAGTTGATAGTGGAAAAAAAAAATAATAAATAAATAAATAAAATAAATTATTTTAAGTTGAAAGATGTTAGCTGTAAGACTAAATACGAGTTTTGTACCGTTTGACAAAAAAAATCGTACACAAACTGTTATTTTCAGAAAACTATTTTAGCTATAGGCCTAGTCAAATTATAGCTAAAGGTGTTTAGAAACTAAGTCCAGAAAACCAATTCTCAAAATTTATTTTTGAACTAGTCTTTCTTGTATATTACACTCCAATAATCTAAATATAATTTCCAAAAGTGAGGTTATGTCCCGCCCCAAAAAATTCACAATTTTTTTTTCTGTTATTTTAAAGGCCTTTCATTCAGCAAACTTTTCAGACAAGTTTCTTCGACTTTCAAATTATCGGCCAGAGGTGGTACAATAGCCTTAAGTTGGGATCCAGTTCGATACTTTTGTAAAGTTCGAAGTTCGGTTTTTAACTGGGAAAGTTCGAGTTCGAGTTCAAAGTAAAAATAGTGGGTTCGCACATCCCTACTGGCTACACTACACTCGTCTTTGGCAGTCTTTGTGAAGGTGAAGATCATTCTCTGTGATGTACGATTTCAGCATGTTTTAAAAATTCAACGGCGTTATTTAAGTGTTCAATATTTATTACGTGACACTGACAGCATTCAGATATAAAATACATAGCGGGCGGGCGCGAGCACTAATGAATAAACTGATTACGTATGTTTGGGGGGGGGGGGCCTGAGATTTTGACAATGCAATTGACCTTGAGCTGCCTACGATCCGATATCGGTTACACTACGCAGATGTGCCACTTAAGCAATTTTGTAATCGGTGCTTGATGTTACTCCTGCTTGCGATTGCACAACACGAAGCGAGCGCCGATAATGCGTGATTTTACTCGTTTTTACAACCCGTTAAGAGAAACCTTAACCGTCGTCATCACTAACCCTGACGCTTCGCCACTGGTAATTATAATACCCCCTTTAGACTCTAAATGTTGTGGTCCAGGTGATTCCGTCCGTTCCTCTGGCCCCCGCTCCCGTGCTGGTCCAGCAACTGCAGCCCCTGCCCGAGCCGGAGGAAGAAGAACCGGAAGAGGAGGAGCCGGAACAACTCCCGGAGGAGGAACTAGAGGAGGAGATTCATCCGGAGCCGGAGATCGTGGAGGAGAAGATGCCAGAGATGCCCGAGATCATTCCACAACCTCCAGTACACCATGTGCCAGAGATAGGCAAGTTGTGTAGCATTCTGTCTCGTAACAATTAGCATTAGGTAGGTAAAGACTTTCAGTTTAACGGTACTCACTAGGATCTAGGAGCCAGCGGCCGGTTCCCATTCGAACATTGAAGTTAAGCAGCAGGGTAGAGTGGGTGAACGCTCTGCCCTGAGAAACGTATACCCCTGGTTAGAGCAGGCGGAGGGTTCGAGAGCTAGTGTAATGGCTTCGTTCTCCTCGACGTCTGTTTGGCAGTCCGGGTTTGTGGAGGAACCTTTATGACTGAAGTTTAAGTTGTGCCCAACAATATTTTTTCATCATTGATATTGTGATAATATTGAATTTTTTCCACCGCCAAAATGCAATTTTTGCATTTCCTTAATAGTTTGTAAAATGTAACTGAGCTTAGTAGGCCTGCGACTCCTACTTGTAGTCCACCACTTGTTTGGCCTGTCTAATTTGTCGCGTCAATAACATGACAACTTGCTCTGTCTGCTTTCAGTGTCTAATGAGCCTAAGACGTACGCCACTCTCGTTAAATCTGGAGGACCGATATCTTTCGCATCTGCTGCCGGTGGCATGTCCATGGCCATGCCTACAATGAAACCAGTTGAGGTAACATTTACAAATTATACTTCCAGCATTTTCTTATAAAATCAAAAGTTTCCCTCCCTTTCTCATTTAAAATTGTATTTTACAAATTTAAATTTCACAATACATTGCACTAACTGTTGCCTCAAAAAATATTTGGATGAGCGTAGCGAGCGTAGCGAGCGAAGCGAAAACTTTAATTTCACTGACCCCCAAAAAATTTAGCTCCAATGTTTTTTTTTTTTTTTTTTTGTTTGTTTGTATTTTTGTCTGTTTGTTAGCAGGATTCCGGGCAAACGGCATAAGCGATCTTGATGAAATTTTGAGGGGACCTTCGTTTTCTCTGAACTTAGAGGTGTATTGCTTTTGGGTACAATCGAAGAAATATTTCTCATGAATATCGTACTTTTACGATTTTTTTCGATTTTTAGTGCGATATTTTCGTCACATTTGGGCCGATTCTGACCAAACGGGTGGGGCTACAACGTTCATATTTCACATGGACATTAATATTATGGTGATGTAGTACCTTTTGAAAGAAAAAGTTGAAAAAGTTAGCTAGAATCTATAGAAATAAAAGTTTTAATATTAGTTTTTCAATTTTTAGTGCGATATTTTCGTCACATTTGGGCCGATTCTGACCAAACGGGTGGGGCTACAACGTTCAGATTTCACATGGACATTAAGGTTATGGTGATGTAGTACCTTTTGAAAGAAAAAGTTGAAAAAGTTAGTCAGAATCCACAGAAATAAAGGTTTTAATACGAGTTTTTTTAGGTTTATAATACCAATTAACAAGTAACAATAGAAACTTGACAACAATCACCTACAATGCATTCAAAAAGCACTTGCAAAGGAAAAGTGCAAACAAACGCAAAAAACGCAAACAAAAAACTTACAAAAAAAACGCTCATCCATCAACGCGGCGGGACTTTAGCGTTTTCCTAGTCAGTTAGAAACATTGAACTGTTAAGACTGTTACGACTGCATTCAGAGAATGGGAGATATGGGCATTCAGACTTCTTTTGTCAAATAAAAGAAATGTATTTTTATTTACAGTTTTGAGTTTTTTAAGTGCTAAAATACAATTTTTGAAAATGCCAATTTAAAACTTAGCCATTTGGCAACCTACTGTTCATGTGAATTGTGAATAGGGCCTACAGTATAAATAAATAACATACCACCTGAAAGACGAGAGTGCTAGTTGTTGAGTGTGCATTGTACTGTGTGTCACCAGGTGTCTCCCCCTCCCCCGCTATCCCAACGTAACGAGTCTCTCGGCCGCGGGGCCCCCAGACCGACACGGGGATCCAACCAGGTGAGGGGCGTCGGACGGCAAGAGAGGCAACCCAACCGGCCGAGCTTCAACGAGGACTCGCCGCCCAGTAACGGTGAGTTTCGTAGGTTTCAGCAGTGTCTTATTGTGTAACTAACAACAATCTACTACAACAAGGCTGCCGTTTTAACGGATTTTATCCGTTTTTACGGATATTTAGGGTGCAAAACGGATAAACGGATTTTTAGTCTTATTTACGGATATTTCGTTAATTACGTTTTCTATGCTTATTTTCGTATATTTGAATCTGCGCGGGCTAATTTCGATTGTAAACATTGAAGGCGGGGCGATAATCGATTCGACTTTCGATAGGGGGCGGAGCAAAGGCGGAGCCGTGTCCTAGACATTGTAGGAACTGCTTTTGCCAGAACAGTTCCTTTGGGGCGGAGCCAAGAACAAACAATGGGGATTGGAGCCTACAAAATTGTTTTCTTTCGTTTTTGTTTATAAAGTTTGGATTATGTGATCATAAAAGTGAAAAATAGAATTAGTATATGATTAAAATGTTACTAACAAGTTCTGCAAGACTGCAATGTTATTAATAAACACAACACATGGGCCTAGGTCAAAATTGTGATGCAACATTCCTAGGGCCTAGGCGGCTAGGCCTAGGCCTAAGCCTAAGAATTTTTTAACCAGGTCAGATTTAAAATAGATTTTCTGTAAATAAGTAACATTTCACATCTTTGTGCAATCTTAATTAAAGCAACCATGGGCGTTTCTGGCTCATTTATTCTTGTCTGTGCATAGGCCTAGGCCCTTGGCAACTTTTAGGTTATGATGGTAACAAATATAAACATAACATTTAGCCATTTTCATAGTTTGATCAATGAAATTAACGTTTTTAGACTTTTCACGGATTTTTGCGGATTTTTAACGTCCTCCAACAGGATTTTTTTTAAATGTCAGTGGCAGCCCTGTACTACAACAATGGTTGCGTTCCGTTAACTGCTGGATGTACTGAACCAGTAAGCCAGCTTTACCCAGGCTCTACCCAGTTACCCGATGTTATCGAGCTAATATAAAGATACGAAAATACGTCCACCCAAACGGGGCCTGTTCTTTCGACAATATCAACAAATAACAATAGTTACAGTTAATAATATAACAGTGTACACCGTTTCAACGTATTTTTATTAGGGCTGTGCGAGTACTCGTATATTCGAGTACGAGTCGAGTTCACGGCGAGTTCGAACAAATTCGAGTTTCATTTATTTTGAACTCGAATATTTGAGCGTCGGTAAAAACAGCATTTTCATTTACCGACCCGTCAAAAGTTACTTGTTTCGTCCGTTAGATAGCAGCATACGCGGCAAAGATCGTGATACACGATAGTCGAACTCCTTCTGAGGTGAAGCTCGTTATGATTGGCTGGCTGAACTTTGCGAGATCCAATTGGAGCTGGTCATACGTCACATGCGAGCGTTGATTGGCTGTCAGTTTTGAAATCATTCACGTCTACCGTGTATCACCACTTTTGTGTCCGAGATGTATGTTGTTGACAACAAAAATGGCCACGATTCACGAAGAGAGAGCAGAGCAGACAGATGATTCGTAAAAATATGCGGCGGACTAGGCTAGGCTTAGGCGTAATTTCTTCTCTAAAGCATAGGCCTAGCATAAAATACAATTTTGAAATATTCATGAGATGGAACACTTGTCACAATGCAGGTAAACATTCAAACAACACACGGCGTGACAGTACCAGTGACAACAGGTAGGCTAGGCCTAGTAGCCTGGCCAGGATTTCTTCTGGCTGAGATTAGGCCTAGGCCTAGTATATTTTACCGATCTTAGGCCCCAGCTAGGCTTACAAACTCAGATCGCCATACCAAAATGCACCCAGCACTGGACCTAGGCCTGTACAATAGGCCTAGACCTAGCCTACGGCACCCTTCAAAACCAAGGTTAGTTGTAGGAATAGGCCTAGCTAGGCCCTAGGTCTCCATAACCAAAAATATTTAACCCAGAAGATAGGCCTAGGCTTTAAAACTGAAGAATTTGTTTGATACCTAGGCCTAGTAGAAAGTCTGAAATGGAGAACACATTTTCTCAATTTGGAAATAAACTCGATTTTAAAAAATATTAAAAAAAAAAAAAAAAATTAGGCCCTAACATCATTATAAATTAATTTTTAAATGAACTCGAATTGAACTCGAAAACCGAACATTTGACTGAACTCGAACTCGTACTCGACTCGAATTGAAATCTCCCGTTCGCACAGCCCTAATTTTTATGTCTTGTCTGCATCTACCCATCAATTAGGGACCCTGAAAAATAGCAAATACAAAGTCTTCATTTCGTTATAAAAAATCTTTAATTTCATTAAAAAAATTCAAAGGCTCCATTTCTCCATAAAAATACAATTATTTTAAACTATTTTTTAAAATTTCCTGTATTTTCAAATTTCCCGCACTTTTTGCTGCCGTTTCAAGTTTCAAATGTTGGTACATTGTAGAACAATTTCTATGGTTTGTATTTGTTATGTTACCGACCCTGTACGCTGAGTGTGAAGTGTTACGTCACCTGTATTTCAGCAGCTGTTTTAGTGGCCTATTTTCTCACGAGAACATAGTAAATGCATGGCAAATGGGGAAAAAAACTACCAATTTTGCCCAAATATTGCGAAAAACAATAGAACTGGCTGTATTTTGCCTTTAAAGTAAGAACAGCTTATTTTGCAAATGTTTTTTTTGACAATTTAAGGGTTCAAAGTGGTAATTTGTCTATAAAGATGTGTTTCATCATATTCTGGAAAATTTTGCCTAAAAAGTAAAAACCATTTGCAAAATTTCGCGGTCCCTATCCGCTACCTATGTAAGCATTAACTAGCCATTTGGCCCCTCCCAGCATGTACCAAAAGTCTGGAATTCCACTTGATAGATCTTTTTTCCAGGGGGAGTGACCAGTGCTGCTGGAGAGGGCGTCGACCGGAGACCAAGGCCATCCATGGGGGGTGGTGCCCCGGGTGTCCAGTACACGGACAGCCAACAGTTGTTCCTTGGCAATCTGCCTCACTGCGCCACAGAGGAGGACCTGAAGGTGAGTAGGCCCACTATCAATGTCCCAAGAGCATTACGGTATGCATGAGATGAGGCATGCGCTCGATAATTGATATTCAATAACTTTTCGAAATCGGTGATGAAATACACGTCTTTTGAAAATAACGTGTCCAAAATGCTTCACATGACATTTCCCATGCTTATGCGGACTGCAATATGATCCTCTCATACAACGACCGATAATGTACACTATACACACGCAGCCAGTCGAATCGACGCTTGGGAAAGCCGGTGGGTTAACATTGTAAAACATAGGAATAGGATATATTTAAACATACATCCATGCGTAGATTGGATTCTTAATTGAACCTTTTAAACGGCTGGTATGTTTGATAATGCAAATTTTTATGAAGATTGGTTATTCATTCATTCTTTCATTGAGACTTTACTATTAGGGATGACATCGGATACTCGGGTACCCGACTCCTATCGGAGTCGACTCCATTTTCAAGGAGTCTGGTAAAAAAAAAAAAAAAAAAAAAAAAAAAAAATTTTAATGATAAATTAAATGAGATTGCACTACATAACAAATCAGTGAGAGTCTTGGCCGGGCCAAGAGACAAGCACGCAAGTGATAAGTAGAGGGGGGGGGGGGAATGGCCGGACAGCGTTGTGCAACCCCACTGAAAATCAGTTATATAACTGAGTGGGTACTCATACAATTTATTTATTTATTTAACTAGAGTAGTGGGCTAAAAATAACTTTTGATAACTTTTTTTTTTTTTTAAATTGCGGATCGGGGAGTCGACTCCTACCCGGTTCCCAAGGCTCCGGAGTCGACTCCAATATTTACTACCCGATGTCATCACTAGGAAAACGCTTAAGTCCTGCCGCGTTGATGGATGAGCGGTTTTTTGTAAGTTTTTTGTTTGCGTTTTTTGCGTTTGTTTGCACTTTTCCTTTGCAAGTGCTTTTTGAATGCATTGTAGGTGATTGTTGTCAAGTTTCTATTGTTATACTTGTTAATTGGTATTATAAACCTCAAAAAACTCATATTAAAACTAGGGCTGTGCGAGACTCGAAATTTCGAGCCGAGATCGAGCACGTCAACATTCTCGCTCGCTCGCTCGTGTGATTTTTTTGATGCTCGAAAATTCGAGTCTCGAAATGACTCTAGAATTGTTCGAGAACGAACGAAAATACGGCCTCGGCGGCGTAATATTCCATATTATGACGCGCTCTGCAACATTCTTCACGTCGACAGCGAACAGCTGACTGGTAATGGGCATTGCGCAGGCGCAGGCCACTCGATGCTCTCGCTTTGACGCCGTGCCCGTGCGCACCGACACTGCGCATGTCTCCAAAGAACTCGGATAAAGACATGCCAACCTCTTCTTTGGTCTAATATCGATATGTCGCAGACATGCGTTCGACTTTAAATCGACTATCGACTTTTACGAATTACGACGTACGTCACAAGGCTGCAAGTTGTTAGCGTCTGTCATTCCGTAAACGACTGAATCAATTTGAAATGTATATATTATGCGACGGACCTATGTTTTTTTTACTTTCCGTTTTATTTGAAGAAATTAGTGTTCCCAATATGTGTTTTAATACAATTTGCAGGTAAAGCGCAATTGAAATACGAGGTGAAATGAACATAGTTATGACTGCCTTAACCCTACTTATTGTGTAATGGCCCACAGCAACTTAGAGCATTAATTCAATGCACAAGGATGTGAGCTGAACTACTGCTGGCCTAGGCCTAGCTAGCCCTACAAGGCTAGGCCTAGAGGCCCCCTGCAACTTACCTTAAAGGCTTCTAGGGCCTAGCTAGGCCCACCCTAGGCCTTGCCTAGGGCCAAAAATAATATTGTTCTTTGAACTTCAAATAGAAAGAACACAATTGTTAATAGTAGAGGCAATTTAGAAATGAGCCTAGGCCTAGGCTAGCTTAGCCTAAGCAGTAAGCCTATGATTAAAATGATTTTAGATTAATGTTTTATCAATTGGCAGGCCCAACACTGTAATAACATGTATTGAAAATTTTGTGTTTATAACATCGTGACAAAATGTATACCAGCATTTGTGGTAAATTAAATTTTGGTCTGCTCGCTCGAATCTCGCTCGAAAATCAAGCAAAAGACCAAATACTCGCTCGATCTCGCTCGACTAAAAAAATCCCTGCTCGCACAGCCCTAATTAAAACCTTTGTTTCTGTGGATTCTGACTAACTTTTTCAACTTTTTCTTTCAAAAGGTACTACATCACCATAACCTTAATGTCCATGTGAAATCTGAACGTTGTAGTCCCACCCGTTTGGTCAGAATCGGTCCAAATGTGACGAAAATATCGCACTAAAAATTGAAAAACAGCCACTCCGGCTTGTCACGGATGTTACATTTCACTCTTTATAGAGCTAAAAATCTTAAACTAACTAATTAATTGTAATGTTTTATACTGAAACAATTGTGTTTACACACTACCTACCATAAGGTGAAAAAGATTTTTAAATGAATTGTAATTTTTAGATATATTGAGTGAAATGTGGTGTCACGGATGTTACATTGTTTGGGAAGTGGATCCCGGATCATCATCAAAAGATAGAAAATTCAGGTCCCTGACCCAGACAGCTACATTTCCATATACATAGAGCTTATCCATGAAAGATGAACCCTTCTAATCACCCATTCATTGTTTTAAAAATAAATTATATTAATTGTTATGATTTTTTGTGTGCGTCACGGATGTTACAATGGTTTTTGTCACGGATGTTACACACACTTTGCCTTGCCAGTTTCCAACCATTTTCAATTCATATTACTATGTTATTCTTAGTTACAAATTCAAGCACTCCTTATCTATAGTATCTAAATTTTTTGGAATCAAAATAAAATTGTAAAACAAAATAAATGCGATGTTAAGAGTAGTTGCTGAGGCTGGCACGGAGACGAGTTTAGACGCTAGCATTCTGGTTTTTCCGGGTAAACGGTTTATTTCACCGTTATCAAATTGCACACTAATGGTAATAAAGAATAAATCTATGCCATCCAGTATGCGTATTTCTAAATTAATTCATTGATTTTGAATTAAAATTTTGCGAAATCACCGAAATTTACTCCATTTTGTTCAACTTTTGGAATTTTTTACAGATTTTTTAACACAAATTTCATACTGGATACCAACGTTTAAATCAATTTGAACGCGTAGGTTAATCTGTTTGCATCCCAAGATAAACGGTTTGGTGGGAATTTCCAGAATTGGAATCCTTGTTTTGGATTGCTCATTTTTTCACGTTTTGGACTTTGTCCTATGTCTCGCAATGGATCTTTAAGGCTTAATTATTGCAACCAATTGCAGATATCAATACAAATGTACATTAATAACATCCATGCAAAATTTGGTAATGATATTACCAACCGTTCAGCAGAAATCATCAACACCTGAGTACGCGCATTTGAGTTGGGCCAAGCTCGGCTCTTAACTCTTAACGTATTCCTTTATTGTATAATATTAGTGATAGTTTTCCAATATGTTATGTTTTATAAATGTTTTTAAACTTACAAATAGGTAGGGTAGTGTTGTTTTTATAATAAATACAAACTTTTACAAACATGTAATAGGCTACAATACTATCGAAGTTTGGAAGTAACAGTTACAAGGGCCATACATTTCCCGTATTAAAAATGTAGACAGGAAAAAGATTAGGCTACACATCAGCAATTTTATTTTTAAATAAACCCCTTCAATACAATTGATTGATCATATTTCAAGTGTGTAATCACATCACAATCTTTCAACAACATCCGTGACATGTAACATCCGTGACACGTAACATCCGTGACATGTAACATCCGTGACACTATTTCTCAGAAATGTTTAAAGCTATGGACACTTAAAAATCGTTAAAGGTTAGTCCACAAGTATATTGTCAACATCACCAACTTGTAGCAAAATATAAGAACTATTATACACCAAAAAACAACTTATTTGCCTTTATTGTCACGGATGTTACATCACAAACATGATTACATATTCATTAATAAATGGTGTGATATAATTACATAAAGACTTGAAATTCACAGTTTAGATTCTTCACACTTAACCTTAACTTATGAACTGCTTAAAATGGAGGTACCAGCTGATTCTTTAGAACACCAGGCTGACAACTTTTTTAAAAAATCATCTCCACTTGACACCAACAAAAGCTATAATTTCAATGGCAAATACAGACTAATAGTTATTTTACAAAATAAAACTATTTTTGGTTTCATAAAATTACATGCATTATCTTTCTAATGGTAAAAACATTTTTTGTAAATTTAATTTTTTTAGTTTTTTGTACTTTTCCCCTTTTGAGCCGGAGTGGCTGAAAACTAATATTAAAACCTTTATTTCTATAGATTCTAGCTAACTTTTTCTTTAAAAGGGTACTTCAACACCATAATCTTAATGTCCATGTGAAATATGAACGTTGTAGCCCCACCCGTTTGGTCAGAATCGGCCCAAATGTGACGAAAATATCGCACTTAAAATCGAAAAAAATCGTAAAAGTACGATATTCATGAGAAATATTTCTTCGATTGTACCCAAAAACAATACACCTCTAAGTTCAGAGAAAACGAAGGTCCCCTCAAATTTTCATCAAGATCGCATATGCCGTTTGCTCGGAATCGAGCGAACAAACAGACGGAAAAGAAAAAAAAACATTGGAGCTAAATTTTTTGGGGGGTCAGTGAAATTGAAGTTTTCGCTTCGCTCGCTACGCTCATCCAACTAATTACTATGCAATGTTACTGCAAATCGTTTACGGCTCTGCCTGACAATTGTGTTTCAAATCTTCCTCAGGAATTGTTCTCCAAGTACGGCCCCATCATTGACCTGCGTATCCACAGCAAGCCCAACAACGTGAAGGGAACCGTGGGCACCCGAGTACCGAACTACGGGTTCATCATCTTCGAGGATCCCTCCATCGTTCAGCGAGTCCTAGAGAGCCGGGTGAGTGACAAACTTGTTGTAACCGAGTTAAGAGTCGACGCCGCTAACCTTATTACTAGGTGTGTGAATGTTTTGTTATTATTATAGGCACATGTATTGCTTGACATAGTCTTACATAGTCTTACTTGTACCGGTTTGTACCGAGATGTGGAAACATGTGAATAAAAATAATAATAATAATAATAATAATTCAATTTTATTTAAAATATTTTTTTCAAAGACAAATACACGATTAAAAACAAAAACAATCATAATTACAATAATCATGATTAGAAGATCAGCTTGAGGTTCTGAACATAGTTTGATGTAGTCATCGAACTAAGATGGTCAGGTTTCTTGTCCTGAAACTGTATCTTCACAGGGATCTTGCACTCCGTCGAATGGTTGTGATTTTAGAACTTGACGGAGAATGGGATCACTTGGTTGGGTTTTTGCAGTAGGAGAGCCTGGATGTGGTCCGAGAGAATGTGGCGCAGTTCTGGGTAAAAAATTCATGTTTCTCGTAGTCATACTCGCAAGGAGTGTCTTCCTCATAAATCTCTGCATACTCCGGGTTGTATTGGAAGGCAGTGAAGAACTTGACGGAGAATGGGATCACTTGGTTGGGTTTTTGCAGCAGGAGAGCCTGGATGTCTACGTGCGAGATGTTGCTGCACCACAGAACCGTGATAGATGTCCTTGTCTTGACGATGTACAATATTTGTTCACAGGGAAGGTAGTTAACTCTCCCGATCCAGAGGTAGTAGAGTACTCATTTCGTCTCTCTTCGATCGTGGCGAAATGTCTGTCAACGCAACTGATAATCTTGACACTACACTAATGTTCCCGTTGATTGTTGCTTGTGCTGACGAGCGAACCTGAAAGTATTGCTGGTCTTTACCGGCATGTTTCACGCTGATTGTAACTTTCCCGCACTCCTCCTTTGTGTCCGTATTTTCAATTATCAACTCCTCATAAAATAAAATAATAATAATAATAATAATAATAATAATAATAATAATAATAATAATAATGACAAAACAATAACAAAAATAATAATAATTGTATTAGGGCTTATGCACAAGTCCCAACTCCTTTTCTACCTTATATAATTAATGTAGGCCTACATATACCGGTTACCGTCATTGTTCATTTATTACATAATATTAGGGGTGGACCGATACCATAATTTGCCGATACCGATACCGTTTATTTGTTTACCGATACCGATACCACTTTATGCAGTAGGCCCTATTTGACTAGGCCTACTTTCTAATAAGTAAAAACTACAACAAACAAACAATAAAGAATAAAAAAAATTAATACAAATTAAAATGTTATCACTTTCCTGTTTTATTTAGAACTAGGCATACACTTTGCCTACATGCGTAGGGACTACACCACCCACACAACTTACAAAAGTAAAACAAAGGAATAAGGAACTAGGCCTAGGCCTAGCCTAGCCCTAATGAAGATCAATAGCATGATTAGAGGTACGTGAAAATAGCGTTTTGTGAATAGATGCTACAAAGCGCTATATTTTCACTTAAAACTAAGGTTTTCAAGTCCTATTATTTTATTTTCCATAGTATGTATAATTTGTTTAAACACATCTATATTCAGTTGATATTAATTCAACCTTGATGACCAAATTTCAAATTAAAAATCTGAAAAAAGTTCATACACAAGGTTTTGAAATAAGCCAAAAAATAGATGCTACAAAACGCTATGAAATGACACTTGAAAATGCTATATACACGCACCTCTAAGCATGATGCATTATTTAATTAAATTATTTGATTTTAGTCCTAGATGTAGGGTCTAGGCCTAGTCCCAGGGCCTTAGTCCTAGGCAAACTTAAGTTTTAATCCAGGCCTAGGCCTACCCTAGGTCCACAACTTCACAATATAATTAAATAAATCTCTATGAAGGCTAGGCCTAGAATTTGTGTAGGCTATTTTACGTAATGCACAGGGCTAGGGCCTAGGCCCTACCCGTAAATCCAGAAGAAGCAGAAGCAGAAGTTGAAGGCTGAGGGCTTAGAGAACGCCTTTGCGTTTGTAGTAGGCCTATCCCAAGTGAATCTAGAGGCAAACAATCGTCTTCCCTTTCATTCTCGTTATCCGAGTCTGGTATAGCCGTACGCGATTTTTTTCTAGGCGTAGCTGGGCCAACCTCGTCAGATGGGCAAGGCGTGGGCTCAATTAGAATGCTTGAATGGTATCGAGCAATATGCTTTTGCATATTGCTAGTGGTGAAGCTCTTGGCGTTGTTACCGCCTCGCGAGACGTATTGCTTGCACAACATACAAAGAGCACGTTGCGGGTTGCTTGCATTTTCTTTAAAGTACTTCCAAACTTCGCTCCGCTTTTTTACCGACATTTTAAACTCTTTAATTTCTCGTTACGAATTCATCAAAAGTAAAACAAACAAGTCACAAACACGTCATCCGTCATACGACGCGATGATGCGAGCGCGGAAACAGCGACTTTGATAGATCGAACTCGAAGTCGAAGGTGCAAGTCGATAGAATAGCAACGCACTCTATCGGAGACTCGGCGCACCGCGCTCGCGGCAAGTAGCTCAATCTAACGGTAGACTTCAACACTACGTACGTAAATTGACGAGATAGTATCGGATTTGGTATCGGCAAAATGTTCCGATACCGATTCTACCGATACCACAGGTATCGGCCGATTCTCAATATCGGTATCGGTCCACCCCTACATAATATTATACATAATATCATAATAAATACGATTTATATTACTACAATAGAATAAGTATAATGATATGACCTACAAGATTTTAAAGCTGTCTGCAGAATGACGCTTCATGCCATTATTGACATACAAAACAATAATAAAAATAAGCCCATCAGCTATTCAATAGGCCTACTTTTAATAAAATGTATATTTAAAAAAACAGTAGTCCTAAGTGTATAGTACATAAATATATATAGGCCTACTCCGATTGCGTTTACATTGTAAAATCATGGAGTTATAAATAGTACTGGCGTACTGGAGGCGCAGGTGTGTGGTCGGCGGCACCAGTATGAAAGCCAGTGCTGAGAGTCGGTGGAAGTCCAAGTAGTACCTACTCCCTCCCGGAGATGGCGTATGCTTACCGCACTCGTGAAATATGTTTTCAATTGTTACCAATAGATAGCGCCGTGTGTGTTGCGCGTGCGCAGTTAGCACTAGACAACATGTTTATTTCAAATAATTCCATTAAAAAGGCGGTGTTTTATTTAAACATCAAATGGGCAGTGTTTTTTTAAACATCAATTGTTTTTGAACAGGCGTGCTTCCAGCATGGCATCTAAATGAGAATTTCTCAATGAGTTTGACCTATTATACGCTTCGTCGTTAATAAGACTAGTGATAAAACTATTTTAAGCAAAACTACAACTTTGTTTCTTCACGCCATCATACAGTTTGGTAAGTATGACGTGCTAGTTGTAGACAAACCCAAGGACAGTATAGTCTAGGCCCTACACTTCCTTTGCCAAACCATTGATCGTGCCTGCCCGTCTAATTGCTTGTCATCTGAATATCTCGTGCCCACCCACAAAGTTTGGTTACTTACTCGGCGTCACATTGTAAACGACGCATTCATCTTTGTCTACAACCAAGAACGAATGTGCCTGCCCGTCGTATTGACTCTATTGGCGTTTAAACTCGAAGTGGCCGACATCTGGTGAGAGAATCTGGCAGCTGCTCAGTGCGTATAGCTGTCTGTCATGGCCGTGCGTAGAATAGGGGTAGACGTGGATAAGAATGTAAAATAATGACCAGATATCGAGCAAGAAAGTCAATAATAGGAATTGTTCAGTGCCCCAATGTTGTAATAACGGGTCGTCTTCGAGTGTGTTGTTTCACAAATTCCCCTAGAATTTAAAATATAAACATAAATGGGCTTTTGCCAAGCCCTGTCAATAACTAGAGGGGGGCCTACATTTTCGTGTGTAGCGACCATTTCAAGGCAGAAGATTTCTTTTTCTGTTGTACCGGAAAGTAAAATATAATTAAACTAGTTAGTGATTGAAATGTAGGTCTATTTAAACAAAACCTAGGCAAGAGTCTAGACGTATCCTAGCCTACACATCATCCACAACACATAACCTTGCAGGAGGCCTAGGCTCTACAGTTCTGGCTAGGCCTAGGCCCTAGATGGATAGCCTAGGGATTGAATAACCTAGGGATTGGATACACAAAGGCCTAGGTAGGCTAAGGTGTTTTGGTAGGATAATTTGACGTATTGTAGGCCCAGGAGAGGACTGTAATCTAGGTTAGGGCCTGGGGGTTCACTATTAGACGTATAGGCCATTATCAGCTAGGCCCAAGGCCCAACCAATGTTTACATGTAGAACCAAACTGCAAACTATACTAGGCCATATTATAGATGTCAGTAGATGTTTTCAAGGGTGTTTTCGTCATTGCATATAAGTAGGCATGGTGGCTACCTGTGACTAGGCCTACATAGGACCTAGACCCTACAATGCATTTTTAGGCCTAGACCTGCCAGTAGGGCTATCATATCTGAACTAGGGCCTAGGGGGCTAGGCCTGTCTATAAAAATGTAATTATGAAAAAGAGAAATATTATGAGAGTGCTTAATCAATCCATGGACCAATGACATGATAGAAACATTCAATTGATTTTTTAAATGTATTTTTATTCCGATGACAGTTTCAAAAGATTCGCGGCTGATTTTTGACATGTTAAATTTTTACACATTCTCTTGTTGACTGCAGAGTAACCACTGTTAAATTTTTGTGACATGTTGTGGCACATGTTTTGTGACAAACTGTGACAAGGAGCACGGTCTGAATTTGAATAAAATTTGGTGACATCATTAATTTCATCATCAACACCCTCTGATTCTGATATGGATGGGACATTTGAACTGCATATTTGCAAGTGACTTGACCTAAGGTGCACACCTTAACAAATCATTCCACACCTTTCTCTATCACCATCACCTTCATCACACTGTAGGGTACCTATTTACCAATGCATCATAATACTATGCTGTTACGACTCGGCAGATTTGATGTTTAGAACGCGTCTGATTTTGGACCCGTTAAATTCTTACAAAACACATTCTCTTGTTGACAGTGGAGTAACCACTTTTGACTTTATGTGACATGTTGTGGCAAATGTTTTGCACAAACTTTGACAAGGAGGAGGGTCTGAATTGGACAAAAAAAATTGTTGACATCATTTTCATCATCATTGTCAAGTCAACAGCCTCGACTGCATCTTACGGATGGGACATATTAACTGAAAATTTGCAAGTGACTTGACCTAATAAGTAGGTGCACACATTAACAAATCATTCCACACCTTTCTCTATCACCATCACCTTCATCACACTGTAGGGCACCTATCTACCAATGCATAATACTATGCTGTTATGACTCGGCAGATTTGATGTTTAGAACGCGTTTGATTTTGGACCCGTTAAATTCATACAAAACACATTCTTTTGTTGACAGTAGAGTATAACCACTTTTGAATATATGTGACATGTTGTGGCAAACGTTTTGCACAAACTTTGACAAGGGGGAGGGTCTGAATTGGACAAAAAAAATTGTTGACATCATTTTCATCATCATTGTCAAGTCAACAGCCTCGGCATCTTACGGATGGGACTTTACTGCAAATTTGCAAGTGACTTGACCTAATAAGTAGGTGCATACCTACATTAACAAATCATTCCACACCTTTCTCTATCACCATCACCTTCATCACACTGTAGGGCACCTATCTACTAATGCATAATACCATGCTGTTACGACTCGGCAGATTTGATGTTTATAGAACGCGTCTGATTTTGGATCCGTTAAATTCTTACGAAACACATTCTCTTGTTGACAGTGGAGTAACCACTTTTGAATTTATGTGACATGTTGTGGCAAATGTTTTGCACAAACTTTGACAAGGGGGAGGGTCTTAATTGGACAAGATTTTGTTGACATCATTTCATAAGATTTCATCATCATCGTCAAGTCAACAGCCTCTGCAGCTTAGAGATGGGACATTTGAACTGCAAATTTGCAAGTGACTTGACCTAATAAGTAGGTGCACATCTTGACAAATCATTCCACACCTTTCTCTACCACCACCATCATCATCACCCATACCAATGCATAATATGCTTTTACGGCTGGGCAGTGTTTCTGTGCACTATTCTGTACCGGTACCCTAGTCCTATGCATGTATTTATGGTTGGTGTAGTGTAGTCATTTATTCTACGGTAAGCTAGCCTTAATGAAAGGGCTTAGTAGCAGTAGGCCTAGCAACTAAGAAACAAATGGCAAGGAGCAAAGATCAATTGACCAATGATACGGACACGGTAGGCCTAGGCCTATGTTTCATAAACATGGGTAATTTTTTTAGGATTAATGTAAGGTAGAGCCCTACATTGATAGCTTTACAGTCTGCTTGTGCTAGGTTAGACTAAATGATTGTGTACGCTTTGGTTCAGGCCCTGTTAATGAAGGCCTACTTTTAATGAAAAGTGCAATCCACTGGGTTCCTAGGCCTATGCTAGCCTAGGCGCTAGTGAAATACGCTTAGGCCTACAGGTTTTGTAAACACAAGTTTCATGCTTTAGGAATAATGTAAGGTAGGCCGACATGGTCAGCTGTACATTGTGCTTGTGCTAGACTGAGTTTTTACGCTTGTTCAGGCCTCTTCGAATGAAAACAAGCTGGGTTCCTAGGCCTTGGCTATACATGTTTTGAAACACGAGTTTCATGATTTAGGAATAATGTAAGGTACACTGTCAGCTTTACATTGTGCTTGTGCTGTGAGTTGTGCTAGACTGAGTTTTTTACGCTTGTTCAGGCCAATTTTAATGAAAAATGCAGTCCACAAGCTGGGTTCCTAGCTAGGCTAGCCTAGCCCTAGGCCTAGCCTCTAAGCTAAGTGTAATACAAATGTCTAGGCCTAGCCTACACTACTAGTGGTTGAGGTATTATTATTATAATTATTAATGAAGGCTCCGATTTCAATAGGTCCTAGGCCTACGTATTTCATGAGGAAAACCGTCCTAACATACTGTGTGTATAGTAGCCTACCTAACCTCCTAGGCACAGACCTCTAGCCACCTCTAGCCCCTAGCTTCGTTTCTGACCGTGAAATAAATCCTCATACCATTAAATTATTCGCTTTTAACACTTCTGTGTTCTCAATAAACGATTATATATGGTAAATCGCAATAATACAATGATATGCCATTTTAATACGAGCACAAAAGCTGCGTCAACACCATACAACCACAGTGTTTACGTCAGACTTATACGCACTCGAGCGTCCATATTGGATTCGATTACAGCGCTCCCAGTGACACTGTTAAACGCGTATTATGTAAATTGTTTGCCATCTACCTCTTTTACTAAGATCGAACGTGACATGGAGACTTATAATTATGAAGGAGCATGCAAGGCACAGGGTTGCTACAGTCGTCGTAACGATACGGGAGTTTCATTTTTTAGATTTCCTAAAGATGAGGCGCGTTGTGTGATTTGGGTAGAGCGAGTTGATGACAAATCATTGTACGGAGTTCATTCTGTTATTTTGAATAACTCAGCGAGGCTATGCTCTCGCCATTTCCCGAGGAGCGAATTTAGGAATGACCTAAAGACAAATCTAAATTGGAATGCAGTCCCAAGCATTTTTGCTAACAATAATAACGTTATACCGGAAGTAGCAGAACATATACCATTACCAGGAAACACATGTCACCCAGTTTTAGGTATAAATGTCCCTGAACTATGGACACTGCTGCCATCAGAAAAATGTGTTAAGTCTACCATATCACACAATTCTATACCTCTATCAAACATTCCTTTTGACAATCCAATGGAGAGCACAACTTCATCTCAAAATGTAATTGAGACCCCACCTCCAACACACAATCCAATAGAAAGCACAACCTCATTTGAAAATGTAATTGAGACCCCACCTTCAACAAACAAACCAACAGAGACCACACCTTCATCTCGAAAAAAGAAAACATGCACAAAGGCACGTAGTTCTATTCTGAAAGCTTTGGGAGCCAAGAGAAAAAATGATTTGTCACCTAAAAACAAAAATATATATGCCATGATTAAGGATTCTCGTAAACGCATAGATAGATTGAAATCTAAATGCATTTCCCTAAAAGGTAACATTAAAGAGTTGTCTCGGCTACGAGATTCTTCTGTCATCCGTAGAGTTGAAAACGATATGTCGCCAGTAGCAGCGCGACTATTTGCAGCTCAACTTCGATGTGGAAAGAAAGCTCCAAGAGGTCGACGCTGGACGTTAGGAGACAAAATCTTTGCCTTGTCTATTTATAAAAGAAGTCCCAGAACATACAAACTTTTGCAAACATACATGCCCTTACCATCTCCTCGAACCCTAATCAAAGTCTTAAATAAAGTTCCATTTTTGCCAGGCATAAACCCAGACATATTTTCACACCTCAAAGAACGTGTAAACAAGATGAAAGAGGCTGATCGAGTTTGCTCTCTTATGTTCGATGAAATGACTCTTAGCCATGGCATTTACTACAATGAAAAACTGGACCATATTGTGGGTTTTGAAGATTTTGGTAGCTTAGGAAGAACGAAGCGCTTTGCCAACCATGTTCTCGTTTTTATGGTAAGAGGGTTACGCTCGAAATGGAAACAGCCATTAGCATATTATTTCTGTAAAGATGTAACTCCTACTCACATTTTGGAGAAACTTATCTTAAAAGTAATAACTTCCATACAAAATTCTGGTCTACATGTTATGAACATTGTGTGTGACCAAGGACCTACAAACAGAGGCGCCGTGAACAATCTCGTCAAGTCTCATAAAACTGTATCAGATGACCCAGCAACAATGTTCTGCGTAAATGGCGAGGATGTATGCGTTGTGTATGACCCACCACATTTACTCAAGAGCTTGCGAAATGCATTCCTTAAATACTTGGTATGTTGGGACGATAAAGTTGCCAACTGGAATCACTTGAAACTTTTCTATGATAAGGACCAAGAAGCTATGTTCCAGAGAGCTCCAGCACTGACTATGGCGCATATTGACCCATCCCCAATGCAGAAAATGAGAGTTAATTTAGCTTCACAAGTTTTTAGTCAACGTGTGGCTGCGGGAATTGAGTCTATGATTGCTGATCCAAGTATTGTCGATATGACAAATGAAAATGCTCATTATATGCCTTCAGCAGCAATATTTACTGCTGAGCTTCTTGATGACGTCGACAACTTATTTGATTCTTTTAATGGCGTGAGTGTATTACAAAAAAAATTAAAAAAGTACAAAGTTTGTTTGGGAAAAAACTCTGTACACAAGACCTTTTGGCCACATATCGTTAAGAGGATTAATCAGTGGAAGTTTGTAAATCCGAGTACAAAAAAGACGATTAAATCTCCATTTCAAACCGGTTGGCTCACCTCAATTCACGGTGTAAAAAAAGTTGGGAAAACTCTTCGACAAAAATTTAATCAAAGGCACCTACAGACCCGTCTTCTCAATCAAGACCCAATCGAAAACTTGTTTTGTACAATAAGACAAAATGGTCGGGACAACGTGAATCCCACCTGCGCTCAGTTTGTCCCAAGCTTAAAAAAAATCAATTGCAAACACATCTTATGAAGACACCGTCCAGGGGATCCAAACTGCGAAAATGGCGATATCGCCGAAAAGCTCTTGACAAATCTCGAATCATTTCTGGTACCGAATCACCCACACACTTCTACTTGCACTATGCCAGTCATTGAAACTGAAAACTCTAATTTCAACTTAGAAGAATTGGACTTCTCAGAAGAGTTTTCCGATGTAAATCGCTGTAGCACGTCTACTAGCTCTTCTGAACCTTTGAGAGAAAGTGAAAGAAACACCGTTGCGTACGTCAGTGGATATTTAATCAGGAAAGTTGCGGATAAAACTTGTAAATCTTGTATGACGAAAGTTACAACAAGCGAACTAACACAAGATCACCTTCTAATTGATTTCAGAGAGCGAAATGACATGTTCACTGCTCTCACATATCCATCGCCAGATTTGGTTACGGCTATTGGATTATGCGCTCAAGTTATTTTACAAATGTTACCAAACATGGGACATGAAATGAACATAAAAGTTAGAGTAACACATGCTATCAATCACTCTGTAAACTTTGATTTTTTAGATTGTGAAATTCACAAGACAAATCTGATAAAAGAGATAATTACCCTACTTTGTCGTGTAACTATTCATCACTTTTGTAAAAGGACAAATCGATCCATGAAATCAAATATGCTTATCCAAAGAAAGCAAAAGGCTGATACAAAGAAGGCTTCAGATGAGATGAAGAAAATGTCTGCAGGACAAAGACGGATGAAGAAAATACTCCATCAATAGACGACATACATGGTTACTCAATTGGCCAACTTATGTCGCTATATCTGTCTCTTTTTTCTCATACGGACATTCAAACTTAACGTCAAACACAGTTCTTATATATATTCAAAATGGTGTAAATTGTAACTATGACATGGTACCAGACGTGACCCAAACTCCACGAAGACTGGACATATATTATTATTATGTTTTTACATTTAAGAAGGTGGATGCAAACATTACTTTATACGTTGATACAACCTAGACCCTAACTCCATTGTCGTCATCATTGTCATTTCACTACGAGATGTAAAATACAATACAAGATGCTTTGACTACGAGATGTACGAATCAATACGATATGCTTTGACTACGAGATGTACGAATCAATACGATATGCTTTGACTACGAGATGTACCAATCAATACGATATGCTTTGACTACGAGATGTACGAATCAATACGATATGCTTTGACTACGAGATGTACCAATCAATACGATATGCTTTGACTTCGAGATGTACAATTTTTTTTTTCGATCAAATGAATATCTGGAGTCTCGACCCACTGTGCTGTCACACCAGTAAGCTATAAATTATTAACAATGTGCAATTCTCGGCGCTCGTTTAGATCGACGCTCCTAAACCACTTTATAAACTTTTAACTTCGGGTTCTCTAACGCAAAAGTAAGTAGTATAATGAGAACACGATCATTAATGCGCCTGAAAATAATTTTAAATGAATAATGACTAATTCTGGATACAATACAATGTTTTGCAATAGTTATTTAAAATAAAGACGTTCGTATTGCTGTGATGAAAACGTTGTTTTTGGATTACTATATTTACAAACTTTTAAATTTAATTTAAACCCTTCTATTATGTATAGGTTAGGTATGTTAGCACAGGCTGATTCGCTCTTTACAACACGGAGATGTGATTAAAATACCAATTTCCTTCAAACCAACAACTCATTAATATTATATTACAGCATTTCCTAAAGATTTATGCCTATGCAATAATTTATTATTAATGAGAGCGTATTTTAGTATTTCGGACAATCCACTCGATTATTTCTTATCCCCACCCGGGTAACCCACTAAAGACCAATTATGAACGGGTACCAGGGTCGTAAAAACAGTCGTATTTCGTAATTCCTTGCAGTACACACCAGATTAACAAAAATCCAATAAATAGACATTTAAATTATAATATAATAATAAAGGGTGAGTTTCTACTACACTTAAAAGTAAACTTAGGACGCGCTATTGTATCTGCACAATCAATCTACAAAGGTAGGTTTATTGATAATATTTTTATAATAGGCCTACACATTTAATTCCCAACATTAAACACTATGTAATACAACAAGTGTATAATGTTGTAATGTTCTTTGATTTGTTGCACTTTATTAGGATATTCCTGGACCAATGTGTGCAATAATTGCATCGAGAAAAAAACTTGCATAACTGCACTTTGATGTCATGGAAGATTTAAAAAAACATTATCTTTTCTGCATGTATTTTTGTGTTTGTATTTAATATATTTCGACGTAGAAATAAAGTAGAACTGAAGTGTGGTCATCTTTATGATTTGTAAATAAATTTTGTTTCATCCAAAAGTGCCTATAGAAGTTAATAAATTGAATATTGCCACTAAAAATTAGCAATAGTATGAAAAGAGACCTTCCATATCGACCGTTCATGTTACCGGACGTGATAGTAACTACTCCGAACTAAAGATGGCGTAGGCCTTCACTTTTGCACTAGTCAGGTAACAATACTTCCACCGCCTTGTTCCTATAAGAAACTTATCTTCCCCAACGAAGTGTATAATAGTATCCTTGGTCGGCGGTGTACAAGTTAGCACTTCAAATTGGCAGAAATTTTGATTGTTTACTTTGGTAACCAAGGTAACCTAGGGCCTACCACAGTTCATGGTAGCAAAGTTTAGCCTGCTAGTAGTGGTTATAACAATCAAAATGGCGAATAGGCTCAAAGAAACAAACATGATTGTGGACGTGCTGTTCCGTTTGAGCTTGACCTCCTTATCATCCAACTCCATGGTAAAATGATGTAGAAAATGTGCAAAACAAGTGTAGGGCTATAATTTGCTAGTAGCTCTTTTGATAACATAACATTTCTTAACGGTTGCAAATGGGCCCTTCCGCCCGGTGGCAACCACTCACTCCCCCCAGACCTAATTACTGTCCCCCCCTAAAAAACGATCTAAATTCCCTTAAAGACCCACTACCTACAATATCCCCCGGCAAGTCATTCCATTCCCTAACAGTCCTTTCCATGAAACCATACCGACCCAGATCCGTTCTTACTACTTGACGCTGGAACTTCCATGAATGATCCCCCCTTCCCCTGTAAAGCCCCTCTTGTAGCCTATTGCGGATGTCCCCCCACCCCCTACTTCCCCTAGCCGCCCTGTACATATTGCACAACCTAACCTCCCTTCTTCTTCCCTCTAATGACTCCCACCCCAACTCTCCTAACATTGCAGTGACACTGTCATATACTCTCTCTACATTCCCCTTATCATCCTCTTCCCACCGCCACCGCCTAACCTTTCCCGTAACCCTTCTTGCCGCCCTACGTTGGACTTTCTCTACTTCCAAAACCTCCCCCAACTTATACGGATCCCATGCCGCCGCCCCATACTCCAGGACAGGTCTAACCACTACCTTATATGCCCGATCTTTAACCTCCCGGCTGGCCCCTCTTAGATTTCTCATAACAAAACCCAGAGCCCTATTTCCCTTCTTAGATATCAAGTAAATTATTGAAATTATTAGTGTTGGTGGGCAACATTTTCTTGGCAAAATATCATCGATCTTCATCATTCAACATTATTTGATACACTTGTTTCTGTATTTAATAGTTTAACAGTGTGGTTTGTTCTTTTCTATTTAATATCATCAAATAATCTCAATTATTTGTTGTAATTTAAAATGCCATTAAATTCCCGTTTTTAATAAAGCCGATCCCCAAAACTTACGTATTTTACTAATAAGATACGCGGACGATATGACATAACCAACAATGTTTTCGCAAATGATCAGAAATGTAACAAAAATCAAGTTGAAGCCAACTGAATATACAGCGCTCGCCGTAAGCAGCTCGCCTCTATCACCGATCGGTCCGACATGTTGCATTTTAGTGCTGCCATCTATCTTTGCTTGAAAACGCGTATTACGCGCTACACTCCGCGCCAACGCATCGTGACCTTGACGAGACTGTGACAAGATATAAAGCAGATGCAAGGTTCTTATGTCCTGCCATCACGACGCATGGGACCTGTTACTGAACAAGTGAACTAATCTTTTTTTCCAGGCTTATCTTGCGACGAGAGCTAAGCTAAGCGCGGGCAATAGTGAGAGATTTTCCCACATGCCCGTGGGAAATTAATCTACGTGCCCGACCACTTTTTTTACATGCCCCGGGCATCTCGGGCATGGTATTTTTTAGCCCTGATTTAACTGAATAGGATAGACGTTAAAAAAATAATTGCGTAGTTCTTTGGGCACACTTTGGCTGGTGATGGGCTGGCTGGTCCAATTGAACAATATATATCTATCTGACTCCTGTTTCCAAGTTAAGTTAGGTCAGGGGGTGGCTATAGCCACCAATTTTCTAGGGCCTTTTATGAGTTGTTTACACCGGCTTGCCAGGCCTGTCATGTCCTCTTCAGGTTCACTCGCACTTCTTCCCACCAGTTCACGCCATCCACTTCTGTCTTCCCACAGTTTCCTTGCTTCGACTTCTTCCCACTTCTCACCTCTTTCCTGTATATCATTTCTTATTTGATCTTTCCACTTCTCTCTTGGTCCACCGACTCGTCTTTTAACTTTGTCCCCACTTTCAAATTCTGTCCTTGGAATTCTTTCTTCTCCCATTCTTCTGACATGTCCATACCATCTCAACCTTTCTCGTCCAATTTTGAATAATAGCTTCTCAACTCCAACTTTTGTCCTGATTTCTTGGCTTCTAATTTTGTCTAACTTCGATATTCCGGCTATGCTTCTTACAAACTTCATTTCAGCTGCTTGAATCCTACTTGCATCTACGGCTCCTAGTGTCCAGGTCACTGAAGCATAATATGTAAAGATGGGTAGATAGTATACCTTGTACAATAACACCTTGCATTCATTAGGGAAATCCTCGTTCCAAAGTAACTTCCTTACTTGCTGATAAAAGGATTCTGCCTGGGCCACCCTTTTACTGATCTCACTTCCCATCTTTGCCTCCTTTGTGATAATGCTACCTACGTACGCAAACTCTCCTGCCTCTTCCAGTTCCTCATCTCCAATTTTAATTTTCTCTCTAGTTAATTGAACAATAGTTGGTCAAATATAAAAAAGGTATGTTTTGTATTTGTCCATACACGTGAAAATGGTGAATAGAAATGGTAAATTTTGTTATTAAAATAACTTGAAAGCGGTACTAAAATTCGCTGTTATTTTTCAATTTCGCCGTTTTGTGGTTTTAACAAAACACAAATTTTGAGGTTATAGGCCTTGTACATATTGGTAAGCTTATATCACTGTGTATTAAATATTGCCTACAATCAGCTAGGCCCCTACAACCACACTCACTCATAATTAAAAGGGCCTAAGCTAGGCCATAGTGACTGGTGAGTCTAGGCCTATACTATTGCCATTCAGCTAGGCCTAGGCCTACCTGGTAATTAAATTAGGCCTAGGCCCAAACTTGTTCAACAGTCCTAGCTAGGTAGGGGCTAGGCCCTAGACCCTAGCCCTACCATAGTTCTAGAAAAGTTGGCCTAGGCCTAGGTCTAGAAAAGTAGGCCTAGGCTTAGGCCCTAGCCTAGCTAGTAAAACCAGATCAATTTAGCACTTACCAAGTATGTATTTTTTGAGATAATCTCGCATATCAGGGTTATCCAGCTTTTCAAAAGGTGTAGTTTAGATTGGAGAAGGGTTGACAGGTTGGGAAAGCATAGAGAACATAAAGCCCAGCCTGAAGGGCTGGGGGCGACAAAACTTTTCACCTGCTGATGACAACTGCAGCTAATTTAAAGTTGTTTGTTACCTTAATCCACGACGCGTTTCGTCCTTCTGGAATGCTGCTGGAACATGTATAAATACGCAAATCGGTAGCAAAACTCGGTTTTAAACCAAAATTTCGGGGGAATCGAAAAAATTTGTCCGTTTTCGCTATGATTTCGCGGCAAATGAACATTTATGCGCATTTCGTGAATAAAACATATTTCGTGGTTATTTCGCGAGCTTTAACCCGAGAGTAGTCGCGCCCCTGTTTGTAACGTTAGTAGTCGCGCCCGGTCCTTTAGACCGCATTATTTATTATGGGCTAATAACGTTAGGATGACGTTTTTGATTACCAATATAAGATAATTTATCATATGTGACAGCATACATGGTTATATTAATCAATAATCAATAAATAATCAATCAATAATCAATTAAACACAAAATGTTGCAAACCTACAAAAAAATATGTTTTGAAACACCCTGTAGATCGAATTATTAGTAAACCAAGACGGTAATATTATGCCAACACTATATGTTGAAGAATAATCAACCTACAATAACAAAATACATGTCTCATCGTAGTGATGAGTATGCATATTATTTTTTGCCTCCCTTAGTAGTCGCGCAGCGGTCGAAAGACCAAGCAACCGAACAGGACCTCTTATCTTAGTTGGATTTCTGCAGAACACTGAATCGCATATTGCACACTGGCTTCATAAATCTATTTTGGGAAGGTAGGCGGAACTAGACTAGTCACGCATGCGCGCTGTACAAATACCAATTGTTGAAAAAAAAAGTCGGTCTAAAAGACCACACGCGACTACTCTCGGGTTAAAGTGATTTTCAAACCACCAAATTCATCAAAAAGTTGAAAATTTCAATTTCTGATACTTTTTGGAGAATTTCGTGAAAACTCGGCTCGCGAAATTTAAGTGTCCCTATAAAGTCCTCCACTGAAAATCAGTTATATAACTGAGTGGATAGACTCTAAATACAATTTATTTATTTATACTAGACCTATTGCGAGAGGTTATTACGAGCCATTTGTCTGCGACCTAGTTAATTGTGATCAATTATTGGTCATTGGAGTCATTGATGATGAAGATGAGTGAATGGGATACCATTTACTAGCACTTTTGTCTGTTTCTGTCGAAAACTATTAAACCGTTCAGTGGCGATTTTACGTGACGCCAACTTCCCGCTCAGTAGTGGCTACTTAATTTCACGGCCGCAGCGTACAGCTTACCATATTGTACCGAATATAGGCCGACCTTTTTTTCATTTTTTAGGTCTCAAAATCCCTCCTCGGTCCCAAATGCGAGCATTAGCATTTTTACGCGCCAATTTTCAACACCCAAGTTACTGCGCCGTGTGACAAGGAAATAAATACACATAGTTCTCTGCTTTTGTCTGGCGTTGCGCCAACAATACGGCAGGCACGGAGAACGCGACGCTATCTCCATAGTAGTTCCAGGCCTACTGACGAGTGAAGTGTGATGCAGAACAGCTTACTGGGCGATAAGAACCGGTCTGCGTAGACAACCCTTGAAAATTGTGTAACAAATTAACTCGCACTCGTCTTTTAGTACTCGCTCCTAGCGGGAAGGTACTTTCGGCGGGAAGGCAAGGGGGGTTTGGGGGGCAGAGCCCCCCAACAATAGCGCCGCAGGCGAAAAATTTTGAGGTCAGGTTTTATTAAAGAGTGTTTGGTGCATTTTAGGATAACATAGCGGGCTTAATTCAGTACTGAAAAACTTCAGTATTTATACCGTGAAAACTCGTAAACCACTTGCAGATAAGATAAGATAAGAACACTGATGGTACAAATCATATGCGCCGCATCAACAAAATGCCCAATGACTTATGTTCGCGATCGCGTCTTACAATAATGTGTCTGGCTGTTTACTCGACTCAAGTTTCCGCGACGTCTCATGTTGCAACGTCTTTCGATTCTTGAAACAATTTTCAAGAATAACCTTGACTGACAGACTGACAGTGTTGCTTGCGCAATAGCCTTGCAAACGAAGGCCTGAACACTACCCGTGCTGCTGCTGTCTCCTCCCGTTGTATCTCACGCTAGTCATCGTACGGATCGATCGAAAAACATCGCATTCTTTGTTCCTACACGAACACGACGAAAACCGTAGGCCTACGCACGAGCGGCGAACACACGCAATCACAATAGCTTCGTCACGCTCAACACACACTCCGCGGCTCCTACGACTCACGGGAATCACCAAGCAGACTTGCAGTTGCCTGCATGATCGTACAGAAGCCCACACCTAGCGGCGCCATTCAGTAACTAGATCCGGGCGCTCGATTCAAATTCTCGCAAAAACGATATTTTGAAGCACGTCCATAAAAGTTACTCGCAAGAGCCAAATTGTCACTTGCAAAATGCGAGCGTGCGAGTGGGATTTTCAAGGGTTGTGCGTAGAGATAGTGCTACGTCATCACGGTCTCCGCGGAAATAGACCGCAGGAATAATATTGATAGCTTGAATAATGCTATAAATAACCGAAACAATCAGTTGAACTATCAAAACAAGCAGAAACCAATTTTAAACCAAACTTCACTTTGCCAAAACCTAAACTTCCAAAAAATACGACCTTCACAAATACGAGCATTGTTACGCAACATGAGCATGGGAGGAGTAATGACGCTGTGTAACGCTGTGTCAACACTGACACTGACAGTGTATTGTCTGTCGTGTGAAATAGATCGCGAAGCGGTAAAATCCGTTTTGAGTGTCTAGGAATTTCATCATAACAAACAAAGAAATTCGTGGGGAACCACTGACACTTTTAGGTATAATGATAATTTCGCATTCTTTGTAATGACTTCTGACTGTATCACTATTATCGATACAATAATGACATCACCATTTCGATAATTGCTAATGAGAAAAGTATTGATGTGCATCCATAGATACAATATCAATACAGTGTAGAAAAGAAAAATGTACACTTTGCATCTGAAGAGGTTATAGTACATACAATTTATCTTTAATTAATACTATATTTGGCCGATTATAGGCCGCCATGTCGAGTAATGGCCGCACCCCTATTTTGACCACACAAATTCTGTTTAAAAAGTTTAGATTGGAGAAGGGTTGACAGGTCATTTTTTGAACTTGATATTTTAAAATATACCTGCAGTCTATACTCGCATAAATACAGTAAAATTATACAAACCAATACTTTCGTGTTTCAGCCCATCTGGTTCCCCAACGACGGCCCTAACGGTCTGAAGCTGAACGTAGAGGAAAAGAAGACACGGCCCCGACACTCTATAGACTCGAGCCGCGACGGCAGAGACAACAGGGACAACCGAGACAACAGGGACAACCGAGACAACAGGGACAGCCGAGACAACAGGGACAGCCGAGACAACAGGGACAGCCGAGACAACAGGGACAGCCGAGACCGCAACATGTCGGACAGCCGCAGCAACGACAACCAGCCGCGCGGCGGTGGGGGTGGCGGGGGGAGCCTGGGTGGTCCGCGCGGGGGAGGGGGCGGCATGCGTGGGGGACCGGGAGGCCCCCGCGGTCAGAGGGGCGGCTTCTCGCGGGGCGGCAGCGGCATGAGGGGCGGGGGACAGTTCCAGCAGCGGCGCTAGGACCACCCCCCCTTGCGCACCTTGAGAGCAGGCCCCCCACAGATAATACCGGCGAACAGATGACCCGACGTTAACGTGGTGCCGCTCGTGTCAATTGTTTAGGCTGTGACTCAACAACCCGGGCTTCATGTAGCGTCTAATTAATTGATTTCTTTGTTGGAATTCTAGCCAGCAAGTTCTTGTGATTTTTAACCAGAAATACACTCCGACAGCTGGGTAATCTTGATTCCCAACCTTGCTAATTCCTTTTGAGGTAGGTAGATTCCTTCACGTTGTTGTTGTACTGTTTACATAAGGCTACTTGGCTAGTCTCCTGCCGTTCTTAGACGTTTACCATATGATGATCCGGCAGATAGTAAAGGATCTTTTCACCGCACGCAATTGGTTGTTTAAACCTGCCCTTTGCGTGTGACGCGTCGAGCTTCATTTAGAAGTCGGCCTACCTTAACAGTCGTGTTGTTTGACGCCAGTATTATCGTAATCGTGCACAGCCTGGTGTTGGCTCAGTGTACTCTTTTAACTCCCGAGTTTCGTTTCTTTTCTAACTGTACTAAAATTGGGCTCATGTAATTCAAGTGAAATGCCTGGGGAGTTTATGATAACAAGTGTTGACTGCAACTCAAGGTCATGGACAATTACACAAACGATCAAAATATATCTGTGGATCGTTAATAGGTAAATAAGCAATTATTCTATTTAAAGCGATTCGTGGTACGTTCTCACTTTTATTTAAGTAAGATACCTGTGAATTATTGACAGTATCAGGCTATAGTGTTACACACATTGTAAGTGTCAAAAATAAGACTTTGAAGCGATGAAACGGGTTCCTGAACAACGTTACTAGCCTTCTTAGTTCCCCCGACTGAAATTATCATTACGTTCGCAATACGGTTTTCTTGAATCGAGGATTACCATTCGTTTCTCGCGAATTTTCAAAGAAACTCTGCCTTAAATTTCTTAGGGGAATTGTTATACCTTAACTACGCTAATTTAGAGGTAGGAAATAACGTATGTAAAAAAAATAAGAAGCGGAAGGTTGGACGTTTGTTGTTTTTTCGATGCTGGTTTTCGTATATATAGTTATTAAAGGGGAATTTGTGTTTGTTAATGTGTCAACTTGTAAAACGATTTGGATTCGCATGACTCGTTGGTTATCCGGGAAACTTGGCTCTGGACGCAACCGTGTATGTGCCGGCTAATGTTTCCCGGTGGCTTGCGTGTAAGTACTGGTTTGTTGGGATCCTGCACACAAGCAAGTCTCCTTCAAACGTACGTTTGTTAACTGTTTAGCGGAGAAAAATTATATCGGGATCTAACTTGACTTGCCGAAGAATTTTCACTGCAGTATTTACTTTTTTCCTAAACTTTACATAAATTTGACATTTGTGTGTTTTTAAACTTTTGTAATATTGTTGTAATTGTATGAATTTGCTAATATTTTAAACTTATGTGCATAACGGAGGCCTAGTATAATTATTAAAATGCAATTCCCACATAATCTTTCGTTTGTCTTTCTTCGCGAGATGAATCACGTTACGAGAACACCGTTTGCGTGTTGGACACGTGGTGAGTCGTTCCGTTTACATTACATACTTGTTAACTGGTCTACATGCGCAATGTTAGCTACGTTCGTGGAGGGTCGCGTTGCGTTAACTTTCTCGTCATGTTTCCTTCCACATAACCAGCACTCTCTACCCCCTCCCCCCTTGCCCCCCCACCCCTTTCTCAGTTTCATGTAGACAAGTGTACTCTTTGGTTGATTTCGTTCAGAGGTTAAGTCTGAAGGTGTGGAAACGCGTGCGTGTGTGAAAAGAAGGAACAGAACTACTGCAAGTGTAACTGTAACTCAAGACTTCAAAAAGGTTAAGAAAATGAAATAAAAATGTTTGTTTTTGTGATGGAACTGAGATCACATAACATAGGTACATTAATTGTTTAATTCCCACCTCCCCCTTTTAAACGCATGAAGTAACTGAAAGTGCTGCGTATCTGACATACATTATCTAGTTTACATCGATGTACGTTTACTTTACGCACACTGGTGTCTTGTCCCTATATCCGTGCGTTTCGGAGATGAGTTTTGAATATTCTGAGCAGTACTCTTTAGCCTTTTTTCATTTCATTACTTAATTTAAATTATAAAATGCATTAGTGAAATGTACAAAACTAGCTCAAAAATATCATGAATTGCTACCTCCTATAGCCTTTGTATTACTATTATTTATTCATATTAATACAATTGTTTTTAAATTTTGGAAAGAAATTAAAGAAATTTCACTTGATGTAAAAAACAAAAAACAAGTATAGGCCTACTATTAAGAAAACTATCAATCAAAGATCTAGAAGAGGTAATAACTACGTATAGGTATATTATCATTATTAATTAATAATTACTACTGTTAATACATAATGCAATCTGATGGAGTGAAAATGTACCCACAAACAGCACAAGTTACCTATTGTTTCATATCAGTATCACATATTATGTAGGTATGGTCTATTTAATATTATAGAAATGCAGTTTTTGTGCAGTTTCATAATAATAGATACTTCATCCATGTAAATTCAACAACAATTGAGGGTCCGCGAGCATAAACTGTGTAAGTGACAAAAAATAAATCTGAAATACGAGCAGTTGCGACGACGGCAACATAAACCAGTAAAGTAAATGTAGGAGCCATGCGTAGACAACTGCATAGTAATACTAGTACATATTCATTCAGTGTGGCGCTATCTGTGTGCGAATTGGTGAACTTGAAGTGTATTAGGCCCTATGACTTCAAATAGAACAGCGGGACCACGGCTGGCCGTGCACGCATAAACCAGGTAAAGCGCCTTGGACGGTTTATGCTCAATTGCTCTACTACTCTACATTTCTAATTCATTAAGAAGATGTTTTGTTATTGGAACATGTTGATACGCGTACGAGCTCGATATTGAAACCATTAATGGCAATTATCATTCCGTCATCAATTTTAAAACACCCGTCTGCATGAAAGACGCTACACAATTTTCACTTGCTGCGCTTTAACAGCAAAAGATTATTCGCTGAAGACTACTAAAGACAGTGCAGTGGCAAACTACAAAATTCTTCGTGGATTAATAATATGAAGTAAAACTCTGTTTTCAACATTTATCGAGGTGTATGATGTACATTGTTCGGCCCTTTATACATGATTGATAATTATGTTAGCTCAATATGTTTACTTTTGTAGAAATGAACTTCTCAAGTCTATTGGTCTTTCATGTAGGTCTACTATTATAAATTATCGTGCTTAGTATCCCTATTGTTACAAACATAAACACAAACTTATGATTACACTTTCTAGCTACTCGTTGTAGTTTCTACTAGTGTTGGGTAGTATGTACGAGTATGTAATTTTATTTCAAAAGTATTCTATCTTCTTAATGAGTTGATGTAGGTACGCCCTGGAATATACTTTCAATCGTAAATTGCACACATCTCCATTACAAAAATTTGATTTTTGAATGTGCATAGATAATAGAAAAATGTCTTGTATGTATGTTCCACAAACTTATGTTAACCATACTGTAATAGAAGGGTTTCAGACCCTTGATTTCCTTGTTCTGTGTTATAAGTGCCTATATTAGTACATAAACAATACTAATCTACTTATGGTGTATTCTATAAGTAGTCTTAATGAAAATAGAATGAGAGTGTACAAAGCGGGAAATAATATTATAAAGCCTCATTTTCCCTAATTTACTTTTGGATGATTACATGTGGACAAATTTCATGCAAACAGGTCTGTATGCACCACCTTTGTGCACACAATAGCAGCAACATGTTTTCACCCGTTTCTTGTCCAGATTGCTACCGCTAGTTGAGCACAGTAGGGACCTACGTACTCGGGGTGTCTACAGGTCATGAAAGTAATAAAAAACTTGTGATATTGGGGCACCGGTCATGAAAGATGTTGATAAAACTGTCAAATAATAGCTAAATGTAAATGTATGTATGGGTTGTTAATTAATTTCAACAAAAATCCGGTGATTCTTATGCCCAAAGTCTATTGAAAGCAGCTACGTTTCCCCAATTTCTGTTTTTATTTGATGGCAAAAAAATTGTAGACACTCCTCAACTGTATCTTTTGTTCAACAATAGCTATGAATGTAACTGCCATTTCCATCTGGATACTACTGCCTATTGCCTACCATTATAGCTCTTGTACAAGCAATGCTTGTTAAATGGGGTAATCTAAAAAAAAACTGCTAAAATATCCATGTAGTCAAGTAGTTCCACGATCAACTTATTTACAATTTACTATGCAATTTTATACTTTAGCATCAATGTTGAGTCAACATGTTTTAGTATGAAAGTATCAGCACAGAAGAATCTGGTATACGTTATCTACTCTTAACGCCATCAACCAGTTGATCGTGTGATCTGCTTTGGCTGTCGTAACGGTTGAATAATGTAGTGAATAATGTAGTTGCTCTTTGCCCGACGCAATGATTGTGTTTTGTATACCTGTTCAAATACCTCTTTTGTATCGTATTCCAGATGTAATGCCTAATAGTTGTTTGCAACTTCAAAACGTGGTAGATGAATGTATGTTGTATGTATCCCGTTTAGTGCTTGGTTCGTTGGCGACAGACAAACGGTTCGAATAGGTGGGTAACACTAGTGTCACTTTCGAGGTGCCCGTTTGGGCTCACGAAAATGCAGCGATTTACTCGCAATGTTTACGTTGTTCTTGGACTTTTCCTAAAAAACGTTGCTAGTCTATTTCCAGTTACTTTTTTCTCAATTGTCTGAACACGAGTACTTTTGTCTGCACACGAAGTTCACATACTATCATTGTAACCGGTATGGTGAATGATACAAGGTGTTGCCCTAGTTCGAGCCAAACTGTTCTGTTTAGCACATCGCGATTGCCTAATCAACACACACACACACACATATTGGTCATGTGCTTCATGTAAGGACTCGCTCACTAGTCCTGACTGTACTTAAACTAAATTGTATTTGTTATTTTATTATTATTATGTACCTGTTAAATTATTCCTAAATCTTTTGCAATGAAGCAAAACAGTAACGATGTGTTTTGAGCTTGGTATTTGTGCTTTTTGGCAAATTCTTACCAATTAAATCTATTTAAGCCTTTATGAAATCAATGGCATGCTGTAATGGTGGAATTTGCTACTAGTGCATTGTAATAATAAGTAATGGACTTGTCAAAGTCGTATGGTTTGTCTTCTGTAATGAATGAACAATGGCTATGAGAACATTATTCTGAATTCATCAAACTTGTCTAATAGCCTTGAGTATACATTACTGTATTTTTCCTTGGTTAATTATTTCATTTATTTAATAATTCCCTGTGATAATTTGAAATAAAATGCTTCTTTATAAGTTAATTTTCACGATTTTGTTGATGTTTTGTAGAAGTCTGAATGTACAAACCATAACAGTTGATTTAAAATTGTGAAATCATTTCTAGTTGTGTTTTATCTTTTTAGACTTTCAATCCATAAACAAAGTGCCAGGAGATCATCATTCCTTATTAAGAAAAAGTAACTGATAACAAATTTGGTGTATTATATTGCCTAGTCAATACACAGTGCACTTGGCATTTTTAACAGTATTCCTTTAATATTGAAATACTTAACCTTTCCCTCCGTATTGTTATCCCACTCTGAAAATGGTTGGAACTAGTGACGACGGTAAGACATTAATTTGAGAAATTTTCACGCTATTTCTCACTCAGTGTCATGTTGGAGAGAATTTTATATATATGTGTTCACTTATTTTTAGAAACAATTGTTTTGTTTTTTTAATTTAAGTAATAATTAAACTCGAGGAGTGGCTTAAACCGTAAAAAAACAATTATTTCTAAAATAAGTTAACTTAATGTCTAGCCACGAAAGTATTCTTTAACATATGTAGTATATAGTGGTGTGATGAAAGGAATGCCAAAAGGCTGGATCATGTGAGAAACATGTAGAGATAGGGTAGGAGACCAACAGCTTACCTGAAGTGGAGTAGGCGCGCCGTGATAGAAGACATAAACACAAATAAACAAATAACACTACATTTCAAACGTTTCGGTCTACGTGACCTTCCTCAGTGAGTAGAGAAGAGTTACTGAGGTGAAAAACTAAAGCTAGGTAGCCGTTGGCTAGGGTGGGGGTGGGGTGAAGTGAAAGATGAGTGGGGGTGTGGAATGGGTGACAGGGAGGGTAGAGAGGAGGAAAGGGAGGACTACCTAAGGTTTAAGTTAGGTTTGTGGCGCGATTTGCAAATCCATTGGTAGGCCAGTTCCCATCTTCTCAGTTCTCCATCGTGTACAGTGGGAGGGAGTGACCTGATGACACAAACTGTGAAACAGGTCACGAAGGGAAGGCCCATGCCCATGGCATGCAATGCCACAGGTTTCTCGAGGTTCTCCTCTCTTACATCCTGTCTGTGCCCATTCATTCGGGTTCGGAGAGTATTAGTGGTAAGTCCAACATACTCGGCGGGACATCGGGTGCATCGAAGGTGGTAGACGATGTTGCAGTAGGTTCAAAAAATTTAATTGCTATTACTTAATAGAATATAGTTTACCGCAATACTCTATCACGAAAGGTACACGAGATAAAAAAACATCACTCTAAAAAACGTGATAGGGGGTCGCGACGCCCCCGACGCCCTCTGAATCGTACCAGGACCTGCAAGGTAGGTTCAAAAGACTTGAATGATATTACTTAAATGAATACAGTTTACCGCAATACTCTATCACGAAAGGCACACGTGATAAAAAATCAAGCATCTTTATCAACGTTAAAGGGCGTCGTGACGCCCCCGACGCCCTCTGAAGCCTACCAGGACCTGCAAGGTAGGTTCTAAAAACTTGTATGCTATTACTTAATAGAATACAATTCACCGCAATACTGTATCACAAAAAGCACATGCGATAAAAAATAATCCCTCTTTAAAAAAGCGTTATAGGGCGTCGTGACGCCCCCGACGCCCTCTGAAGCGTGCCAAGACCTGCAAGGTAGGTGCTAAAAACTTGTATGCTATTTCTTAATAGAATACAATTCACCGCAACACTCTAGCACGAAAGGTACACGAGATAAAAATTCATTCCTCTTTCAAAAAACCGTTTTAGGGCGTCGCGACGCCCCCGACGCCCTCTGAAGCGTGCCAGGACCTGCAAGGTTGGTGAAAAAACCTTGTATGTCATTACTTAATAGAATACAGTTTACCGCAATACTCTATCACGAAAGGCACATGAGATAAAAAATAATTCCTCTTAAAAAACGTTATAGGCGTCGCGACGCTCCGACGCCCTTTCAAGCACACCAGGACCTGCAAAATAGATGCAAAAAATTTGTTTGCTCTTACTTAACAAAATATAGTTTACCGCAACACTCTATCACGAAAGGCACACGAGATAAAAAATCATCCCTCTTAAAAAACGTGTAAGGGCGTCGCGACGCCCCCGACGCCCTCTGCAGCATAGCATGGCCTGCAAGGAAAGTGCAAAAAACTTGTATCCTACTACCTAATAGAATACAACTTACCGCAAAACTCTTCCACGAAAGATGCACGGGAAATAAAATCATACCTCTTGCTCCTCTACTAAGAGTACCATATGTATAAAATTATAAAATACCATTGGTACAAGTTGCTGGTTACGGGTTTATAAATTCATTTAAGGTATAAAAACAGGTTTCTTTCAGCCACGCATTAAGTTTTGTTTTATAAATACTCGATGTCTGGGCAAAAAAAAGCAATTAGAGCAATTTGTTCCCTTGATCCCACAGAACACTGTAAACCTTTTTTTATACGCCACAAAATCCTTACCATTTCATGTTTATACATTTTCAAATCAATATTAGTAATTAAAAAAAATATACACACCTACTCAGTAAATGCAAATGTCCATGATCATGACACACGTAAAAAAAATCACCTACAGCTAAACTCATATCACACAAAACTTGGACAAGTAAACTCAGACTACTTACATAAATCTCTTTATAACCATCTTCCAGAATCCATTAAAAACATTTCAAGCTATGACCGTTTCAAACATGAACTCAAACAAATTTTAATTCTAAAAGCCTACTATTATCTTATTGATTACTTAAGGCTCTACTGGACCCTGTATTATTTCGGTGTGTTGCAGCAGTGGTTCCGTACTTCCATCGTACCTAACGACACAATTGAGATATCGGACTAATTTTTTTTTTATTCTACTCAGTAAAGACGTCCAATGAACGTGTGTTGTGTACTTTTTCCAAAATTGTCCTTGGTTTTTAAATAAAATTTGGTAACTTTTGGGGAATATTTTAACATTTACCCTTTTTTCGCGAATTTTTTTAGGCGTAACCAAGCACATTTTGGAAAAAGTACACAACACACGTGTAAATATACACCTTCAACTAGCATACCTAAAAATCTGAGAATTTTTGAACAGGGGGTGTCCGCTGTACAATAGAAGTAGGCCTACGAATGCATGTTTCGGCGCTATTTTAGGCTTTTTTGACTCCAGCAAGTGGCGCAACCTAGCGATACGAAGCTTTTTCACCACTTTGAGTGACAGGTCATGTAATTTTGTTAATAACTTGTTCTGATTGGCTACATGACTTTGCTCGTGAACTACTGCAGGACACCATTTGAATCA
The DNA here is from genome assembly GCA_024449915.1 of Sweltsa coloradensis. Classification (NCBI taxonomy): domain Eukaryota; kingdom Metazoa; phylum Arthropoda; class Insecta; order Plecoptera; family Chloroperlidae; genus Sweltsa; species Sweltsa coloradensis. The sequence goes on from JAMZAV010000319.1 coordinate 66,008, forward strand.
TGCATAGACCTGCGCTATAGATTGCTATGCTTGGCGTCAATGTTTATTGCACTCTTACAGTCAATTTGTTCGATACCGGAGCATCCCAAATATCAATTTATTATATGTAGGCCTACAGGGACCAGTATGTTTTGGGTTCGATCCCCAGTCGGGACAATTTTGTTTATTATTTCACAACAGAATGAAACAATTATTAATACATCCAGCCACGGCGCGTTATTACATTTATGCATCTCTGAGTCTTTCAAGTTTACTGCACGTGAATTGAAGTAAGATAATTTTTAGTGTATCGCCCATTGAGCGTGTGATGTACTAATATAGAATTGAGTTGGAAGGGGTGGGGGGAGGGAGGAGGGTTCATGGCAACAAGTCCATTTGTTTGGGTACGAACATAAACATCTCTAATAGGAGAAAAAATTGGTTGAAACACGGTGAAAATCACTTTCCAGGATGATAATAAACATAATCGGAATACAGTATTTTATTCGACTTTATTTGTCAATTTCAATAAACATTGTATATCTTATAATAGTATTAAAACAGTGCTACCACCTGGGATTGAACCACGGCACGGGACCATTTTTATTTTAAGTTAGGAAAATTAATAATAAAAAGGGGTGAGAGCATCTGCCCAGACAGCAGAGGTTTGGGTTCAATCCCCGGTGGAGGCACCTTTTTTTAATTTATGTCTATGATAAGACTACCATCATAACAGCGTCATAGTCGCCAACTATAAATAATATCTGGACATCAAGCAAAAGCAAAGCGCTCTGATGTGAATTCGCCTTTGGTTCACTTGCACCCACGATGTTATGAAAAGTAAATATTTTAACTGTTCTCTAACTCTCTCTAACTCTTAACTCTTCTGGAAGGAAACATGAATTAACGAGTTATGCCGAAAAGAATTTAAAAAATCAATCTGTGTTCCAAAAATATAAACGAAATTAAAATCGTGTTTCCTCATTTTATCTGGATAAGTTATCTGCCTATTATACTAACTAGGAAACGCTCATGTTGGACGCGTTGATAAGCGAGCACGTGCTATAGCTAGACCCACATTGCACATTTTTTGTAAATTTTAAAATTTGCGACGTTTGCTGTCCACGTTTCCAATATTATTTATTATTGCCAAGGTATTTGGGTAAACCCGTGGGTTAACCTTTACATCCACCGCCATCTAGAAGACCTTGACATCGTTTCCTTGGGAAAACTATTTTAACTCTTTGGTTACAAATAATACACTGCTTCCTCGATAGTATTTTGATTACTTCTAGGTGGCAGTGCATAGTGCGAATTTTTGTTGGCATGGTAACGATACTTTTGTTATTATGTAATTTCCATCTACACTACTTATCGGATCAAAGTAAAATTAACATATTCGTGACCGGACGGACATTCTAAATGATTTGGCCATCTCAGATTTTGTCGCCGTGAAGTTTGAAAAAAAAACTTTCGATTAACTTTAATGTAACTTTTTAACTTTTTGAACGATTTTGCCACAAAACAAATGGCATTCAATCGAGAACAAAGCTTGCGGATGGTGAAAATTTCAACTCGATCCGAGCCTCCGTTCGACCGCTATCATGAGCCAAAAAAGCTGCACGACTTTCCGTTGCCATGGTAACCGTACTTTGTTATAATGTAATTTACATCTACACTACTTATCGGATCAAAATAAAATTAACATATTCGTGACCGGACGGACATTCTAAATGATTTAGCTATCTCAGATTTTGTCGCCGTTTAGTTTGAAAAAAAAACTTTCGATTAACTTTAATGTAACTTTTTAACTTTTTGAACGATTTTGCCACAAAACTAATGGCATTCAATCGAGAACGAAGTTTGCGGATGGTGAAAATTTCAACTCGATCCGAGCCTCCGTTCGAACGTTATGGCGAGACATACAAACAAAAAAAAAACAAACAAAAAAACAAAAAAACAAACAAACAAACAAACAAAAAAAACAGTGACTAATTTTTCCGGCAGAGTCAAATGGAAACGCTCGCTTTGCTCGCTTAATTATATTTGAAAATTTATCAAATACTAGGAAACGCTCAGTTGGACGCGTTGATAAGCGAGCACGTGCTATAGCTAGACCCACATTGCACATTTTTTTAAATTTTAAAATTTGCGACGTTCGCTGTCCACAGGGCCATGTTTCCAATATTATTTATTATTGCCAAGTTATTTGGGTAAACCCGTGTGTAAACCTTTACTTTGTGAATAAAATCCACCGCCATCTAGAGGACCTTGACTCCTTGGGAAAACTATTTGTTGACAAATAATAGACTGCTTCCTCGAAAGTATTTTGATTACTTCTAGGTGGCAGTGCATTAGAAACTTCGCGCGTCTTTTCGTTGCCATGGCAACGTTACTTTTGTTATAATGTAATTTTCATCTACACTACTTATTGGATCAAAATAAAATTAACATATTCGTGACCGGACGGACATTCTAAATGATTTGGCTATCTCAGATTTTGTCCCCGTTAAGTTTTAGAAAAAAACTTTCGATTAACTTTAATGTAACTTTTTAACTTTTTGAACGATTTTGCCACAAAACTAATGGCATTCAATCGAGAACGAAGCTTGCGGATGGTCAAAATTTCAACTCGATCCGAGCCTCCGTTCGAACGTTATGGCGAGACATACAAACAAAAAAAAAAAAAAAAAACAAACAAACAAACAAACAAACAAACAAACAAACAAAAAAACAAAACCAGTGACTAATTTTTCCGGCAGAGTCAAATGGAAACGCTCGCTTCGCTCGCTTAATAATTACGCATCAACAACTGTAGGCCGATGACAGCCACCGAGTCGTAAACTAGGAAACGCTCAGTTGGACGCGTTGATAAGCGAGCACGTGCTATAGCTAGACCCACATTGCACATTTTTTAAAATTTTAAAACTTGCGACGTTCGCTGTCCACAGGGCCATGTTTCCAATATTATTTATTATTGCCAAGGTATTTGGGTAAACCCGTGTGTAAAATCCACCGCCATCTAGAGGACCTTGACTCCTTGGGAAAACTGTTTAAACTCTTTGGTGACAAATAATAGACTGCTTCCTCGAAAGTATTTTGATTACTTCTAGGTGGCAGTGCATTAGAAACTTCGCGCGTCTTTTCGTTGCCATGGCAACGTTACTTTTGTTATAATGTAATTTCCATTTACACTACTTATCGGATCAAAATAAAATTAATATATTCGTGACCGGACGGACATTCTAAATGATTTGGCTATCTCAGATTTTGTCGCCGTTTAGTTTGAAAAAAAACTTTCGATTAACTTTAATGTAACTTTTTAACTTTTTGAACGATTTTGCTACAAAACTAATGGCATTCAATCGAGAACGAAGCTTGCGGATGGTCAAAATTTCAACTCGATCCGAGCCTCCGTTCGAACGTTATGGCGAGACATACAAACAAAAAAAAAAAAAAAAAAAACAGTGACAATTTTTTCCGGCAGAGTCAAATGGTCAAACAAGGTCCGCACCTATTTTCTATATTACCTCGCCGCCCCGCACCTTCAGCCGAGGCTATATAAGGCGGGCGCTGCGTGCTTGCCAACCACTGTGACTCCAACCTCCGTAGAGTCACAGTCAACCTTGAAAATGTCTGACGTAGTACAGACGAAACGTTGGTGGACGCCCAGTTCTGCCCTGGTTCATCTTATTTTCGACGCGGTTTTACCCAAGATCCTTGTTTTTATCCTATGACGGGCCGCGAAAACCTACAACAATCCATATATATATATATACTCGTAAATATAATGTATTAGAGTCGATATTATTTTCGTTGGAAAACAATGCTAAAACGTAATCTAACGGTAATGTATAATACGGTCTACTATTTGTATTTTTGTATTAGGCTGTATTTACTTTTTTTAATGGAACTTAATATTTGTGTGGATTTAATAAAATAAAACATTCCTAATAAATTTTCCGCTCGAGATAGGGGGACCGTTTCACGCAGTGATTGTAGTTTGTTTGTAATGTGCATATAAAAAATATGAGTAGGGCTCAGTTTTGGAATTATTTTGTGTTCGATTCTACAGGACCATCCATTATTTCGATGGCGCGTGTTTCAGGTAGATCCATTGTTTTTTGACACAAGCGCACACTCCCACAGGGATTGACATGTTCGTTAATTTTGTTTAACCTAAGTTGAGTGACTTGTGTACAATTCTGCAGCAGGCGGGAAGTAGCTGTATGCTGAAAGGGATCTTTTTGGAACGGAACCGTTCGAACCTACAGGAAGTTTCAAGTGTAATTTCGAGTGAGCGGAAAGTGCATTGGTGGGTTTCACGAACAAAATTAAAAATTGCTCCACGGGGTATTTATTATAGATCTCAGGATTTTTTTTCTCTCCGGGCGGATTCCAACCAACAAAGGCATTAGAAAACGACGTACATATTTTAGTATATATTTTCTAATTACACAATTTGTTAATTGAATATGAGGGGAAACATTTACGCACTGCACTAGAATAAAAACTAAATAGGCTTGATCCCGCATCGCCTAAGGTTTCAAAAATTCCCGATGAAACTTTCAGCTAGATTGCTGGTGACGGAATTCAAAACCGTTTCCTTTCAAATAGAGTCTCAGCGTTATCATGGCTACCTCTAACGGTTATTGGGTTTCAAAGCAAGCATGCAGGTTCGAAAAATGCCATGTCAGAGCTATGCTGGAGACATTCGAAATATTTGTGTCCTGGAAAATTTTTTCCCAAACGGACAACAAACAGAGAGCGTGTTTCGTGTATATGCATTTGCCGGTCCTGCCCGCCTCAGTGATCCAATAACAGAACACTTGCCAAGGGCCCGGCGATGAGTCATTCAACACTTTAAAAGTACGTATTTTATTTTTATATACAACCTTACGCACTTCTACCGACCTTCCGAGGATGTTCTAGTACCCCATGCAAGGCCGAAGGGATAAGCCAAGCGTTGATTCCATTTTAAATAATACCAGTGTTTTATTCATCCAAATGGACTTGGTTCGAGCCCCTCATGCACTCATTGGCTCATTATAGCAAAACGATCACACCCGGGAATCGAAATCAAAAACCGAATTGAGTTGTACTTCAACATTTCACAATGGTTTATACTGATCAAAAAAACCCAATAATTTTTGTAAACATGTGATTATAAAAGGCAAGTAATAATAATATTACACAGAACAAATGATGGCGAGCATGTTCATTCTGTATAATTGAGTCTTCGTTACGTTTTACTTAGCGAGAAATGGTGTTGCTTTTAAAATTTATTTTTTGCATTCTTGATAGGAAAATAATTGAAGTTTTTTCAATGTCCCGAGAAATAATATATAATATCGCAAGTAAGCATAAAATAAAATAACCTTGAAAGAAATTCATTAGCGTTTCATAATTTCCAACAAAACATTACATTGGGTCCTTCTCCTTTCCCCAATTATTTTTTCACTTTAAATTAATTTTAACATATGTGCCTTTCGTCGTTGTAGTTTACTTGCATTAAACATTGGGTACAGTTATTGGTATAGGTATTAAAAAACTTTGAATTATTGAATGTATAGGGTATATCATGGAAATATTTTTGTACAATTTAAATTTTATATTTCTTATTAGGCCGCCACCTACAGAAAAAATGTCATAATCAAAAGACCGAGAATAGTTGACTTTTTTCATCTTTCCGTTCAATCGTTAGAAAAAATGGAAGCATAAACTCAATGAAAGGTACTATTGTTGTACACTATATACATACTGTACTTTTTATGGAAAACGGACTTGATAGAAGAAAATGTGACGAGTTTCAATCGTATTGAATATTCAAATGTCAAATGAATAATAAAAACAACACTTTCTTCAGAAGCCATTTCAAATTCACATTCTTATATACCAGATCAATGGATCAGTGCATGGTTTTCATTAGGAGGTGGCTTTGCACGCTAGCTAAAATATCATCCTGATTAAATGTATTCATACCATATTAATATTATGGTATACTTATGTACGTAGCTATAGCGCAATAAACGACACGTTGCACGTACGCACGCATAATAAATTTGTAATAATAAGTAGATTAAAATATGTACCAATCAGGGTGCGAATTAACGGGGGGGATGGGGGGGAGTTTCCCCCCCTCTGGTAATTTCATCCCTGGCTCTGTTTTTACTGAAAGGTATCCCTGCCAGGGATGGCTAAATCCCAACCTCTGGATTCCCCATCTCATCTCATAACATAAACAAGTGACTTTATCTCGTAATGTTAAAAAATAATGCGTCAATTTACACATATTCCTTTCAAAATATACCTCAATCGCTTCTAATACCATCTTGAGGGCAATAATACCCCAAATTTTTCATCAATCGCTTCTAAGGCCATCTTTAGAGCAATAATACCCCCAAAATATTTTCCTCAGATCGCTTCTAAGGCCATCTACCCCAAAAAATTTCGCCTCCGGCGGCTTCCAGCGAAGATACTATTCTAAGCCATCCCCCCCTCTGCAAAGTCGTTAATTCGCACCCTGGTACCAATCATGCCTCAAGTATGTCTTGTGGTCTTAAATCAGCGTTTCGAATATACATAATATACTTCTTACGGGCGTGTTTCGATTCCACAGTTTTCAGTCGGTAAGATTTATACACTTTTTTCATTCATCACACACATTAATAACCAATTTGGAATTTCCTGATCATAAAATTTACTCAATCACCCTAGATCTAGCACCCTCTGTTGTAACTCGTCCACGGAGCGAGACTGCGAACGATGTGAAATAATAGTGCTTCGCGCCTCGCGGACCGTAGACCGGACTCCCCGGCGCCGCACCGTATCGGAGCTTCTGCAGTACATCGTGCAGCCACAGACGTACATTGCAACTGCGGCCGTCTATTGGACGGCTATTTTTCGAATATTCTGAGTGATTGCGAAATCCCACCTCCAGTGCCTCTTTCAAGCACCCATTATCACCAACTTAGGCCTACAGGCCAAACTCCGGTAGACTCTTAAATGATACACTCACAGAAATTCCTGTTATCACTTGATATTATTGATTAACTATAATAATATAATGAAATGAACCTTATTTTATTACTTTTCAATTATTATTATTATTTACAATGTATTACATATTATGACAATTTCTCATTATATTAGTATTTGTAACATTTTTTTAATTTAGCTAAAGGACACATACACTAAAAATTGTGTTGTTGTTACATAAAATGTACAATTTGTCCTAATAAAAAATTGAAAAAAAAAATGAAATTACATACCAGGATAATCAATAAATTAATTCCAAGAATCGCAGACTTCGCTCGTCGTTGTATCTTGTAAGCAGATACATTACCTTAGGGTATGCTTAAAATATATTTAGGATGTATCTAATGCAATGTGAACTGTTCTTCAAACTCAATTTATTTAGATTGTTTATCTAGGTGCCCGTTAGGGCGCCGCAGCCAAGCCCGCGGTGCGCTAAGCACTCAAGCACCTTATACACCAAGCAGAGTTTGGGTGATTTCGAGGTGTTACCCAGCCGTCATGTAACTGATGTGAACTTGAAAACTATCACAATCGAGGGGATTTAGGTACCTGACAACACATGCCAATTTTATGGGGTACGATTATTCCTTCTTGGTGAAAAAAATGGCTTGAAACATGCTCAAAATCACTTTAAGGATTTAGCTACTGCTACTGCCTACTACTGCCTACTAAATGCTAACATAATACGTCGGCCCGCATTCTGACCAGACGGTGGGACTACAATGTTCATATTTTACATGGACATTAAGGTTATAGAATGGGTAGTCTCTTTTGAAAAAAGAAAGTTGAAAAAGTTTGTTGGAAGGCTTCCAAATAAGGTTTTTAAAATAAGCCTTTAAACACTTGGGATACAAACAACCCAAATAACCATAGTTTTCTTGACACTTGTTGACGTATAAGCAGAGTTAGGCGGGAAAGTGCGATACGTAAAAAAATAGCGGACATTTAAAATTTTTCTTCTTTGTGTGGAAAGAGAAAAGGTGTCATTATACTCTCATAAAACAAATCAGAAAACCGTCCCTGGCCTAGGCCCAGATGTGGAAAATTATTTATAATGCAAAATGTAGGTCTAAAGTTCCATTTGGCTATAGGACTAGTAAAATCATACTTACATTACATGTTTGACAACCCTAGCCAACCCTATGCCAGCCAACATTATGAACTTGCTCAACTGTTTGTTTACATAATTGCAACAATCAAATCATTTCATAAAACTTGCCCTTTCGATTGGCCGGCGTTTATGAAGGGCACTGCCATCTAGAATAAAATATAGAACTTTTTCGAGCTCTTTGCTATACGCAAATCTTTTTAAAGTGTTTTTGGATTTCGTGATACTTTTTTCAACCATAAGGGGTTTTAATATCAATGCTTTCAACTCACAACCCCTGACGTTTTCCACGATACCGTTCAAGAATACCAATTCCTTTTGAAAACGAAAACGACTTCGTTTTCAAATTGCGTTTTCAAACTCATCTCCCACGAACTCAAGAATTGGGGTCCAGTCCTTATACCGTCGTTATACCAAGGTTATAAACCACCTATACCCAGGATGTACATGAATCCGGGTCTAGATTTTTACATCCTATATTGTTACTGGGTAATACCATAGAATTTAAATCAACTTTGATAAAAATATTATATTTTAGCAAATAAATTTTTTAATGGAACTTGAAAAAGTAATGAGATCACACACATAACAAAAACTTGTAGAAATCAGCCAAACCTTACACACTCAAAAGAAATGAGATCTAAAAAAAGGGGCCCAAACTCATCTACCCTTCCACATAAACGTACAGTGTCCCCTAACAGCATCCTCGAAAAGCTTGGCAAAAAAAGAATTTGCATGTTATTACGTTTAAATTAATTAGAAAAAAAGAACTTGGATAAACTATTACGTTAAATTATAATCGCAAATTCTATTTTGCCAAACTTTTCGAGGATGCTGTTATGGACACTGTACGTTTATGTGGAAGGGTAGATGAGCTTGGCCCTTTTTTTAGATCTCATTTCTTTTGAGTGTGTAAGGTTTGGCTGTATTTCTACAAGTTTTTGTTATGTGTGTAATATGAACACGAAAGGAACTAATGCAACAAACAATAAACGGGATATTAAGCTATTGTATTACTTCATCACTCAATAATGTACGCACACCATGATTTCAGAGATATTTTTTTACAGACTAGCATAACATACGAAAAATTTAAAAATTTTTAATACAAATACTTCGTTTGGGAATTTTCTCCTCGTTGGGGCTTCGAATAAATCAAACGCCTTTCAAATAAGAACATTTATTATGCAGAGATTTCAAGTCAACAATCGATTCCAGGAATCAAATTTGTAACTATCGACTATAAATGACACTGCCCTTGTTACTTTTCCCTAAGCTCGTACGAATGTTCTGGTTCTATCAATTACGTGCAGTGATTTTGTGCATTCCGGGTCTTATGCCCAGAAACCATTAATTTGATAAACAAAATACAATTCAATACAATACAAATACAAAACACACAAGAGAGCTCGGACTTCGACGAATTCTAAAGGCGACTGGCGAGACAGTTAGAACATTTATGCCGCCAAAACTCAATTTCATGGCTCAAGACTACTCGGAAATAATTAACTGGATAGACTGTTATTTTATCTTCTCCCCCATTATTAAAAGATGAGATTAAATAACATATTCAAAGTGGCTTAGTCCATAATTGGAATATAACATTCAAGACATTCCCAGTTCACACACCCCAGGCAGATTTCCAAATTTCCAAATTTCGGAAAACTTTAGAGCACATGCGCGACCGGAAGATATAAACAGATTTTTTTATTTTTCCCCCTTTCTTGTCTCCCCAATTTGCAACTTTTTCGCGGTATTACGACTTGGGAAAAAAAAATCGGCCCACCCTGTACATGAGTATGTACTTTCCCCAGGCCAGAGCGTATACCCGCAAATTATTTTTGGACTACAACACTGGTTAATGGTTATACGATTAGATAGATATTGTAATAAGGATGGGACGATTTGCCTGACAGAAAGTCTTTATTATGGTTTTTACGGTTGTGAAACCGATATAAACAATATAATGTTGTAGTGTGACGTCGATTGTTATGTGCCGAGTTTGGTGTTGTGGAAACAAAAATGAAAACATGTGTATATGTTCGAATGTTCGTGTGTAACATGCTGGTATGTAATAACGACATGCAAATTTACCAATTAATTTAGAATTATATAACGTTGCTTAAAGATTGGGTTGGGGGTGGTTTTGGATGCTTATGTCAATGTTAGATGAAATGTGACAAAATTACCATTTTGGGAAATAAAATATTGAACTTGGGCCCAGGGGCGTAACTAGGGTACTAATATTACCCGGGTAAGATGCGGTGGAAGGGGCTTCAAGGAAAGTAGCAGGGGGGCTTGGGGGCGAGCCCCCCAACTACAGCACAGATTTTTTGAAAATTTGGGTTTTTAGAGTGATTTTGAGCGTTTCAGATAAATTACCGGACTGAATGCAAAAGTGAAATAATTTCGTTTATGTAGTGCAAAAAAAACAGAAATTACCCAAATCTTTGATGTCAGTAGGGGGTTCTGGGGCAAACAAATAGTCAGTCTTTTTACTTACCAAATAATTAACAAATCGTTAAAATCAAACCTTGAAAAATAATTTTTAATTTTTAACAACTTTAGTAGGCGAAGATTAATATTTCATCTAGGATAAGTTATAGTTTAACTTTAATTTATTGTTATTATCAAAACAAACTAAACGTATACTTTGAATGAAAATAGTTAAAAATAATTTAAAGTACATTCAAATAAATATACATATTTTTATTAGGTACAAGATAAGCCATGCTTGCCTTGAACACTCAAAAATGTTGTTGATGAAAAAATGTATAGTTAGTGATTATGAATTAAAATGCATGGTCTGACTTACGTTCTGATGACGTTCTGAGTCTGATTTAGTTAGTTAGTTATTAGGGTTTTAGGGCACGCAACACTAAGGTTATTAGTGGGTGTGTGTGTGTGGTGTGATGTGTGTGATGTGTTTTAGAGTGTGTGAATTAGGAATAAGCGTAGGAACACATGTAGATTCAAACGAGATTTCCGGTTTGTTTGCGATTTCTCCTTGTTCTTGTACTTTTGTTGTCCTATCTTGAGTTTCATCGTGGCGATTATTTTGAGACTGTATCACTAGTAAACTTTGCACATGATTTTTTAAAAACAAATGAGTCTAGAAAACTTTGAGTTTTTTGTCTCTTCATGTTTATCTTTTATTTACTATAAAAAAGTGGACACAAATCACACATTAACATATTAACAAAAACCGAAAAGCGCAAAAAAGTCGTTAGGACCTACGGTACTTGTTTTAATCACTATATTGTTTAGTTTGTAGCACTCGTGATTGTACGTAACCTTACTAATGGGAAAAAACTGCGCTAACAACACAATTAAAATTGAACATCCACAAACTGTAGTATTTCTATACGTAGCCATTAGCCCACACACGTAAAGTATTTCACAAAACAGTCACTTAATTCACATACGTGGAAACGAAATAATTCGATATGAAACACACTCACTGTTGAACTTCTACATAATGTATTATAGCTAGACTTCCGACACAGTCAACCCTTGTAAGGTCAAGACAAGACTGAAACGAAGCGAAAATGAGCAAAATAACGGTCGTCAACCCCATATTGTCAAGTGACTAGTGAGTGTCTGTATTTCCCAGGAATCGAGCTTGTTTGAGATGAATGGCATGCACTAACCATTGACCAATCAACCCCCTCCACCCCCCGCCCATGACACCTGCACACCACGTGCGATTATATACCTCCAGACACCAACCCTTCGCTTTTGAGTTGTCGAGAACAAACAAAAAAGTCATCGGTTGATTTTTTGCGACATTTTGCGGTTGGTCCTGGTGAAATATTGTAATCATTGTATTGTAGGCTAGTTTCTAAAGCGGCCCCCACACGTTCAAACATTTCGTAAAAGTTGCTTGACAACATCGCGTTGACAGCAAGTTGGAACGTGTGGGGGGGCGTGTCAGCGTGTTGAAATCGTATTAAAACGTGATATTTTGACCGCGGTTGTCAAGCAAATGTAGTTTTCAAACCGTTTTGATATTTTGACCGCGCTTGACAGCATGTTTGAATGTCTGGGGGGCTACTCAAACATTTCGTACGAAAAGAGATCATTAGTCACGTCTTCAGGGAGAAGGTTTGTGCCACCAACAATAGCACACGCAACTTTATGCTTGGATAATGAAGGAGACATTCTTTTTTGCGTACTTCCGAACGCAAGGAATGGCCTCTAATGAGGGTTGGCCAGATGTAACCCCCCCGCTGTGTCCACGCACATCGGTTCATGTGTGGGGAGTAGCATGCTTGTCAAACGGCTGTTGTCAAGCAACTTGTACGAAATGTTTGAACGTCTGGGGGCAGCTTTAGGGAATTTTTACCCGGGTATTTACCCCGGGTTACCGATGCCTAGTTACGCCGGTGCTTGGGCCTAGTTTTTTAGAATTCTAAAAAAATTCACTTAATACTAGGGGGGGGGGGGGGGAGCGAAAAAATGGGGTGGGTGCTAAAATGACAATGTGGGATAATATCTGATAAATTTTTTGTAAAGGGGAAATACATAATTTTTTTTAAATTTCGATTTTAAATACCCTAGCCTACCTAGTATTTTATGGCTAAACAAGTTTTTTTTTAATGGTAGGCTAAGGGGTTAAACATGTTTCCTAGAATAATAATAATATTATTTTACTATTTCCTGACTACTAGCAAAATATGGAAGGAGCTGTTCCTTTGTAGGTTTACAGTTATCATTACACAAGATGGTGTGAACGCTCCTAATGTCGATAAATTGCAACTGAATGTTGGGAAATATAATTACCCAATTTTGCATGCTAGGTTGCCAAGAATTAGCATTTCAAAATCAATATTGTCCTCCTTTGTAAATCAGTTTTTTTTTGCTGAAACGGATAGACGCTATACAAACAAGTAAATAAAATAAAATAAATAAAAATTGCAAGAAATAAGTTCAGAAAGTGAATCAATGGAACAACCAAAACATAAATTTCCATACAGGAAATTCCCATCAAACTGTTTTAGGCCTATCTTATAATTAACTAAATTTTCTGGAATGTTCACGTTGATTTAAACATTGTTATGAAAATTTGCGATAAAAAATCTGTATATTAAGAATTCCCGACATTTACCAAAATGGAGTAAACTACAGAGATTTCACAAAATTTTGTATTCAAAACCGATGGATGACTCGAATAATTCGCTTACTGGATCTCATAGTCGTGTTCTTAATTATCGTTCGTGTGACATAATTATTATACCAATGCTGTTCACCGTTTACCCTGAAAATAAGAAAACCAGAAAGCTGAGCGCTGTAACTCGTCTCCGCGCCAGCCTCAGCGACTCCTCTAAAGTAATTGTTTTATTTTCTAGTTTTGTTTTATTGCATTAATATATTTCATAATAAGCTAGCCTCGTTGCCAGACACCACACAATCCGTTCACCACACATCCCAGCCTATTGTATAACGATCGACAAGATCCTGTGTGGGTCGCTTTAATCTTTTGATTCACGGGTTGATATGCGTATCTCAAAAGATAAAGCGAATCCAATGAATGTAAGAACGCCGTCTCTAATAATGAAGACGTTTTGATTTACCTGTACTGTATGTATAGGTACTTGTAGACAATCGTTGTTATAGCCACTAGTTGACAACTATAGAGTTTATTGAATATCAAACAATTTGATATCACAAGCATGTCAAAGCAAAAGTTTTTGTCGTCATTGCTACAAAAATCTTCACTAGTAATGTTTGTATATTATTATGATAATACATTAATTGCTCATAATCATCCAAGGTAATTGTTTAAACAAACGCGCATGTAGTTCAACAGAAAACGGGTATGTTCATTCATGTTTGCCTGACATCGTTGAAACGTGGGGCGAGAACATTGCGTCGTAAACCAAATTGGATAATGTGCATTGTGCATATTATCTTAATGATTGATAACGGATCAAACCGTTCAAAAGAAAATACTACTCATTTCAGCTTGACAAGGTCCTTTATAAGTCGTTTTAATTGTTTGATTCACGGGTTGACGTATCTGAAACCAACACATGTCTCAAACAGTAACACGAACCAATAAAAATTACCGTCTGTATAATATTATTGTTTCTAACGAACGAATGAACCACGATGACGAAATAAATAATGATGCAAATAGATCACGATTGCTGCGATTGTCAGAATGAAGTCGACGCTTTATCGCGTGTGTGTACCGAGGGCCGGTGGGCGTATAATATATTGAACAGCATTTTAAAATGTCACCATGTGCATCATCATGCGAGTAATGTGGCTAAAATTGATGAGTGATTTATAACAATGTTTGGTTTGAACTGTAAATCGCAAATAATCCGGATTATACCCAGCTAATAACGACACATGCTCCGATGCTAGGAAGAAAGATGTTTTGACTTCGATAAGGTTTTAATACGTCCTGTCGGGGAATAGAAGCATAAGAATAGGGATTGTGATGGTGCAATTTTCTTATTACGAAAATCATTTTCCGAAAACCCCACAAATTCTTCGTGAGAGGTGAGAGAGGTGTTCACTGTTCCGATGAGTTTGCAAAACATTGCAAAACAGTTACTATGTTTCAGTTAATGTCAGTGTCAGCTAGTTACAACTCCGATTCTAGTAACTTCTCTAGCTATTCTTAGAGTTATGACCTGGACAGTGACGTAACACCCCCCCCCCCCCGACCTTCCACCACTCTACGCTGCAAGAAACGTGACACACTAGACAATGCATGTATTAATTGGTCCGCAGGTAAAAGGAATTCATTCCCTTCTTCGCAGAGGCAGAGTGCACAAGAGGTAGATTTAACATCGGGAATTTTGTTTTTCCAATTTAATGGTTTCTGAGAATAAGGGCTGGACATGCACAACAGTCACTCAACGCTCACAGCACAAAATCGAACATTCCTACATCTTCCTCGTGATAAATTTGTCTGTTTGTAAGAATTTGTCTTATCTGTTCAGTCCCATACGGCCGAACGACCAAACAATAGTATCCTTGACCAAACAGATTGAGCTGTAGTTGTAATTTTCATAATTATCAAATCTAAAAAAACGATGTTTCATTGTTGCACCATTTGATTCCTAGAATTATGGATTGTAGACTTGAAATCTCTGCATATAATAATATGTTAAAATATGAATGATGTCCTTGATTGCTTCGAAGCAACAACGAGACGAAAATACCCAAACGAGGTATTTGTATTGTACATTTTAATGTTGATATAGGCTAGTCTGTAAAAAATATCTCCGTCCGTCCGTCCGTAAATATCTCAAATCCACTGTGCGCGTTCATTATCCTAAACATTTGTTTGTTGCGTGTTGTTCGTTTCGTGTGCATATTATAAACAATATAATTAATGATAGTTTGATGAACAGGTAACATTGCATTAGAGGAATCCTAAAAAAAAATTAAAGGATAAAGTAATGCATTTGCTAACAAGTTACAACGACAAGCAACGATGTCTATGAATCTTATTATGTTGATATTTTGATTAACCTGGTATGTGGGTGGAGCAGCTTCCAGATAAACTTACATACAGGCACGACTTTAATTTTTTTGTTTACTTATTTATTGTTATTTATTTATTTAACGTCTATCCATCCCGTTAAAAAAACTGATTTACAATTAAAGGAGTACAATCTTTGCCCGCACTTTGCAGCCATATAGTAGCCCAATAGTATGCAAGCCAAGCTTGCATACTATTTTTTTTCGGCGTTATGGATTTAACTAGGAAGCTTCGCAAACGCTTTTTCAGACGCATTGTTGGATGAGCATAATTTTTTAAAAACGAAAAAAAACGTAAAATTGCGATTTTCATGAGAAATAATGTTTTGATTACGCTCAAATTCTACACGAATATATTAATTCATAAAATAAAGGTTCTGTGAAAAAATCATTACAGTCGGATAAAGCACGTAGGTGTTATAAGTCGAAGAATTTTTTTAAAATCGAAAAAAAATCGTAAAATTGCGATTTTCATGAGAAATAATTTTTAGATTGCGCTCAAAAACGTGGCAGTTCAGAGATTTTGAAGGTCTCTAGAAAATTTCATCGCAATTGGAGTATCGGTTTAGCCGGAATCGTGTTAACAGACACACAATAATACAGAAAAAAAGAAAAAAAGAAAAAAATATATTCCGGATTTTTTTCTCCAGTGTAGTAAAATGGAATCTTCGCTTCGCTCGCTACGCGCATCCAACTATAATATCGGCGCATTTGTTGTTGATATCTAAAATTTATTTATTTATCGTCTATCCCACTTAGAAGCAGCATAGTAGAAAACTAGAAATACAATTTGGTTTTAGGCATGTATGTATTTTATTGTTGCTAAAGTAAAACATTTCCGCACCCTAAAAAACATGTTTATTACTTGTAAACAAAACAAATTAATGGAATGAGCGTAATGAAGACTTCAAATTTAACACTATAAAATTACTGTATTAAATACTATTACGTCTACAGTATTGTAATGATTTCCATTGATGACTATTTCGAAAGCCTGCTTTGTAATATCTACAATCATTCTAAAATGGACCAACGAAATTTATTTGCCCAAAATGTATTACAAATAGGCGCGTAATAATGTTCGAGTTAGTTCGTGAAATTGATAAACTTTCGGCCGCGCGCATCTACGTAGTTACGGTTTTTCGTCAGGTGGGGGGTGCGTCGTTGAATTAACTTGAGTGGCGACCTCTATGGACGCTCGTATGAACTTCATGTGTAGCCGCGAGGTAGCGAAACTCGAGAAGCGCTCGTAGTAGCGTTGAAATGAACTTGATATGTGTGAGGGAAATGTTTGGTACAATATTTAACATGGGCGTGACGTCTCTAGGATGGTTATAATTATACTCAAAGCTGATATCGGCTTCAAACGGTAAAAAGCCTGTACTATGATATGATGCAGCATTACAGTAAACCCCCTATTTTATTTCTATCTAAGAAAAAGGTTAAATTAACTCCCCCCCCCCCCCCTAGAAGTAATTTGCCAAAAAGCTTCTTTTTTACCAGTTTGCTTGAAAAAATTGAAGTGCTGGAGCCTAGCACTAAATAATCTTGAGTTTGAGACTTGGTGCTGATACGGTGGGAGATAAGTTCATGGACCTCTTTCGAACTTGTTTGTTTTATCTCTGGGGGGGGGGGGGGGGGGAGTGGTGCTGCATGCGTGAATATATATAGTGAAGATCAATTTGATCTATATTTCATAAAGTATAGAAACACTAATTTTAAAACTATAGTGACATTCGAAAGCAATACCTAATTGAGCACTATATAATATTGTGTGAATTTTAGAATTGGTGCTCTTGTGGGAGGTGCGAAGTTCACGCACCTCGACCCCGTCTGGGCCCGGGGTAGAATTGGCCCAGAGATGGCTCTGCTAATCGTAAAAGGCGATTCAAGAGAAAAAGTCCACCTCGCAAACATCAGCTAGTAAGCTAGGGGAGTAGCCTATATTACTCCCCGAAACTAGAGGCGAGCTCTGGCAATCGTCGTCGGGGACATCTCCCCCTTCCCTTGACGACCTCCCCGACGAACGATGACAAAGACGATGACTACCGCTACGTGAGAAATCCCCCTTCCTCCGGTCCTTACCCGTGGCTGGTTCTGACCAGAATGGGCCCCTCATCCCCATATCCCCTAGGCTAGAGTGGTGCCTTATGACCTAACGGTGACGCGTCCTTAATCCAAAAAAAACAAAATTAAAAAAATACGCACCTCGGAGAAGGCCAGACATTCGGGGATGATGACAGCATTTCCGACCAATCAAAAGCCCTCTATCCATTTCATAACGTCATCTTCACATAACGAGAGATTTTACTCGAAAAATATTTATTGAAATTGAAATTCTTCAAAATATAATTGTGTTATTCTTTATTTTTATTTTATAATAAATAAATAATAATAATCTACGAATATTATATAAAATCAAAACTACCTCAGAGGTCTGATTATAATTCTCTAAGGTTGTTAGACGAGTGAGCTAGTCAAAAGTCAAGTCCAAGTCTAAAAGCAGATTCTTCCACCAGCCCACTGGAAACAACGAACAAGAAAGTAGCCACCGAACCAAATAGTTTCTGCCCATCAGTCCCTCCGCGTGCCAAACTGCGTCCGCGTAACAATCTGGGCCAGCAAAATAATTACATCAATTCACATTTTTAAAATTATATAAATGACCCAATGACACGTGTATATACAAGGATATAAATTACGAACAATACAAATTAAAAACAGTGATAAAAATATCAATAATTAAATACATATAATAGGACTACAGATAATAATAGGCTATACTACGAAACTTAAAGAAGTGTCAGAAATTCGTCAGTGGAATAAAAAGATTTCTCCAGCAAGTAGGCCTGGCCTACATTTTATTTATGTATTGTATTTATTTTCACGACGATCATGTAATTATTTTTAAATGATCTACGCAGTATAACAGTAAACTAAATAATAATAATGACTAGGAAATCGCTAAAGTCGTTTTTGGACGAGTGAGCGAGTTATGTGTTGAGTACCCGGTAACATTCCATTAATTCTTTATCCTATCCAAGGCTGGATCCAGCAGCTTCCCTTGACGACCTCCCTGACGACGACCATGACAACACAAACGATGACAAAGATGATGACGACCACGACTTGAGAACCCTCCTTTCCTTCTCATATCCCCTGCTAGAGTGCATGGCGCATTATGACCTAACGCCATTATGCCCCCCCCCCCCCCCCCCCCCCGCCCTTAGGCCTACACACGCCGGCCATCAAATTCCAACTCGCAACCTTCTCGTGGTTTGGCCCGTGATTAAGGGAGTTCTTCTCCCTAAAAATAATGGCGAGCTCTGGGTCGTCGTCGGGGAACTTTCCCCTTCCCTTTGACTACCTCCCCGACGGCGACGACAACGACAGCACGGACAGGATGATGACACAGACGGAGACAACCACGACGTGGGGGAACCCCTGCCCTCCCCATACGCTTGTGGCTGTTTCTGACCAGCACAGGCCTGTCCACCCCTTGTCCCCCCGCGTCATCCCTTCAATTACGTCCCTCCCTTCGTCTCGATTAGCCAAGTTGCATAAATATGAGACGTTAAGCAATATCCAATCAATCAATTATTCCGAATAAACTTTAAAAAACTAACCTATTGTAAAAAACCTAAGGTTCCTTTCTCAACTGTGTTGTCTGACCACTCTCAGTCATGTCAATAAGCTCAATTGAGGGCGGGTCAACCTTTAGGTGATATGCGAAACTAACCAAGGGGATGTTGGTAAGAAAGTTCCATGCTGGTCAGAATTAGCCACGGGTAGTGCAGTGGCGTAGCAACATCTCCTGGGTCCCCCGCGACTTGCGCGGAATAGCTGGGGTCTGGGGCGAAGCCCCAGCCGCCGGAGGCATTTACACCGTAGGTGAAAAATTTTTGGGCCCTACATTATGTTTGATGGCCTAAAACGCGATTTCGATGACATCCCTCATACATTTATTTACTAAAACCATTAGGCCTATGTTATATTAATAATATCAACACCATTAACGATAAATGAAAACACCCCAGAAAATACACATTTTTAAACTTGCATGCATACATTTACGTACACACACCAATCCAACAAATCTAGCGACAAAAACAACAGTGGATGGTTACTTGCATCACTTTTAAATAATATATAAAAAATAATCACTCACCTACTTATATAATACGACAGTTGTGATGTTGTTTAAAAGGGGTGTGAAGTATAGGACACTTGAATGTGAATGATATGTAAATGAACTAATAATTGCATGCCTCATCGAAACCCCTCTGTCAGACAATAGAGGGTTTCTGATTTATTAGTGTAATGGACCGAGTTTATATCTATGTAAAATGAGATTTCTCTGAAAAGGCATTTTGGTAAAACCCTTTTCAAAAAAAACTGGTTTGGAATCTTAAGCCGGGTCCCCGACCGTTGTCGACGACCCGGGTGGGGGGGGGGGGGTTGACAAGCCGCAGTATACGGTTTTAAAAAAAAATGGGGTCCCCACGGGTGTTGGCTCGTCAACCTCATAAAAAAAATACCTGCACCTGCTTGCCCGGCCGTTGAGGGGGTTTGTATGGAGGGATTCAAAAGGTAAAAAATGAAGAAAAAAACAAATCTCGCCTTTTCATTCATCAGTGGCGAGCCAGGGGTTCGTGGGACCGCTTAAACGAATGTATAGGGACCTCACCTTTTTTTGAGTCTGCTAATCCCCCAAGAAAATAAATTTACAAACAGGCCGACTCATGTACCAATTTTACCTTCGCAAACTTTGGACCCACCACCAAGATACATGTATCTCGACGTTGCCAAATAGAAATCAAAACTAACAATGTGGTCCCGCGACACATTTAAATTGCTTTTCTATTTATTTATTTTATTTATTTATTTATTTAACGTCTATCCTATTCAGTTATAAAAACTGATTTACAAAGGAGGACAACAATTATATTATAATTATAATTATATTGAACGGAGTGGAGCCATTGTATCGGCATCGCTGTCCGAAGTCTGAGGCGCTCGCCTAGCGAAATTAGGGGATGACAGGTTGACAAGACCACTTATTCCGCTCGAATGAAGAGCGGCGAAATAGGCACTGCACTCAAAATGGTGAGGTCCAGTATACGGGCCGGACTACCTGACCTGACCATTTTTTATTACCCCTTGCGCGTTCTCTTTGACGCGTGCAAATTTTACCGACAACTGACGGGAAGCTCAAGCAACGCGCCGCAAGCCCGAGCCGACCCGGTCCCACGGCGTGTTGCGCGATGATTTTACCCTTTTTATACCTGCGGCTCGCCGAGCAACGCGTCGTGGGACCCCGGCTTTACTAATACGACCCAGTTCTTTATAAAATTAAAAAAAAGATTGACAGAACTGACAGTAGTCATGTCACAGATGATTGGCCATGTTCAACTAGGGTGATTTGACAAAATTGTGCAAATTGTTTAGAGGTGTGCATTTTTGATGTTAATATGTGTAGAATTGGTTATCACGGTTCATTCTTCTCTTTTGTCAACTTGAACTAATGCGTATTTTTTTTTTTCAAAAGATGTAATTTTGGGGGTAAGTTCTGCGAGAGATTTTTTACTTCAAAATTCATTTCGAAAGATGAAGGGGCCCTCTGTAGCCTGAGGGCCCCTGTCAGGCCAGGGCCCCCCCCCCCGCAGTCGCGGGGGCTGCGGGGGCGGTAGCTACGCCACTGGGGTAGTGGGTGGAAAAGGGATGGGGGTTCTCACGTCGTGGTCATCATCGTCTTTGTCATCGTTCATGTTGTCATTGTCGTCGGGGCAATCGTTTCCAGATGGGGTCGCCGTGGGCCACGGTTAAACAATGTATTCTGTCTTCACCACTCCCCCCCTCTCTATTCATATTCTACATGGTAGTTTTGCTCCACCGTCCATTTGGTCTTTCAGCCGAGTCCAGGCGCGTATAGGAAGGGGGGAGGGTGATTTACCCCCTACACTTCTTTCCCGTGACCGATGGGAGAGGATGCCTCGATTGAGATAGCTCGCTTTCAAGTGTTTACCAAGCGTTTGAGGTCGGCTTGAAGTCAAGCCGGCTTGAGATAGCTCGCTTTAAAAGCCTTGGTAAACGTGGTGGATGGCCAATTTCGCCCGCGGCACCGGTTGCGCCGTGACGTCAGAGCTGAACAGGCGCCGGCTGGCCCAAGGGGATGCCCCGCCCCCCCCGGCCGGTGGGGGACTCAGAGCTAGACCCAGGGTGCGAGGCGGGCCCAAGGATCCCCCCGCGGCCCCGGTCGCCCCGTGATCAGAGCAGACCAGGCTGCGAGCGGGCCCAAGGATCCCCGCGGCAACGGTCTGCGCGTGACGCGACTAGACCCAGGCTGCCAGGCTGGCCCAAGGATGCCCCGCGGCCCCGGTGCGCCGTGACTCAAAGTAACCAGGGCTCGAGGCTGGCCCAAGGATGCCCCGCGGCACCGGTCTGCTGCCGTGACGTCAGAGCTAGACCCAGGCTGCCAGGCTGGCCCAAGGATGCCCCGCGGCACCGGTCTGCTGGCGTGACGTCAGAGCTAGACCCAGGCTGCCAGGCTGGCCCCAAGGATGCCCCGCGGCACCGGTCTGCTGCCGTGACGCAGAAAACCCCGGGGCTCCCCAGGCGGCCCCAAAGGATCCCCTCGCGGCACCGGTCTGCTGCCCGTGACGTCGAGCTAGCCCCAGGTGCCAGGCGGGCCCCAAGGACCCCCGCGGCCCGGGTTGCTGGCGTGCCGTCAGAGCTAGACCCAGGCTGCCAGGCTGGCCCAAGGATGCCCCGCGGCACCGGTCTGCTGCCGTACGTCAGAGTAGACCAGGCTGCCAGGCTGGCCCCTCTTTTACCATTGTGTATCATCGAGAGCGTTCGAAAGAGAGATGCGTGGTTGGTTTGCTTTTTCCAACTCAACTGTAAATTCTGTAAATATTTTTTCTTTATTTTTATGTATGTTTTTATGTGTGATCCAGGCTTGCTTTGCACATTTGCAGTGTGTCATCAGGGTTTTCAAGGCGCCAGTACTAATTTTTCAAGTCCTGGGTCATGGGTCTCTTATAGCAAGTGCAAAAAAGTCAAAATTTTTTGAGATGTCGATAAAAATAATTCATGTTTTTGTTCCTTTTATATATTGGAAATTTATGTATATACATTTATTATTATGTTTTATTCTGTAAAAATTTATCATTGAATATTATGTATAAATTTTTTTTTCACTTTTCATTTTTAACATGATGCAAGTATTGTGACCCTTTATATGTTATTATTATTGTGCTATGTAAATAATTCAGTTATAGTCATGCACATGCACAAGCACAATTATTTATTGGTGTATTATTTGTGTATATATTTTCAATATTATTTCAATTATTTCAATATTATTGCAATATTGAATTCTTTTTTTTCCTATCTATTTTGTATTATATTCATTGTAAATTGAAATAAAATTTACTTGCTGTATGGCTCAGCATTGGTGGGTCAACTTAAATTGTGTTGTCTGGATTTTGTATGTAAAATTTGTAAGCCACATCAAACAAGAGTATTTTTGGGACAGAGTTTTAGTTATCAAAGCTATTATATAAATGAAGAACAAGAATGAAAAAAAAAAATTTAGCAATTTTTTGGGGTCATTGAAATGAAGTCTTGCTCGCTCATCCAATTATTTATTTACTAGGAAAACGCTAAAGTCCGCCCCCCGTTGATGGATGACTTTTTGAGGTTTTTGTTTGCGGGGAATTTTCTTTTAAGTGCTTGTTTTGCTGCTACGCATTGTAGGTGAAAGTTGTCAGGTTTTTTTTTTTTTGTCAAGGTATTTTTTACCCTAAAAAAACTTGTTTAAAAACTTTATTTCTATGGATTTTGGCTAAATTTTTTTCCACTTTTTTTTTCAAAAAGGTACTACATAAAACCCTAAACCCTTTAAAGTCCATGTTAAAATGAAAGTTGTATCCCCCCCCGTTTTGGGCAGAATGGCCCAAATGGCACGAAAATATCGCACAAAAGTCAAAAAAAAAGTATATTAAAAACTTTATTTCCGATTCTGGGTAACTTTTTTAACTTTTCTTTCAGAAAACAAAACATCACCATTACCTTAAGTCCATTGAATATAACGTTGTAGCCCCACCCTTTTTGGGCGAATTTGGGCCCAAAAAGCACGAAAATATCGCCTAAAAAACGAAAAAAAAAAAAAAGACGATATTCATGAGAAAAATTTTTTGATTTTACCCCAAAAACGTGGCAAGTCTAAGTTTAGAGAAAAAGAAGGGCGGTCAAAATTTTTATCAAAACGCATAGCCCTTTTTCCCCGGTAGAGAGCGAAAAAAACAACGGAAAAAAAAAAAAAAAAAAAAAAAAAACGGAGCAAATTTTTTTGGGGCGGTGAAATTGAAGTTTCGCTTTGCTCATCCAATTATTTATTTTTTGTCAAACTAAGATGGGAAGATAGAAAAAAGGGGAAGCTCCATACCAATTGTGTCTAACACCATTTGTTTAACAGGCCCTTCGCGAACGCCTTTTCCCCCCGCGTTGATGGGGAGCTTCTTTTTTAATTTTCTGCAAGATTTGTTTGAAGTGGGATCTTTACCCTTTTTAAGTTTTCTTGTTAATTAAATTTACCCTGTGAAAAGGGTTTAAATTTTACCCTTTTTTCTAGAATTTTGAAAACTTTTTTTTCAAAAGGCCAACACCCATAATCTTATGTAATGTAAAATAGAACGTTGTATTTTTTAGCCCCACCCGTTTTGGCTGTATCGGGCCCCAAAAATCACCCAAAATATCGTATAAAAAAACCCGGGAAAAAACGTAAAAAAACGATTTCTAGAGAAACATTTTTTCAAAAAAAAAGTCCTTTTAAAACATAACATTTTTAAATTTTAGTGATTTTTTAAACTCCATAAAATTTCCCTCAAGCGGGTTACCGTTTGCAAAAAATTTCGAAAAGTCTCATTAAAAAATATTTTTAAAATCGTCAAAGTACGAAATCATTTGAAATATTTTTTTGATGTTCCCAAAAAAAGGGCAAGTATAAGTTCAGAGATTTGAAAGTCCCCTCCAATTTTTATCAAAATCGCAATCCGTTTTCCTGTTAGAGCACGAACAAACAGACAAAAAAAAACATAAAAAAATAAAACAAAATACCCCAGCTATTTTCCTGGGGAAAAGTAATAAAAAAAAAAACAAAGTGAAATTTAAGTCTTCGTTGCTCAACCAAAAATAATTAATAATACCCTATATTAATATTAAAAAAATCGACGATGATGTATGATGAATGTGTTCTATATACAGTAGAAATTTTAGGGTGATTAAAGACAAATAAAATTTTTTTACAAATTTAAAAACAGTTCATTTAGAAGCATGTGATGTGAGTGTGAATGAGTGAGAATGCGAGTATGAGTGTGTGCATTTGTTATTACCTGTTGTGTTCTTTAGTGTCTTATGTTAATTTTTTATTTTTTATAAGTGAAGAAATCGCGCTAAAATGCCAGTTTGTGTTGACTGATGTCTCCCCAACGGGGAAACTTCTTTATCGACTCTGGTAGGAACTGTCTTCTCAACTGCAATTATATAATAATAATAAAAAAATAAATAAAAAAATAAAAAAAATAATAAATCTTATAATTAAATGATTGGAAGATACTCAGTTGAATTAAATTTTTTAGGTTTCCACTCGAAAATGAGTATAATATGATGTATATATGCAAATGTAAATGATGTAAATTTTTTACGTATATAATCAATTTGTTTGTAAATTTTGTAGTGTAAATTTTGAATTATAATAACAACAAATTTTGCAATGCTTATGTTACGATACACGTACTAGTTACGGCATCACATGTAATCCACAGCTGCTAATAAAATACAATACAATACAATACAAATAAGATTGACTTTTAGTAAATTAACAATAAAATATATTCTATGATGGATTTAACATAACATTAAGAAGTTAGGAAGGTCGCCATTTCCAAACTTCGTAGATCCACCGCCGCCTCGATGTTTTCCAGTCTTTCGACTTCGACTTATCGATAATCGATATTAATTAAGCGGACCGGAATTTGAATTCCGAAATTTTGAAAAGTGCAAAGCCTTGATTTATTTTATTTACGAAAAGTTGCGTCGTGTCGAATATCGATGATAATCGAGGGTGACCGTATTCTGGTCTTTAGTATTCTGGGCCTCAGTTTTTACAAAATTACAAGGGGGAATGTTCCCGTTTTGGAAAAAGTATAAGTTATCAAATTTTTTTCGTTAGTTCTAGGGTTAGAGGAGGAAAATTAAATTAGCAGCAATACAACATCAAAAAATTACAGTGATATAGGGACTATTTTCTTGAGGCCCAGTTAACTGAGGACCACAGTAAGTCTACCCCTACTCGACACAATTCAACAGTCCGAAGATCAAGCATAACTTTTTGCGATTTTTATGGGCATAGGGTAGTTCATTTCATGACAGATTACCTGACATTTGCACCTCATTGCAGATTTTTATAGTAGTTTTAAAAAAAAAACATTGATTTTATATCACAACACTGTAATTTGATTAATTAGTTTTTTAAATGGGTTTAATGTTCATTTTAAAAAGCTGGAGCCTTGATGGTCACCCAACAATGGTTGGTCAGCAGCCAATAAAATAGTTTTCTCTCAGTTTACAAGGAACTTTGCTGTTGTTGTTGTTATTGTTTCTTCCGACGTGTTGACCATGTGATTAAATTGATTTATTTATTACTTTTTAGTTTTTACCTGCCTATAGGGCCAAGGTAGCAATGACGGTAGCCTTCAACACGTTATTGAAGTCGTTGTTGAAGCGTTATTGTTGTTCCATTTCTTTTTTATAAAATTGATCTGATTTGTTTGTCAAATTTTGGTTCTGATTTGTCACAAGAAATTTGTAAATATCAACCTAAAATGAACGTTTTTTTTAATGGACTTTGAGAAGTCGCAAGAAAAATCACACATGATGAAGTCGAAGTTTCCTTGAGCCTTGACAATATAGGGGTATGAAGTATATGGTCTAAGTTCTCGAGTCCGAGTCACCGCCAGCGAGCCCTTCAATCTCCATCTCCTGCGAGACTTCCACCTGGGTCTGAAACAAAAAAAGGACTCTTACGAAAACCCCCCCCTGCAAAAATCACTTTTTCAAAACAAAAATATTTACTTTTACAGCTTTACTAATGCAAAGCTTTTTATACGCATAAAAATCGCAATGATCTAACTCAAAATGCAACATCCACACTCAAAAACACTCAGCAAAAACATATTCACTTCAAAACCCCTTTAAAAAAAATCGATACGTAAAATTTTCCTACATAAAATCTAAATTATATAACAACTCCAACAAAAAAAAGATATTTCCAATATAAACAAAAAAACAATACTTCTGAAAAAGGCATATTACTCAGTTAAAGAATACCTGGAAGACAAAAACATTTAGACCGACTAAGATAAAGAGTAACTGGAAAAAAATATATCAACGTGCCCAGGTAACAACCAACAGAGGGGATACAATTGAGAACACAACTGTATATATGCTTATAATTCTTATTGTACCGGTACTATAAAATTGTGTAGGCCTCATACTATCTCATTAATCATTAGCTCATGACAGTGTGAACTACCTAGTAGCCTAGCCTGAGAGATTAATACAGCATAGATGGGCTAAATACATTATATGTATTCTATTATATTTTAGTCTTAAATTAAAACATGTAGGTAAGATTTATCAATATTTTATTTTTTATTTTATTGCATTATATTCTATGTTTATGTTTATTTAATAATTTATTTAATTTTAAATAAATATTTTCCAAATACCCTTGTATAGTAATCCTCCACGGAAGATTAAAAGGGTCAAAAATTACAATGTATGTACAATGTAACATGATTTGTATTGGAAATAAAACCAACTACTACTACTACTACTACTACTACTACTACTACTACTACTACTACTACTACTACTACTACTACTACTACTACTACTACTACTACTACTACTACTACTACTGACCTTGAAAGTTAAAACTGCTTTTTGGGGGCTGCCGTTCTCTCTTGCATTGCTAAACAGTAAACTTAACAGTTGTGCAGCCAAGTTTTTATTTAGAAAAATAAATAATGTACACCGGTAAATCCTAAGATACCTAATATTAGTGATTTTTGTACATTACTTTAATAGTTTATTTTCTGTGATCAAATTTAAAAATGAAGGGTAATTTATTTGATCAGTTATTGACTTTAGGTTATCGCTTAATTTAACCCATTGGTTTACATTTTGTAAACCCCTTGCAGCCACTCATTTTGCCAAAACAATGTTTTGACCCGGCCCATTTAATTAGTTTTTAAGTGCCTGGTTGTCTGAGTGGCGCACCCAGGATTTCATCCAGGGGGGCGGGGGGCTGACCAATCCTGGTCAACATAGGCGTGCGCAGATTTTACAATGAGGGGGGGGGGCACAGGTATGGGCGTCCGTAGGAATTTTGGCAGAGGTAGGCAAAATTTAAAATTTGTATTTTCGTTAAGCAAGCACAGGGGGTTTGGGGGCAGAGCCCCCCCAACACCAGCGCCGCAGGCGAAAATTTGTAAAATCAGTTTTTTAAAATGTATTTGGTGAGTTTTAGAAAAAGTAGTGGGCTAAATACAATACCAAAATGATGTTATTTTTGTGCAGTCGATACTCGAAACTAGAAAACCACCAAAAGGAATCTTACAGGAAACCTTCAAAATATTTTTCTGGCACTTTTAAGTTTAGTTTAGTTTCAACTGATTGATATAAATACTGAAATTTTATTTCATGTGCTTTGTCCAGGGGCCCCCCGTTTTCCGGGCGCTCATGGCCACAGGATTGCCATACCGACGGGGGAATGGTGGCAGGGGAGCAGGGATGGGGGTCTGGGGCGTAACCCCAGCCTCCGGAGGCGACTTTTTTTTGGGGGGGGTAAATTTTTGGGGGGAGGGCTTAAATTGCGTTTGAGAGAAAGAATAGCTATTATTTACACTTAATACCTTATGGCATTTTTGTTATACAACTTATTTAAAAGTGAGATGATGACAGAAAAAGGTAGGTAAAAAACTAAGTTGGGACAAGACATTTTTCAAATTTTTCAAATTTTGTATAAATTATTAAACGTGATCAGTTATTTTGATAACATTTCTAGCCCCCCTATGCTGGTCAGCCCCCCAAAATTTTTCTAACAAATCCAATTCTTCGGAATCGGAAATGCACTATTTGAAAGTGGCAGCGCTGCTGATTAGGGGTGCCGGGTGAAACTTAGGTTGGGTCTTAAAAGTTGCCACTAGAGCGTGTGGCGGTCATAAAAACAAAGCGCAGCTCTAAAATGAAAAAAATACCGCAAACTGACCACAGCGCTAAACTCAAGACGCAACAAGGTGTTTTGATTTCTTTCTTTTATTTATTTGTTTATTTCAATATTATTTTTATCAAAATATATCATTCATAAGATATATTAAAAGTGAAGAGCTTTATATATAAATTAAATGTTGGTGCTTGGAAAGGGTTCTGGGGGGGCTTTAGCCCCAAAGCCCCCCCCTTGAGTGCGCCACTGGGTTGTCTAACCATGGTCTAACATTCTGAAGTAGGGGGGAGGGGATTCCTCCCAATCCATTCACCAAGGGCTGTACAAGTGTACAATGGCTATAAGAGCTATGAAGAATTGAATCGGTTTAACAAAATAAGTCATGTAACCATTGTTCCGAGTCAACCGCAAAAAACATGCATTTAATACCCTAAAAGTAAAAAATTCAGTTTTTTTTGATGAAGTAATTTAGATGTGGCATATTTACATTGATTTTTGTTGATAGGTATTGATATTTACTAGGAAAACGCTTAAGTCCCGCCGCGTTGATGGATGAGCGTAATTTTTTTAAAAAGAAAAAAGCGTAAAATTGTGATTTTTTTAATAGATCATTTTTCGATTACGCTCAAATTTCACACGCATATATAAACTCATAAAATTAAAGTTCTGTGAAAAAATCATTACAATCGGACAAAGCATGTAGGTTTTATTCGTCGAAAAAGTTATAATTGAAAAAAATCGTAAATTGCGATTATCATGAGAAATGATTTTTTGATTGCGCTCAAATTTCACACGAAATATTAATTCATAAAATTAAGGTTCTGTGAAAAATCATTACAATGGGATAAAGATGTAGGTGTTATGAGACGAAGAAGTTTTAAAAAATCGTAAAATTGCGATTTTCATGAGAAATAATTTTTTGATCGATTTTTCCCCTCGTGCAGTTCTTCGTTCAGAGATTTCACAGACCTCCATAAAATTTCATCGCAATTGGAGTATTGGTTTAGCCGGAATCGTGTTCACAGACACACAAAAATACAAAAAAAAAAAGAAAAAAAAAAAAAAAAAAAAAAAAAAAAAAACATTCCGGATTTTTTTCTCCAGTGTAGTGAAATGGAATCTTCGCTTCGCTCGCTACGCTCGCTACGCTCATCCAATGAGCACGTAATTTTATAATTACGAGGGTGTAATTAGCGTAGACTTATTTGGTTTCTCAAATTAAATGGGGCGGGTATATCTAAAATTAGTGAATTTCAGGTAGTATTATATGTTTTTATGATTGTTTAATATAGTAAACATAAAACTACATTTTTTAATTGAAATTTCTCGACAATGACTCATTTTACTGAAAGTGACTTGTTTCGTTTCTCAAAACAATACAATTTTTTCTTCAGAATGTATGGACTGACTTATTCGGTTTCTGAACTCAACAAGAAAATTTACCCGCTGTAATACACAGGCATGGTTGAAATATATTTTGTTTGTCTACTAATTGATACCTAGGGCACGGAAACTTGTCCTCGACCTCATAAACAGTTCCTGGACCAGTGAAGTCCCATCAAGCTGGAAAATTGCCTTCATCACGCCAATTCTGAAGCCTGAGAAAGACGCCTCTGACCCTGCCAGCTATCGTCCAATTGCCCTCACAAGCGCCCTTGCAAAGACGGCTGAGAAAATAGTCAATGCACGCTTGGATAATTACCTCGAAAGCAACTACATCATCGCCGAAGACCAGGCAGGTTTTCGACAACACCGAGGCACCACAGACCAAGTCGCCTACTTTGCGCAGACAGTCAAAGAGGGTTTCAGCAAAGGTGAAAGCACACTGGCTGTCTCCATCGACCTTTCTGGAGCTTTCGACTCCACCGACCGGTCATGGGCAGTCAAGCAGATGATCAAAGATGAAGTACCAAACAACATTGTCAGATGGCTCCACGACTTCATTAACAAGAGGCGTATCAAGGTGGTCCACAAAGGTGCCCATAGCAAAACACGTAAGACACGAGCCGGAGTTGCTCAAGGTACAATCACAGCGCCGACCGTCTTCAAAATTGCAATCAATGGACTCATCAAACTATTGAATCGAATACCTGGCCTTGTCGTCAAAGTTTTTTGCAGACGACTTTGTCATCTTCTTCACAGGAAAATGTCCGGTTGGACTGGAGCAAAAAATGGGCCTCGCCATGACGATAGCTGCAGGCTGGATCAAGTGCACAGCTTTAAGATAAACTGCAGCAAAACCATCTGCACCTACTTCACGATGAGTCACAATCCCTTCAAGTTCAACATCACTCTTGATGGCGAACAGATTAAACAGACAGATGAGATGAAGTACCTTGGCGTGACTCTCGACAAAAAAATGACCAGCAAGATCCACTTTGAAAAGGCTGCAGAGAAGGGCCATAAACGACTACGACTCCTTCAAAGGGAAAGCCGGTGTGTCCTGGGGCGCAAAACTAGACACTCTGGCGCTGACCTACAAAACGTACATCAGACCAGCCATTGAGTACGGCACCGAAGTCTTTCCTGCCGCCGCCGCAACGCACGCCAGCCATGTCGACAGAGTCCAAAATCGAGCCCTTCGTCTCATAACGGGAGCAGTGAAAACCACCCCAATTATCGCCATGGAGTGGTTCAGCCAAATTGAGCCTCTACAGCTAAGAAGAGAGCAGCGCGCTGTCCAACTGCACGAAAAACTGGCGCGCCTAAACCCCGACAAATGGCTCAACTACCCAACCTCAAAAGTCAAGGCGCACACTAACTTTGCTGAAACAGTCCACCAACTGAAGAGTAAAAACTGTCCTATCCTCCTAGAAGCACCACGTGCACCACTTGACGTACCACTCCCAGAGCTTCTGCCGGACAAGTCCAATCAGCTTGCCCCGGGGACCAAAATTGACGGCATTGAGAAGAAAGATGACCATGACCATAAAGAACTGAAAGAGCTTGCTGAGAAGCACCTGAAGAAGCACTTTCCTCTTCAAGAGTGGGTGCACATCTTCACAGACGGCTCCTATGACTCGGCTACAAATAGAACAGGTTACGGCATCCACTGCATCTTCTTTGAAGAAGCCACTCCAATGGGAGCTGGCGAAACATACTTCGACGCTGAGGTCGCAGCCATTGCCAGGGCGGCCGAAAAAATCGCCGAGACCCCCGCCTTCCCCTCAACAAGACAAAATTTGTGATCCTAAGCGACAGTGTCTCAGCCATCCAATTTGTCTCTCAAGCAGCAAACCTCCATCCTAAATCGCTGCTTTTCAAAAACTCCCTTGTCGGCATCCGACAGCAAAACAAACTATTAGAGACTCAATGATCCCCAGCCACTGCAAGATCATGGGGAATGAAAAGGCAGACTTCTTGGCCAAAAGTGCCACAAAAGCACCGCAACCACCAGCAGCGCCTCTCTCCTACCAAAATGTCAAAACTAAGATCAAGTCAACCACAAAAAGGATCTTCAGAAACACCACAGAAGAGACTTCGCGACTAAAGAACTGGTGGACCGAGATCAAAAAAGGGCCAGACAAAGACTGGTCGAGGAAGACGGCCACCGCCCATTTCCGGCTTGTAACCGGTCACGACGTCTTGCAGCACCACCTGCACCGCTTCAACATTACCAACGAACCGGCCACCTGCAAACTTTGTAATTTAGAAAATCAAGACAGAGCGCATCTCTTCAGATGCGCCGCCCTCAAGAATGACATTGACTCCCTGCCCGATGACCTGAGCAGGATAGAAAAGGAGGCAGTCTTATATTGGATAGCAAGACAGAAGAATGGCTGAAGAGGCCAACTTTGCACAAGAAAGAAAAAAAAAAAAAAATGAATTCTGAAGAAAATGGCTATCTTAACTCATTAACGTAATTTAGGTGACTTATTCGGTTTCTCAAATAACCAATTCAATTGAAAGAATGTGTGGTGGAGAGGAAATAATTACCAGTTTTGTAGAGGAAGGAAAAAAATTATTAGTCAAAAACACATTTTTGACATAGTTTTATTTCCATAAAAGGTTCATGTGAAGTAAAACTGTGAAGAATAAAATGAATAAAAATATTTCAAGGGACATAAAAGATGAACATTTAAAGTTTTTTTGTTTTTATGATCGCAAACTCTGATATAATACGTTTTAACTCGTATTTAGCAATAAATGTACGATATATATATATATATATAGTTCTCCTACACGGATGAAACAAATAACTAGCAAAATGCGCAAGTAATAATACACATTGTTAAACTAATAAGAAACGTCCATTGTATGTTTCATTTTAAGTTGTATACAAGCATGATACAAACATTACAATTAAGGATTTAACAATGAAGGTGTCAAAAAATTACAGCTACATATATTTACAATACACAAATTAAACTTGACGTCCATTTTTATGGATAACTACATGTTTGTGCTATGCATTTCATAACACAGTAGTGACTGATATATTTATCATCGATTATTGTTTAGTTAATTAATTATATCCATGTGAAATGATGTACAAAGCCTTGTAATATAGAACATAATAGACAGACAGAAATTCACAACATGTAAGTGTAGGTTAAAGCAATGTTATTGTTCACACTTGGTTCAAACAATAAACACTTGTATGTATTTTTATTACGTTTTAAGTCAATCGCTAATTTAACAAATTGGGATGAGCAGTAAGGCATCAATAATTAATAAAGTACAATTGTGAATCATAAGAATAATGAAACATTAACAGCACAATAACGAGCTTTGAGAGATTTAAGTTTTATTTAGAGATTAAGACAGCTTTCGTTTACTAGTCGAATATACAGGATTAAAATACCGGTATATAGAACTAGTGGGTAACACCATCCAGCACTGAATTGCGATTCGCAAAAACTGTTATTAGTAAAATCTTTCTCTATAACATTTTGTTATATTAAACGTTGAAGTAATTTTAAGTAGCAGTTCTATTTATTTTTTTTGCTCGATGGCTCGTTTTAATTCTGCGACGCCAATCGAGGCACCACGATGCAATTCACAAACGGTTGCTGCAAAGAGGGCTTGCAAAATACGAAGCAGAGTTGGGAACGTGAAAGATCAAGAGCAAGAAGTAATAAGTTTAGACTAATGAGTAATGAGATATGAGGTAAGGTTTGCACGAGTCCCTCTTTGCTGTAACCGCATGGGGAAACAAAAATATTTATACGTTTGTACGTACATTCATTCCCATTCCGAAGATACATTTGAAGAATAACTGTATTATCATGTACTGTATTTGCAAACACAATAATTCTTTAACGACACAACAATATTGTTTATACATTTTGAAATGTTTAATATAATGTTTATGAACAACTTCAATATATAATGGTGGCAACATTGTATGATACTAATAGTATATGAATTATTTAGTATATTTAAATTGTGTTGAGGACTACTTGCAAATGATTGAAGGAATCTTAAAATTATATTTTAAACCGTTATTGTGTTTGAAAGATTCATATTAATTAAATCACTTTAGTAGATTTGAAAATATGTAGGATTATGTAATTTTTAATAGGTAAAATCTATGTGGATTTAAATTTTAAAAAAGGTTTGTCCACATCATCCGTGAAAATTGACAAATTGCAAATAATAATTAATTAAAATATGGTATATGAAATCTGTGAATGTGTCTGGATTTAAAACTACTTCAACGTTATTTTAAGTTTGAAATCTATTCTAATTAGTACATCATCAAAGGTAGAGTTGAAACCACGACGCACTTTATTCTCCTGAATACTGGATTATATTAGAGAGCAATCGACTGGAGATTTATTGGAACAAATTCTAGCAAATCTTATTGATCTTATGAACAACATGGCACAAAGGGAACAGCGACAAAAGCGTATTGAATTAACACTAATAAAATCATAAATAATATTTAAAATTATTTATGCTTTAATTGCAAATACATAGTGTTGTATTATCTTAAAATCTAAAAAAATCACTTGTATTATATTTGCCAATATATATACGTAATTTTTCTCGTACATTAAAAAGCGTTCACTAGCCTAGATCGGCAAATATCGAGGCAAATGACTGTTGCTTGTCGATGAAGCATGTTTTGTGTGATGCGTTCGAATGCAAACGGTAAATCATGAGAAGGGCGTTGTTGCCATAGAGAATCATACTATGTGGTCGTCATTTGAGTTAGTAAAGCAACAAAACACATTTCACTAACTTACTTCATATTATTATACAACTTAAGAAGAGTGATCGGGATATCTTTGTAAGTTTTAGTACATGATAAACAATCATATTATGAAATTTACTGCTTGTTTAGGACTGTTAAGTGATTTTCAGCCCTAACCTAATACCAAGCTTATGTATGGATGCCCGTTGATGGCAAAGGGTTGTACTTACTTTAAAGTTACAATGCCCAACATTTACAATTACAATATTTGATTCTTCTTACATTTCTCATCTCTCAAAGTAATATCCAAATGAGAATACAAAATGAAAGAACTAGATTAAAACTAATTAAGTAAATGTTAGGTTACAATGTAAGTATAAAATTTAATAACTATCGTCACTGACCTTTTGGAAATAGTATGAAGTTCCTACTGTACTTGCGTGCTACGCTGTGAAGCAAGTATCGTTGCTACGGCAACGGCAAAGAACGACTGTAAAGAATGAGAACGGTAAACTGCACGACATCCGGTTAAAGAAACTACGGATCAAATTCAGTTCTGCAGTCGCACGCCGACAAACCTGGTAGATTACCAAAGACCCACAGAAAGGCATGATAGTATTATCTCAATAATATTATTAGTAGTAATTTTACGTAACATGATCGATTATTATTTATTTGCCAGTACCCATCTATCTAATCAGTGCTTAGCAGCCATAGCATTTTATTTAATTATTCATTTACTTCATCTCACAATAAGAAAAATCAACTGGTTCAAGCATTATGAAGGAAATTCTCCACCTAATATTAATATTTTTATAAAAAAAATTATTTTTGATTTAAATTTAAAAACTAATATAATATTTTAAGGTTAACACTTAAGTACGCTTAGAAGAATTTATATAATGTTATGTACTAAATTTCTATAGTTTTCACACAATTATTGTGTTTTTTAATTTTTTTTTATATATATATAACAAGAGTCATTCAGATTCATAGAGCAAACCTCCTAATGTTTTAATTCACAATGATTTTGTTTCATAGCCATTCAAAGTAGGGTCATCTTCCAACTACAATATTCACCATGATAAT
The DNA here is from genome assembly GCA_024449915.1 of Sweltsa coloradensis. Classification (NCBI taxonomy): domain Eukaryota; kingdom Metazoa; phylum Arthropoda; class Insecta; order Plecoptera; family Chloroperlidae; genus Sweltsa; species Sweltsa coloradensis. The sequence goes on from JAMZAV010000319.1 coordinate 102,152, forward strand.
TAGTATTTTATGTAATTACGATGACAATTAGGCCAAACAAGACGTGTCAATTCACAGAACCGAGTTTCAATATTAATAACAACAGTTAAGATAGGGTAAACACCTAACACTAATATCTCTTCGGTCAAGACCATCCACATTAAGGATATTTATGTGGATACTTAATCTTATTACAATTCTTACTGGATTACGGCAATTCACATAGAGAAGCTGGTAGTTGTGTGTTTTACGTCAATATTAGGGAATTTCCGACAAAATTACACATTTCAAAGGGAACCGAACACATATGCGACATTCATTGTACGTATGTTTTTCTTCTGAGATTGAATTTTAAACGTACATTTTTCACATTCGAACAATCAGATATTTCAATGAGGGAGGGGGTTACCATTAAGTTAACCAGTTTTTCTGGTACAGTGAGAAATGGATACATACATTATTGGGAAGTACAGCGAATCACGATACATGTAAATCTTTCCACCGACGTTTAGTTAAGACTGCAATTGAATGAATCGGGCACACCTTCCCAGTAAACTCTTTTCTAAATAGGTCATACCTTTTCAGCCCTTGGAGTACGGTTACAAAATTTGCAGTCATAGAGAAGGCATTTTAATAACATTTTCAATACATTTCAACATTTAGAAAAGAACATTTTGAAGTGTCTCAAAGATTAAGATCTGCCCCATTCTGGTATCTTAATACGCTTGAGGATCCCTCGAGTTCTATGAACCATAACAAACGTGCGAGCCTAGATCTTAGTAAATCAAGCATTCCGTTATCTTCCTACTTGAAAAGCGTCATTCGAATGCGCCGTAACATTCCTAAACCTCAATTTTCCGATACAGGACCTCCTACATTTATAGCAACACCTATTTATATTGTAAATAGGTTATCTTAGTGATGTAAAACAGATATAATAATATTTAACATTTCAAAATGTCTTTCACATACAGATCTCCAGCTGCCTGTATAGTACATTCTTCTAGAGAGAGAGCTAAAACTGGACAACATCTAAGTGATCGTACTATAGTTGTCAATACAGTACATAGTCAGTAACACTTGCTTTCTGTATAGTAAAGCATTACACGCCACTGCCTTGCACCAACAACAGTTAAATTAACACTTGCATTAACTCGATAAATGCTCGTTACATCTTGTTACGACCAAGAACATCTCAAATCGCGCGTCACTTTCTACAGTGTGTTGCGCAATCTCAATGGGCGACGTAGATTAAACTGCGAGATCTAGGATTGCTTCCACCACCCATCGGTCATGAAAAGGCCATGCACTTAAAACCAATTATAGTTTAGATTCGAATAGATATTTACAAATCTTATTTATACAATCTTGACGCGTCTCACCAGAAAGTTGGGCTCCAGGCGGAAACGTAGCGACTCCTTGAGCGGGCTAGACAACGTATTATGCCTTCGATTACATTTTCTTCCGAGGACACCAATACTAACGCACCGAGCAAGCAAATCAAAACATTCGCCGATTACTTAAATACTATCAACCGAGCAGTGTCAACAATATGCCAAAGGTATTGTGCCAATTTCCAAAGTGAGATAAATAAAAATATCATTTCAATGTAACACTATGAACATAATAAAGAAAGGTAGATATGTATACAAAACTGTTAACATTATTAACTTGCAATGAAACTCTTCAAAATAATACAATTTAACAGTTTCAGTTGACTTACACAGCAATCATAAAAGTTAAAACAAATAATTAAACACAGAATAAAACAATCTTACAATACTTAATAGAGCAGTATAAAAATCTCATTTAACAAAGCATAGGCTAATACATAATACGTAGCTATATTTATTCATAGTAAAGTACGTACATAAAATAAAGTAGAATATTAAAACGGGTTATATAACTTAATAAAACTTGAGGAGATTCTGGTTCTTCTCAACTATAAGCACAGGTAATAATCACAGTCGATACTGATCGAAATGAAACACCTTTTGATCTCAAATTGCACCAATCTGTTAATTACATAACAAAGATAAAATTGATCAACAAAATGTAAAAAGGAAAAAAAAACGTAAATAGCAAAAATGAAAAATAAAAATCACCATACGTGACAGTAAAAGTCGCTGTTTCGGTGAAAAGTATTTGTTTGTATACAATACAAGACAGCTTGGAACCTGCACATAATACCGGTAATATACCCACCACCCCCACCTGAGATAATGTTAATAATGAGCAGTTAACTCCTTTTTGCGCATTCACCAGTTCTAAAACATTCCGAAGGTTTCAATATTTCAAAAGTTTGCTGACTTTCACCAACAATGTTTGTTGGTTAAGCCAAACTTGTTTCCCTTTCAATGGCAGATCCAACAACACTATTCTATACAATAATATTAAAATTAAGGTACCTAATTATCAAGGGTGGAGAGAGCTGGAGTTTGAGAATTTGAAATGAGAAATACCAACAGCTTTGCTTTGCCTTTGGAAAATAGCTTAATAAAACAGTTTCCACAAGCTAAAGGTCAGCCATCAAATAATGATATAAAAAATGACTAAATTAAATAAAATAACGCTGGTTGACACCATAATTGAAATACAGTATTTGTTATCCAAATGTAGGTAAAAGAATTCTTGGTAAAAGAATGTCATATATATACCGACAGTTGATAAATCACGGTTTACTGAAAACCTGAGGGATGTCGTCTTAAACTGGGTCAGTCAAATTAAAAATCAACTTTACTCCTTTGAAGTTGGCAACAATAAGACAATATTAGCTGGTTGACGTTTCGACGACTGATGCGTCGGAAACTTTGCAATCTCGATTCCTTTCCAGCCCTCCGTTCGGTAGACTTACACGCTAGCTACGTGTTACAATCTAACGATGGTTGGTGCAAGCGAATGGCATTAAGACCAGATTCCGCCGCATTAAGACGACGTTTATTTGTGTGTGAACGGGAAGGGGCTCGAGCCAGTCACAGCTGAACGGTGGAAATGAACGTTCTGCCACTTGTTGTCTCTTTTGTGCCACACGCGCGTCTCCTCCGACTGCTGCGTGTGGGCCTGCCCTTGCCTGGAACAGGAACACAATTATTTATATCAATTTAGATTTTAGTCAATTTTTTTTATAGACAGAAAAGTTATGCACAAAATTCAATATTCCATAAATGATTTCAAGATAAAGCCAATTTGGATGACAACATTAAAAATTAAAAAATAAGAAATGAATAATAATCCACCTTTAATTAAGCAACAGCAGTTTGGAATATCAATATTGCAGAGTAAAAAATTAGGGTTGGCTATGATGTACATATCAATCAATTATCGATATAATTACAAAATCACTCACTGATATTAATAATATATAGGTATGTTAGTACTTTAGACAGATATTTAAAAAGTGACTACACTGGAGATCGAACCTGGGACCTTAGCTATCCGGGTTATGCTCTTACCAATATATATAGTATATTAGTACTTAAGACAGAAATTAAAAAAGTGACTACACCCGGGATCGAACTCGGAACCTTAGCTGTCCGGGCTATGCTCTTACCAACTGAGCTATGCAGCCACCAATTTAAAACTCTAATTTTTGGTCTGTTTATGTATTCTCCAGTTAATTTTGTATGTAGTCTAATAGGCAGTGCAATCTGCTCTACACACGTTATTAACATTGTACAAAACAGACCAAAAATAGACAGTTTTAAATTTGTGGCTGCATAGCTCAGTTGGTAAAAGCATAGCTCGGCCAGCTAAGGTCCCGGGTTCGATCCCCAGTGTAGTCACTTTTTTAATTTCTGTCTATTAAAGTACTAACATAACAGCGTCATAGTCACCTACTATAAAGTCAAGGTTAAACAATATATATTTGGATGAGCGTAGCGAGCGAAGCGAAGATTCCATTTCACTACACTGGAGAAAAAAATCCGGAATGTTTTTTTTTTTTTTTTTTTCTTTCTTTCTTTCTTTCTGTATTTTTGGCTGTTTGTTAACACGATTCCGGCTAAACCAATACTCCAATTGCGATGAAATTTTATGGGGGCCTTCGAAATCTCTGAACTTAGAACTGCCACGTTTTTGAGCGCAATCGAAAAATTATTTCTAATGAAAATCGCAAATTTACGATTTTTTTTGATTTTTAAAAAATTTCTTCGACTTATAACATCTACATGCTTAATCCGATTTTAATGATTTTTTTACAGAACCTTAATTTTATGAATTAAGATATTCGTGTGAAATTTGAGAACAATCGAAAAATTATTTCTTATGAAAATCGAAATTTTACGGGTTTTTTCTTTTTTTTAACAATTCTTTCACTTATAACACCTACATGCTTTATCCTATTGTAATGATTTTTTTACAGAACCTTAATTTTATGAATTATTATATTCGTGTAAAATTTGAGCGCAATCGAATAATTATTTGTTATGAAAATAGCAATTTTACGATTTTTTTCTTTTTTTAAAATTACGATTAAGAAAAATAAAAGAATAAAGTTAATTTTTATTTAATTTCATTTCATTTAAAAAAAATCGACTTAGTAATAATTTTTTCACAAAACAACAGAAAATCTGCATAACACATGGCAGGTCAATGCACCAATTACGCTCATCCAACAACGCGGCGGGACTTAAGCGTTTTCCTAGTTATATATATATATATATATATATATAGAGCTCACAGTCTAAATAAGCAGCAAGATAGCCAACGTTTATCGGTAACATGGAAACCTGCAATTTCAGGGATCCATGTAAAATCACATAGGCTAACTGTAAAACCTACAGTTACAGACCAACAATCAACGCCTCAGTTAATACATGCAGATGATCTACAAGTAAATGAATCGACGGTCAGAGTGACAAGATCCATGACGAAAAACGTAAAGACGGACATGTAGTGACTTTCTTGTTTCTTTGCAACACAAGCTTTGCAATGCTTTCATTGAATGGTATTAATTCGTCATGTGTGCAGTGATTTCTTTTGTTGACTTTTATTGTTTTTTCTCTCCAGTTTTGTTCTGTATTTATCAATGTAATGTAGTTTTCGTTTTTTATATTTAAAGTTGTATTGGCCCTGAGGATGATGGGTGAAATCTCATCGAAACGTCGGCCCAATGAAAATATACGTGGCATTGAAACCGAAAAACCGATTACATTTATATATATATAGTATATATATATATTGTTTAACCTTGACTTTATATAATAATACTTTATATATATATATATTTTGTCTTAAGCTTTCGTGATCCATGGTTAATGTTTTAAGTATCTTTACGGTAAATAATCACGCACAGTATTATAGAAAATAACTTTTAATCCCAACGTTTCAGAAAAACTATGTTTCCCTTGAAAATGGAAACATAGTTTTTCTGAAACGTTGGGATTAAAAGTTATTTTCTATAATACTGTGCGTGATTATTTACCGTAAAGATACTTAAAACATATATATATATATGCACACATTGTATTTTCGGGGAGACCGTGTGGTTTTATTTTTATTTATTCCAACGTTTCGGGTAGTTCTCCCTGCCCATCTTCAAGGAAATTAAACAAAAAAAAAAACAATATAAAAACAAACAAAACCGTACTTCATAACAAACACTGCAACTAGATACATAGACAAAAACTAAATAGCTTAGAAAACATAGGTAGGGCCTACTCATGACAAATTATACAACCATGTCATGAGTAGGCCCTACCTATGTTTTCTAAGCTATTTAGTTTTTGTCTATGTATCTAGTTGCAGTGTTTGTTATGAAGTACGGTTTAGTTTGTTTTTTATATTGTTTTTTTTGTTTAATTTCCTTGAAGATGGGCAGGGAGAACTACCCGAAACGCTAGAATAAATAAAAATAAAACCACACGGACTCAGTGGCGTCGGAACATGGGGGGGCAAGGGGGGCATTGCCCCCCCTAACTTTCATGCCATGGGGGCATAGGGGGGCAGATTTTAGAGTTAAAAAATCAAGAGTTCTACTCTACTTTTTGGGAAAGCAACGTCGGATGATCCTGTCAACAATTCATTACCAGGAAGAAACAATCTAACAATAGCAGGAATATTAGGTTGGCTGACGTACCCCGTGCCTGAACCGTCAATCCGACTATCTTTATAACCAGTACCCGTCTTGTATTGTGTGCCGGTCACTCACTTGCACTTCAGTGAGAGTGGACACATGACTCGGACTCACGTCTAATCCAAACATCCCTTTGAATGATTTGCTATAGTTATTGGCAGACGCAAGTTGGGCTTTGGTTCACTCGTGTCGCATCGTTATGCGTTATGGGAATATTATTCCTCTTAGAGTGTAAGTAGTGTAGTGTGAAGTGTGAAGAGTAAAGTAAAGTTTAAGTGTGTGTGTAGTGTTTCGTGTTTAATGGTGTTAAAGATTAAATTGATATCGTAATTTTAAATATGAAACGTACTAAACAGCCTTCAGTTAGTATTTTTTTTTAAAAGAAGAGGGTAAAACAAAAATATGTTTGCCTGTATGCTTCGTCATTACATAAAAAATTATGTTGTAATTGGATGAGCGTAGCGAGCGAAGCGAAGATTCCATTTCACTACACTGGAGAAAAAAATCCGGAATGTTTTTTTTTTTTTTTTTTTTTTTTTTTTTTTCTTTCTGTATTTTTGTGTGTTTGTTAACACGATTCCGGCTAAACCGATACTCCGATTGCGATGAAATTTTATGGAGACCTTCGAAATCTCTGAACTTAGAACTGCCACGTTTTTGAGCGCAATCGGGAAATTTTTTCTCATAAAAAACGCAATTTTACGATTTTTTTCGATTTAAAAAAAATTTCTTCGACTTATAACACCTACATGCTTTATCCGATTGTAATGATTTTTTTACAGAACCTTAATTTTATGAATTAAGATATTTGTGTGAAATTTGAGCGTAATCGAAAAATTATTTCTCATGAAAATCAAAATTTTACGGGTTTTTTCTTTTCTAAAACAATTCTTTGACTTATAACACCTACATGCTTTATCTTATTGTAATGATTTTTTCACAGAACCTTAATTTCGTGAATTAATATATTCGTGTTAAATTTGAGCGCAATCGAATAATTATTTCTTATACAAATTGCAATTTTACGATTTTTTCTTTTATTTTATTTAATTATAAAAATTAAGTTAATTTTTTATTTAATTTAATTTAATTTAAAAAAATCTTCGATTAAGTAATGATTTTTTCACAGAACAACAGAAAATCCGCGTAACACATGGCATCTCAATGCACCATATACGCTCATCCAACAACGCGGCGGGACTTAAGCGTTTTCCTAGTTTATTAAAACGGGCCACTTCACGTAAATTTTTCGAGTTTTTCGATCGCAGATAGTTGATGTAAAACATCGTTTACAGAGTCCGAGTGCAGTTAAAACATGACGAAATAACTGTAGTATAGTGAAATTTTTTCCGCCTTCGGCAAAAAACGCCTCCAGCGGCTGGGGCTTCGCCCCAGACCCCATCTGTACCCTACGAATTCTACTAATGGGCTTGCCCCCCCCCCCAACTTTCAAAACGTTCCGACGCGCCTGCACGGACTACCCGAAAATACAATGTGTGCATATTCAATCCGTGAAAGTCTGCGATATAACATATATATATATATATATATTTCTGCTCTACACACGTTATTAACAATGTACAAAACAGACCAAAAATTAGACAGTTTTAAATTGGTGGCCGCATAGCTCAGTTGGTAAGAGCATAGCCCGGTAAGCTAAGGTCCCGGGTTCAAACCCCGGTGTAGTCACTTTTTAATTTCTGTCTAAAGTACTAACATAACAGCGTCATAGTCGCCTACTATAAAACCAAAGTTTAAACATATATATATATGGATTGTTGTAGGTTTTCGCGGCCCGTCATAGGATAAAAACAAGGATCTTGGGTAAAACCGCGTCGAAAATAAGATGAACCAGGGCAGAACCTGGGCGTCCACCGACGTTTCGTCTGTACTACGTCAGACATTATCAAGGTTGACTGTGACTCTACGGAGGTTGGAGTCACAGTGGTTGGCAAGCACGCAGCGCCCGCCTTATATAGCCTCGGCTGAAGGTGCGGGGCGGCGAGGTTATATAGAAAATAGGTGCGGGGTGGCGAGGTCATATCGTGAAAAGGTGCGGGGCGGCGATGTCATATCGATAAAATATATACGGATGGTGGCAATTGAGAAACAAAATAGCACAGCTTACTGTAGTGAAACCTTTTTAGTCCGGCTTCTTGTCATAGGGCCTGATTGGTTGTCTTTTGAAAAGTTATTCGTGCTTGGAATTATGGAATCTGAAATTTGCACCACCTCTGAGGGATTTGGCTGAATAGGTCTACGGACTACATTTCGAGGCATGAGTGCAGGTTTCCAAGCAAGAGGGAGGCTCTGGCTATCATCTCTTTTGTTCATGTTATTCGGCCGTTTCTCAATTTCCACAGATTCACGGATAATACGTGGCTTGAGCTGTTGTACAGGACAAATAGTTTTTGTTTTGTCAAAATCTATCACATGCGAGTAAGCTTTAGCATGTTGAGCCAGGGCTGATTTCTTGTCACCTGTTTTCACTGCATTAGAGTGTTCATTTATCCTCACTGCTATGCGTCTGCCTGTTTGGCCTATGTACGTTTGATCGCAGTCGCCACAGGGAACCTCATAAACCCCTCTTTCTTCCAGATGAACAGAGTCCTTTGCACTTCTCAAAAAGGAGCTGATTTTTCTGTCAGTGGAGAACTGACACTGACAACGTTTCGGGCAGTTCTCCCTGCCCATCTTCCTTGAAGATTATAAGACCTCCGGCTTAACGTGCCATAGCTCTACCAATTAATTAATTAATTAATTACCAGTCGGGGCAAACTTTTTCGACAACTGCTATGAATTTTAAGCATAAGCCCGCTTTAAGGACATAGTTATTGATTCATAGCAGTTGTTGAAAAAGTTTGCCCCGACTGGGGTTCGAACCCAGAGAAATAGCAGTAAAGTAAAGGATTGTTCTGTGGTCCCGGTAGCTCAATTGGTAGAGCTATGGCACGTTAAGCCGGAGGTTCTGGGTTCGAACCCCAGTCGGGGCAAACTTTTTCGACAACTGCTATGAATCAATAACTATGTCCTTAAAGCGGGCTTATGCTTAAAAATCTTATATTCATACTACCCAACTCATGGGAGATGAGATGTGTTTGGATTTATCCTTGTGATCTTTCAGATTTGACAGCTACATTGCAGTCTTCTGTTGGATTTATGTCATGGAGGTCAACAATCACAACAAATAGCAGTTTAGTAAAGGTTTGTTCTGTGGTCCCGGTAGCTCAATTGGTAGAGCTATGGCACGTTAAGCCGGAGGTTCTGGGTTCGAACCCCAGTCGGGGCAAACCACCAGAAGTCTTTTGGCATCATCCCGTGTGTTCATGTTGTGTTCCAGCCACATGGAAACATGTTTTGCAAGGCTGTAATGTTCAACCAAAAGCTCTCCCTATGGAAATGTCTGCAGTCCGTCCTCCTCCAAGAGCTGACAAGAGAAGGAAGACTCAACAAGGACCCCTTGAGCCATCTACTCGGACGCTGAGGTCATCTAAACAGTAATAGGATAATGTTGATGGCTTCACACGGTTGTATAATTTGTCATGAGTAGGCCCTACCTATGTTTTCTAAGCTATTTAGTTTTTGTCTATGTATCTAGTTGCAGTGTTTGTTATGAAGTATGGTTTTGTTTGTTTTTTATATTGTTTTTTTTTGTTTAATTTCCTTGAAGATGGGCAGGGAGAACTACCCGAAACGTTGGAATAAATAAAAATAAAACCACACGGACTACCCGAAAATACAATGTGTGCATATTCAATCCGTGAAAGTCTGCGATATAACATATATATATATATGTGTATATAATTATATATATATGTTAGTACTTTAGACAGAAATTAAAAAAGTGACTACACCGGGGTATAGCCATAGTATATATATATGTTAACTTATTTTTAGAAATAATAGTGTTTTCGGTTTACGCCACTCTTTGAGTTTAATTGCTACTAATTAAAGTAGCAATTAAACTCTAGGAGTGGCGTAAACAAAAAAACACTATTATTTCTAAAAATAAGTTAACATAATGTCCAGCCACGAAAGTATATTAATATATTATAATATTATATTAATTATTGTATAATGCAACTACAATTCAGAGATTAGAATGTATCCGTCCCGATGGTCTAGTGGTTAAGACGCCTGATGTCTGGAATGTGGGAGATCCGTGGTTCGATTCCCGGTTGGGGCGGACTTTTTTAATTTCTGAATTGTAGTAAATAATAACAAATACACCTACGGGAGTGTTTCCCGACTAACCAAATCGAGAAATATTAATAATAGTTTCCGGGTTAATGAGTTACCATTTTTTAAATTATCAATATGACAAGAAAATTTCAATTTCAATATTGAACTATTAACATTTTAGAATTTGTGGAAAAGTTAGAAAATTTTCCCAAAAATTAAAAATAAAAAAAATCGTAAATCTAATAGGCCCAAATGTTTAAAAAAGGGGTTGATAAAGAATTTACATAAAATGAATAACGATGATATTTATGTTCTCACGCTTGCATTTTATGACTCGTGGCACCTCCACCAAGTATAAAAGTTGTTATGTCGAGTGACATAAAAAGATCTTTAAAACTTTTGTGTTCAAAATAATACTTCATTCGTCTCCAAAGGTAACACTCGCCCTCCACATTATTGCACATGTCACGACTTGTCGTCGATGAGTGGTGGGTAGGAGGGGTAGAGCACACATGCACAGGTTGACAAACTTGTAAGATAGGGGAAGGCCTTTTACAAACAATTCACAAAACTTAAACTTCAAGTGGCGTCCAAGTCCAACTTCAAACAGACCGCAAATATCTGACACAGCAACCCACTTTTAAAGGAGTTGACTCGTTGAAAATGGAGTCAACTACAAAAGGAGTCGGGTAGGAAACCCAATGTCATCACCAATACAAATAGTATTGTTATTTTTGTAAAACGCTAATCGTAGGCGCACTTACTTGTCCATGAACTGAGTTAATCTGATGTATGCGATGCAGGCTGCGTCGTCCCCTAGCAGGTGAACGTGAGGGTTCAGGATAGTAATGTTAACAGCCTTGCAGTTTTTACCCAGAACTAAAACAAAAGGAAAACACGTTGATAATACAGATTCTTTACATTATAGCATAATAGTTCAAAAGTACAGGAAATACAAGTTTACCACAACTGTGACTCAAACAGGTCCTATACGTCTAATGAAATTACATGAAATATATTCTCCGTATTATCTGCAATTACAAGAACGTGTTTTGTCATAATGGTGAGAAGTATGCACATTTAACTAGTGATGCAAGTCGGTAAATTTCCAACTCAATTTAGTGAATTTACAGACTAGTAAAATTTAAAAAATTCCGACATTATATTCCAACGATTCTTAAGAATGGCTGAATATTGGTAGCTGTTGCTTAGATTGGCCTTTATATCTCTACAGGACTAATGCATGTCTGGAATTAGCTCTTTAAAGCCTGGACTCAACAAATGACAAAGACAACCCTTCAGCAACAGCAGCATACAAATTACAAAATTTACTGTATGGACTGTAAATTTTCAGGTAAATTCAAGTATTAGTTGTACACCAACTTAAATTACAAAATTTACCGTAAATTATACGAGTTTTAATTTTACAGTAAATCCACATCACTTCATTTAACAAACAATTTACGAGTACGGTACATCTACACATGAATCTACATCAGCAAATACATATAAAAATGCTTAGTGTTGGTTGGGGAAAGATTGATAGAGGCTGGGAGCCAACAGCTTACCTTGAAAAAGTTCGGCGGCTGTGTAGAGTTGAAGACCACATAAATATATACACAAATTACAAATTACATTACGACGAAACGTTTCGGCTTGAACAGCTTTGTTCATTGTTCACCCGTCGGAGTTGAGAGAGTTACTAACTAAATAAATGGCTACTATTTACAAATATGTACAAGAGGCGCTGTTGGCGGTGGAGAGGGGAACTAGGGAAGGTCAGCCAGGTAAGATAGTTCTCTGTTTCCCCTCTAGACTCCAAGGTTAGCGTAGGTTTAGGTTGGGAGGCTCACGGGAGCTGGTGACCATTTGGTGTGCCAGTTCCCATTTTCTGAGCTCTCCTTCACTGCAGTTAGGTGGTAATGCTTTAATGATGCTGGCGTTGAAGCAGTCATTAAAGCTAAGGTTATGAGTGGCTGCGTGTAGTGCCACTGGTTTGTCATTGGCTCTCACTGTGTCGTGCCTGTGCCCATTCATTCTTTGCCTCAGGGTGTTGGTGGTTAGGCCTATATACTCCGCAGGGCAGTGCTGACATCTCAGTTGGTATATGAGGTTTTTGGTGGTGCAGGTGTTGTGGTGCTTTATCGGATATGTCATCTCCGTGGCTCTGGCCGTGAAGGTTTTAGCTGGGAGGTTTATCGGGCAGGTGTGGCAGCGATTGCTCTGGCAGGGGTAGGATCCTCTGGGTAGTGTGTCCTCTTTTTGTCTCCTCTGTAGGTCGTGTTTCACTAACATGTTGCTCAGGTTTGGTGGACGTCTGAAGAACACTCTTGGGATGTTGTTGGCCAGGTGTTGTGTGGTGGCAGAGGATGCAAGGAGGTGGCTACCTCTCTTGAGGATCCATCTCTTGAGGATACCAACTGAGATGTCAGCACTGCCCTGCGGAGTATATAGGCCTAACCACCAACACCCTGAGGCAAAGAATGAATGGGCAAAGGCACGACACAGTGAGAGCCAATGACAAACCAGTGGCAGTACACGCAGCCACTCATAACCTTAGCTTAGATGACTGCTTCAACGCCAGCATCATTAAAGCATTACCACCTAACTGCAGTGAAGGAGAGCTCAGAAAATGGGAACTGGCACACCAAATGGTCACCAGCTCCCGTGAGCCTCTCAACCTAAACCTACGCTAACCTTGGAGTCTAGAGGGGAAACAGAGAACTACCTTACCTGGATGACCTTCCCTAGTTACCCTCACCACCGCCAACAGCGCCTCTTGTACATATTTGTAAATAGTAGCCATTTATTTAGTTAGTAACTCTCTCAACTCCGACGGGTGAACAAGGCTGTTCAAGCCGAAACGTTTCGTCGTAATGTAATTTGTGTATATATTTATGTGATCTTCAACTCTACACAGCCGCCAAACTTTTTCAAGGTAAGCTGTTGGCTTCCAGCCTCTATCAATCTTTCCCCAACCAACACTAAACTAGCCTCTAGGCCCTATCAACCCAAGCATATAAAAATGCTTGTTTTTCTAGCAAAATGTAGATATTGGTATTATGACTACAATTAATTAAATATTATTATTTATCAATTATGAATCTAATATCAATCCATTATTATGCACTAATTGATAATTGGCAGCAACCCTACATCATTGTTGACATTGTTCGTCTTGACTCTGATACTATCCCCCGCGCTCACACAGTCAAAGTCCTAGGCCTTGCACTAACTGATAATCTAGACTGGTCCATCCATGTAAACCACGTTGCCAGCAAAATATTATCTGGCTGCTACTCAATCAGAAAGCTCAAACAAATAGTTCACCCCCACATCCTATTGCTATAGTTTACTTTGCACACATTCACTTTTACTTATCATATGGCCTGCTATTTTGGGGAGCTTCCCCCCATGCGAACAGAATATTCATTCTCCAAAAGAGAGCGGTTCGTATCATAGCTGGTGTCTCCAGAAGACACTCATGTAGAGAACTTTTCAAGGAACTTGGTATTCTTACTCTAGCATGTACCCTTATCCAATCAGCCGCATTATTCGTTCGCACCAACCGTAACCTCTTCCATCTAAATGCTTCTGTGCACTCCCATAACACTAGAGCCAACCTTCACATACACAGGCCCTCCCACAATCTGCGCCTCTTTGCACAAGGCCCTGAATATCTATCTTCCACCCTCTACAATAAGCTCCTGACCACATCAAAACCTCTCCCACCCTGTCTTCCTTTAAACATAAGTTGAAATCATATCTTACAGCAAACAGCTTTTACTCCATCAATGACTACCTCTCCATGTAAATATTTGCAGTTAATTCATTTTTTCATTATAATATTTACAAATTATCTAGAGTATAACCACAAACAAGCACTGTAATTTAAAATTTTCAAATGTTCCCTTAGCCGAAATGATGTAACAAACTTCTATATATAATATATATATATGTGCTTACACGCTTCCTTGGATTGTGCAGGTATATAAGACACATTCTGCTGTACATCCTCCAATTGCTGTTTTCTGTGCCATCAGCAATTCTCATCACAATATCACATCAATATTGCTTTATATCCAACTTTTCTTTATTCTATATGAATTCTTAATCTAGTAGGGCATTCTATTATTTTGCATCTACTTTACTTTAACATAAACACTAATCAATCAATCATCACACACACACATATATATATATATATAGATCCATGACGAAAAGCAATATGAAGGACATGTAGTGACTTTCTTCTTTCTTTGCAACGTCAAGCTTTGCAGTGATTCTTTGAGTTGTTTTAATTTGCCATATGTGCAGTGATTTCTATTGTTTATATTTTGTTGTATTTTGTTTTCCCAGTTTTGTTCTGAATTTATCAATGTAATGTAGTTTTCGTTTTTTATATATTAATTTGTATTGGCCCTGAAGAAGATGAGTGAAATTTCATCGAAACGTTGGCCTAATGTGAATAAACGTGGCATTATAACCGAAAAACCTAGTTCATTAATTCATATCGGCCACGAAAATATCCAAAAACATATATATATATATATATATATATATATATATGTATATATTATATACATATATATATATATATATATATATATATAGATATATATATATATATAAATAAATAAATATCAATTATATACTATAGACACATTCTACTGTACATCATTGCTGTTTTCTGTGCCATTAGCAATTCTTATCACAATATCATATCAATTATTGCTTTATATCCAATTTTTATTTATTCTATATGAATTCTTAATCTAGTAGGGCATATTTTGCATCTACTCTACTTTACCATAAACACTAACTAGGAAACGCTC
This sequence comes from Sweltsa coloradensis, assembly GCA_024449915.1. Taxonomy (NCBI): domain Eukaryota; kingdom Metazoa; phylum Arthropoda; class Insecta; order Plecoptera; family Chloroperlidae; genus Sweltsa; species Sweltsa coloradensis. The sequence continues at coordinate 117,221 of JAMZAV010000319.1, forward strand.
TGTTGGACGCGTTGATAAGCGAGCACGTGCTATAGCTCTAGACCCACATTGCAATTTATTAAAATTGTAAAATTTGCGACGTTCGCTGTCCACGGGGCCATGTTTCCAATATTATTTATTATTGCCAATGTAGGCCTATTTGGGTAAACCTTTAATTTGTGGATAAAATCCACCGCCATCTAGAGGACCTTGACCATCATTTCTTTGGGAAAACGTAACAAATAATACACTGCTTCTCGATAGTATTTTGATTACTTCTAGGTGGCAGTGCATAGTGCGAACCTCGTGCGAGTTTTCGTTGCCATGGTAACGTTACTTTTGTTATAATGTAATTTCCATCTACACTACTTATCGGATCAAAATAAAATTAACATATTCGTGACCGGACGGACATTCTAAATGATTTGGCCACCTCAGTTTTTGTCGCCGTTTAGTTTGAAAAAAAAACTTTCGATTAACTTTAATGTAACTTTTTAACTTTTTGAACGATTTTGCCACAAAACTAATGGCATTCAATCCAGATCGAAGCTTGCGGATGGTCCAAATTTCAACTCGATCCGAACCTCCGTTCGACCGCTATCATGAGCCAAAAAAGCTGCTCGACTTTCCGTTGCCATGGTAACGGTAGTTTGTTATAATGTAATTTCCATCTACACTACTTATCGGATCAAAATAAAATTAACATATTCGTGACCGGACGGACATTCTAAATGATTTGGCCACCTCAGATTTTGTGTCCGTTTAGTTTGAAAAAAAACTTTCGATTAACTTTAATGTAACTTTTTAACTTTTTGAACGATTTTGCCACAAAACTAATGGCATTCAATCGAGAACGAAGCTTGTGGATGGTCAAAATTTCAACTCGATCCGAGCCTCCGTTCGAACGTTATGGCGAGACATACAAACAAACAAAAAAAACAAAAAAAAAAACAAAAAAAACAAAAAACAAAAAAAACAAAACCAGTGACTAATTTTTCCGGCAGAGTCAAATGGAAACGCTCGCTTCGCTCGCTTAATCAATCAATCAATCATCATATACTAGACACATTCTACTGTACATCATTGCTGTTTTCTGTACCATCAGCAATTATTATCACAATATCACATCAAAAATTGCTTTATATCCAACTTTTCTTTATTATATATGAGTTCTTAATCTATAGTAGCGCATGCTATTGTTTTGCATCTACTCTACTTTAACATAAACACTGTGTTTATCATTATTAATCAACTAATGAATCACATATATATATATATATATATCAATATTATCAATCATCATACATATCAATATCAATATCCATATAAATTATCAATTATGCTTTATATCCAACTATTCTTTCTTCTAACACTGTGTATATAATTATAATTACCATCACTTTTATTATTAATTATTAATTATAGACTATTCACTTTCTCTGCAAAGAGTTATACTTGAACATTGTACTAGTCTAAGTGAATGAAAATATCTATCTATCTATCTATCTATCTATCTATCTATCTATCTATCTATCTATCTATCTATCTATCTATCTATCTATCATTCCGTTCCCACCCACAGTTTGAAACATCCCTTCATGCATCCAGCTCACTCAACTCACCGTTATCAAAGTAGAACTTGTGAAAGTCCATTCCTTCAACTAGATTCCCCAGCGCCTCCGGCTCGAATGCTGTCAGATGAGGGTCACAGATTTTACTGGGAAAACAGAAAACATTTATTTAGCCAACCACCTAAAAATAAATTTATAATTCCAACATCTAACCCTAAATTAAGTGAAATTTGTCTTTCAAATTTTCTTTTTCTTTCAAAGAGGCACACCAAAGACATAACCGTATATCCTGAATGGCATTAAAACCTGGTGCTATAATAGCATGCCTACTTCTTCTCTATTTTTTTGGTCAATATTCATGGCATCATAAGTTTTCTAATCAACCAGGATATGTAGGACTTATGTCCCATTTGATCCGTGCAATTTGGCATTTTCTATTGTTCAACATTGAGATTTTAAAACTATACAATTAATTCAAAATTATATATTATTTACAATTTTTATATCGTTCAAAAATTTATATCAATACAATTTCATGGGTGGATCGATAGATCGATCTACAAAAATGCAGTAAATAATTATGTATCAGGATTGGAATTTGTAATTTCTGAATTTAATGTAATGTAATGTAATGTAATGCAATGTAATGTAATGTAATGTAATGAACCGGTAATGTAATGTAATGAAACAAAAGTGTTCCATTCAAACATAGCCATATTATACTTGTAAAAGTAAATGAGTAAAATGTGCCTTACGTGTAACTTTCGTACTCGCCCGCATTGATAGCTTCAATCAGCTGTTCGGTCATCCGTATGATTTCTTGCTTACGAGCTGGAAGCAAGACAACAAAAACTCGATCAACAAAGTTATTTTATTATCTTTTTAAGTAACAAACAAATATTATTAAACAGAATGAAACAAAAAGAAATACGCCCATTATTATAATATAAATAAACTAATGTTGCAATTTACTATGTTTGAATAAAAAAGTCTATCCAAAAAGTTATGAATTTTTAAATTCACTGTTTTCACTGGTACCCCTTATTTGCTTTTCTGCATACACAAAAATGCTGAAAAATGAATCAATTCTTTGTAGCCAGTTTATAATTTTTTCTAATTCAGCACAAAAATATAAAGTACAAGTTGATTAAATTTTAATTTTATTGAAGGTACATCATGATTGAGATTAAGAAAAGACAGAAATATGGCATGCAGACCCATTTTCATCAAAACATGTAAAACCTTGACAAAGGTGTAAGCTTCCTCTAACACATTACAACACAAAACAATCACGAACGTAACGTCAAGCAGAATGCCGCACGGAATTAGCCGACACCACCACAACAACCACAGTCAAGGGAGGGCCTTACAGGATCAGGGTCACAACATCAAACAACATCTAGAGAACAATGTACTATTTAATACCCAAACTGGAAATTAAGTTCACCGGTTTTAAAACTGTATTTTGGAATTTTAAAAAACAAAAAACTTGTATATATAGATTATAAAAATATGGTCAAAATCTGTTAAATTTAATACAATTTTTTTGTTACATTTGTTATTATATTTGATTACATAATACACAGTAATAATATCTAGTAACAATCTCTAATAAGCTCTAAGCTAATAAAATAAATAAAATTGAAGCGTACACCTGAATAATGTTAAGTTACATTTTACATTTGCTCGGAATGCATAAACAAAGAGAAATCCGTCAATGGATTATTCCAGGGAGGCCAATTTAAAAAAAAAGAAATGCTGAAGTGTTGTTGTAAATAAATAAATAAATAAATAAAATAAGTATTGAGTCTACCCACTCAGTCGTATATCTGGTTTTCAAAATCAAATCAGTAGGTGACACCGGCTGTGTGACATACAACATTATTCTGTGAAATTAGGGAAATTGTACAATTAATCCGACTTACGTTATTCGGGCCAGTGCTTCAATTGAGGCGTTTTTTTCCAAAAACAACATTTGTCCAAAAAACACATTTTGCAGGAGATCAATTAAACTTCATACCATCCGCAATTAATGTATTAAAATTCTAATTTTTGGTTTTAACTGTGTATCTTGATGATAGTTTTTATTTCTGCTATGATATTTTGTCATAGTATTTCCCAGAAAGCCAAAAAACTTTTCAATATAGGTTGTTTTTGTAAAATATTTTGAAAAAGTATATTTTTTTTTGTGTGTTCCAGAAAGCTCTATAGGATATATAGGATGTATATAGTTCCACATTGAACATCTGGACAGCTTTGACCTAAATGCACCGCCTTAAATGTAAAAAAAAAAAATCAATGGACATAAGTTGTTTTGTAAAAAAAAATAGTTTTCCAATCTTTAACGTGTGACATAGGTTGTTTTTGCCAAAACTTTCATTGAGCGAGCGAAGCGAGCGTCTCCACTTGACTCTTATGGCTCGAATGTCTGTTTTTTTTTTTTTTTTTTTTTTTTTTTTTTTCTGTTTCTGCTTTGATACAGGTCGCACCGTTTCTCTGATCGACCTGAAATTTTGCACACATGTACATACCACCTAGGCGGGTTGCTGTATAGTTTTGTGGCAAAATCGTTCAAAAAGTTAAAAAGTTACATTAAAGTTAATCGAAAGTTTTTTTTTCAAACTAAACGGCGACAAAATCTGAGGTGGCCAAATCATTTAGAATGTCCGTCCGATCACGAATATGTTATTTTTATTTTGATCCGATAAGTAGTGTAGATGGAAATTACATTATAACAAAGTCCCGTTACCATGGCAACGGAAAGTCGCACAGCTTTTTTGGCTCATGATAGCGGTCAAACGGAGGCTCGGATCGAGTTGAAATTTTGACCATCCGCAAGTTTCGTTCCCGATTGAATGCCATTAGTTTTGTGGCAAAATCGTTTAAAAAGTTATAAAGTTACATTAAAGTTAATCTAAAGTTTTTTTTTAAAACTAAACGGCGACAAAATCTGAGGTAGCCAAATCATTTAGAATGTCCGTCCGGTCACGAATATGTTAATTTTATTTTGATCCGATAAGTAGTGTAGATAGAAATTACATTTTAACAAAAGTAACGTTACCATGGCAACGAAAAGCCGCACAAGAATTCTGGTCACTATGTACTGCCACCTAGAAGAAATCAAGAGTAAAATAGTTTTCCCAAAGAAATGATGTCAAGGTCCTCTAGATGGCGGTGGATTTTATCCATTCTCTCCTATTTTACAAATTTTCAGCTAAATTGGTCAAGACCTTAAAGACTTATTGGTATGTAACATTATGGGCATGTCGTACTCGGGTTGTGTTGCACGTACTGGTGCTTGCTCAACAACGCGTCCAACTGAGCGTTTTCCTAGTGATAGGATAATTCCCAGTGAAAATACGAATTTTTTGATAGTATGGGTTCGAAATCGGTAATTCTGGACAAAGGTTGTTTTTGGAAAAAACGCCTCAATTGTAATAGGCTGTGTAATTATAAAAAACAGAATAGTTGGAACTGGTGATTTACGGTAAACAATACAAATAATGATTAGCTTAATTGAAAACGGCGAAAGTTATTGCACGGACACATATTTCATTCTATAATTTCCAGTTGGGGCAAAGTCTTTTGTTAGTAATCATCCAGTTTATCGGAGCAACAAACAATTCGTCAGTGCATAAAAATTAAATCGATATTTTATTGTGACTGAATCTGAATCTAGACATACATCTAGGAAACGTTTAAAACAAACTAGTTAATAGTTATCAATTATAATGAATGAGTCTAACTAAATGTCTCTAAAATGTGATGCGTAGTACAAGTTGGCAAACATTAACAAGAATTTTTTAGAAATGAACATTTTCCTAAGTAAATCTTACGTCCACCGTCCGTACATAAAGTATGCAAAAAAATTCTATAGAACACTAAAAAATAACTAATTTTGGAATTTTAGTTGATACTGCAATTTGAAATTATACTATAACCATATAATCAATTACACCTACAGTGTTTCCAGATTAATGAAATTGAGAAAGAAATACAACAGATTTTATTTGAAAAGAATAAACAAATTTGCAACACGGGTTGCAAAAAAAATCCAAAATTGTAAATTATTATTACTTCATGCTTCAATATAATATATAATACATACTTATAAGCAAACATTTTATGCACTACTATCTTTTGCAGTGTTATATTTTATTTTTAACTTAGGCCTATTATTGGTTATATCATATCACATAATCATAATCTATGTACCGGCAGCTTACATTTTTCAGAATCAAACATCACACTTTAAAGACATGAATAATTTAAAAGATTTTTCGTTTATTTGTGCAGTGACAAAGAGCTTCTTAAGAGTTCGGGGTTGGAAGGAAGTCCAGGGTTACATTGTGAAACAGAGGACTTACCACATATTTGTCTTTCACGGGAAAAGTGATGTTGCGAGCAAATACACTAACAAGATTCAAGGTTATTTTCAACACTAGCATTTTGAGACAACACTCAACATCAACAGCAATATACATTCACGCTTGCAATGTGACGGTCTTCCCCTCTTGCCATCCGAATAAGAAAATAATTCCTACCGGGAACGATCGGCACCAAATTGAAGCTTAGAAAATTGATTAAAAATGTACATTTTTATGTTTAAAAGAAACAAAATAATGAAGATAATTAACAATTCTCTTAATAGATATTCACTAGCGATTCTGCAAGGTAGATCGGGACAACGCATTCAATGATATGTACACGGCTCATATGGCATACAACATATTCTGCGTTGCATACAAGGCATACAACAAACCTCAATAGCTGTAAAAGCATTCAATACTTAGCATGTATGGTACACAACTTTCTTGAAAAGTTTTCATGGCATACAACATGTTATGCATGGCATACAAAGCATACAACGTACCTCACCTAGCTTGTATGTATGGCATACGACATGTTGTGCGTCTTGCGTTCGAGCTTACCTGATCCGTAAGAGTTAGTAGAAAGCTGGGAACAAGTCTTGTTCGGGCACACAATCCTTATCTCTATAATAATTAGAGACGAACCCAAAAAATATTAGAGAATTACAAAAAACAAAAGCTATCAAGGCCAACACACAGTTTTTGTACTAAAACTAATGAAACATTTTGATTAAATAACACACTCTTTAGCTATTCAAAAAATGAAATTGCATTTTTTGTTTAGTATTGATTTTACTTCATCAAACCACTTTTTTACAAACATGTTTTGCAATGAATATGTTCAAATCCAGCAGTGAAATAGAAACAAAAATTGTTGTTGTAATTATTTTTATTTATTTACTGTATTTCAATTTGGATGAAAACCAATTCATCACATTGCTGGTAGTAAGAATTAGAGTTAAAATGTGTAGTAAATTAGTCTATATAGCAAGTAAATATACATAGATCTAATTTTGACTTTTTTGCACATGGAAAGGAACTTGAAATCGAGAAACGTGTGTGTTTGCCTTGGAATGTTACGATAGCTACATGCCTGTCATATGTATACTCACAGCATTAAAGCATTCAGTTGAATGTGTACTTTAAGATAGTATTGTAAAAAGGAGACAAAATACTTAGTTTGGCACTAACATGGCAGTTAGGCAACGTTGTAAATATAGAGCAGGAAGGTGTTGCATGTGCTTCGATTCATGGCATTACATAAACATTCTGGTTCAACCTTCGAATTTAACATATCGTCAAGTATTTAGGGGAAAGTCCTGATATTGAATGTAAATACATTAACTCCTCCTCCTACTACTGCTGTAACTTTACACAAAAGTATGTACGTGCAAGTGCATATATCGAGCAGTAACAATATTCAAATAATAAAACTGGAATGTTTATTTTTCAAAAACCGTTTTAAATCATTCATTTATTATTTATGCATACTAATTCCTTTAATGATTACAATTATTTTAAAACTATATTAAGAATTTTTTTCTTAATGCTTTCTAATGAGTAATTTGTCTTAGTGTTTATAGAAAAATAGAAAATAGGTGTTTAAGTAACCATTTATTTTAGGTTGCATGTAAACACATTTGAAATAAAATGATTATTATTTTTAAGGGACCAACAGTCACTCAAATTTTGAGTTCTGGGTGGGATTGATTAGTTGTTACCGGTACTTATTATTTATTAGATTTTTTTTCAATTAATGTTATCTCCACCCTTCCTTGCTCTATGTATTTGTAAGTATTTTTCAAAGTACATTTATAATAATAATGCATAACCTAAATGCATACAATATTATCTGATCATAGCAAAACTGAGTATCATTTTAGTATTTTACAAGTATTATAAAATAGAACTGTGTGTAATGTTTTTAAAGCGATCTCTGTACAATGTTATGTTTAAAATATCGGGAAGTTAATAAATTACGGGTCCCGGTGATCTAGTATTTAAAATGTCCTTCCAATAAAAAGGAAATATTTTGAAATATTTTCAATTTCCATTTGGGGGACAGACACGAAATCAAAACCAAAATACTAACTTATATTTTAGGTTTATAAAATTAGAAGTAACAAATAAAGTTTTGCTATCAACAGCCGATGATAAAGGATACCAACCACATAACAAAAAATTACCAAACAAGCAAAGTGTAACAGAAAAGTTTTGCCTCGATGCCAATACAACTCTCGCAGAAAAGTTTTGCTGCCATCCTTACCTTAGTTGTGTACCACACTACCGCTGTTCGAAAATATAATAATGTTTCAAGTAGGCGTACAAAATGCTTAAGTAGTGCTGATCCTAGTTCACTAAAAAACTTTTAACTACAGTAACAAGTAGAAAAATTATACTCGTTTAAAAATGAGATTTTCAATAATATAATGTACTATCAAATACTGTTTCTTAAACTTTGTGATGCATATTAAAGCCAATATACTGTGGTTGAATTAATATTCAGGTTTAATGCGAATTAAAAACTTTAACTCTGTCGTTAACTCTTTAGACACAACTCTTGTACAAAAAATTGTGAATTTTATGTTGATTTTGGTGAGAAGATTTAAAAGGTGTCTATTTTGAGGTATCTGTTGATTTATACTTTGTTCTCTGAATACATCGGAGCATAACAAACAATTGTGTTATCTAAATTTCGGTTTTCTCGGCCGACTGAATTCACAGATGTCCAAACTTTTGGAGTTTTGGTTGTAGCTTGATCTATAGTGACAAAGATCTAAGACTGACCTAAGACAAATAATAAAGAAATAATGATTTTGAATTTAGTTGAAAAGACCAAATCACTAAGGTGGTAGTTTTTTCTGGTGAATAAACAATAATTGTTTGCAATCTCCAAAGTAGTGTCTACTTAATAATTGTTAGTTTAAAAGCTAATATATTATATTTGCACTAGTGGAAAATAATTTCTGTTGCAAATAAAGACTTAATAGTAGTAATAATAATAATAATAATAATAATAATAATAATAATAATAATAATAATAATAATATTGTTGCTTGAAAACTATAGGTATGCAGGTATGCTTAATACTATAAGTGAACTCTTAAGTTGGTAAACTGCATTTTAAATACTTATTTGCACAAAAAGTGAGTGCTTTGAATTAATAACATGTTCAATAAAAAATCAACAAAAAATCAATAAGTTGAAAATTTATCAATTTCACCGACCTCTTCTGATGAAATCGAGCTTGAAACTTTACTTTTAAAATGAAAATAGTTAAAATGAACTAAGATTACAAATTAATCAAATCACAACTGTGAGTGAGTATGTACTAATAATGAAAGCATAATAAGCATTTGTGTTGTGATTGCGAGTTACATTCTGCGATGTGTTTTGGACTGCCCCGATGTAACAACGTAACGAGTGTTAAGAGATTTTCCCTTCCAGAGTGAGACAAGGTTTGAGAATTGTAGTTACTTATCAATTCTTTAGAATGGCAAATTAATCTCTAGAACTCCTCCTTTGCACTCAGTGAAATAATGGGAGACAATATATACAATCGACTAACAAATATGAATTCTTGAAATGATTGCATGATTTAAAATTTTAAATAATAATTAAATTATATTAAAACTAACAATAGAAGACTATAGCAAGATTGTTTATGGAATAAATAATATCCAACAATGAAGAACAATGAAATCGGGTCTTTTAAATTAGTCTATCGAGGCTTGCAATTTTGATTTGTTGTATTTATTTATTATTTGTTCTGCAACACATTCTTTAATTAAATGTATAACAGGGATGGCAGAAAAAAGAATAGCTTTAAACACACTTGGGGATTGCCAAACTTATAACAATAAATATCAAGTATATAGAATAAATATAGAATTCCATAGCCAGACTTTAATTTCTATAAATTTGCATTGTGAATTTGTTTACGTCCTGAACAACCTGTGGCTTGTTCTTTGTTTCGATTAATTTGTTTCATTGTTATAGAGTGTTGCTAGTGGCCTATTGGTAGATGAAATGTGTCAAACTATGAAACAATGAATCAATATAACAAACCATTAAAAGCCCTTGTATCACTCTAAAGATAGAAAACACTCCAGTCTCAAAAGTATACGTGTGGAAGAAGCAGAGAAAAGCGATTGTGACTGTGGGATAGAAACTCTACGTCGTTAATTCACTCACCCGGTCCGTCGATAGAATCGGTGCCTAATCGGCGATAGCACATGATTTCAGAGTCTTCTGATAATTGGAGAGAGAAAGAAGAGCCATGCAGAGTAAACACAAGAAAAAGCAAACATTAATGCTACTACTTAGGTTAAAAACATAGAGGAGATACCTGGTCTAGGACCTAGTCCTGGTTATACAGTTTTATATATTAGGGTTGGAATTTGGTAATAGATTCGTAATCGATGTCAAAGCTAAAATTTTGACATCACATCAAAATTTGAATCTATTAAAAAATACATAATAGAATACTTAAATTTTTTTAAAAGCAATGTCTTTGCCTATATGGTTTTGGAAATGAATGCACTTACGGCTTGGGAATATCGTTGCACCTTTTAAAAATTATCTTAAAAAACTAGTCATTTACATGGCTTCTCGTCAGTTTTGATGTCGAACGTATATTTTGATTTAAAATTGCAAATCAATGTCTGATCAAAAGTAAATCTTTGCTTCTACATCGATGTCGAATTAAACAATATATGTCAATTCCCAACCCCACAACTTAATGTTTTATCTCCATTATATTAGTATAAGGTTTCTGGAAAACTTTGTGATAACTTTCGGATACAGGTTAAAATATAGTTGAGCCAAAGTACAAACACTTTGCAGAGAAAAATTTAGTTGTCAATGCAAATGTTTTTAAATGGAATGAATAAGAAACAGATTTAAATATTTACTTCCTAAATACCCTATTTAAAAAAAAAATTGATTTCTTACCAACTCGGCCAAAAGGAAATCTGATATTATTTAAACAATGCAAATCAAAAATCAAATCAAAATGAACCTATATTGTTCAAGAAACATGAAATTTGTCAGGCTCAATGAGGCATCCATAAAAGTGTCCACATTTAGTCAAACACAAATGAATTCACAAATTAAATGATGTCGCGATTTTAACATTTAAATGTGAAATCCCTATATCTGTCTTTTATTTGGTAAATCGTATCCTTAGTTGGTAAACACCATTTTTCAAACCAAAGAAAAACGAAAATGCTACAAAAGCAAGATAGGAGATATGTAAGGTGGCCATTAACTATCTAATACATTTTCAATCAGAGCTTATGCTAAATTGTGTATTTAAGCTCTGATCAAAATTGTTCTTTAGAGCATGAAGAAGAAACAAGAAAATGTAGTCACACAGACAGTTGAGGAAAAATAGTAAAGATGTATTCAATATACAAACAAAAAGTTAAGTACAGAGAGTTTCAAGTTTGGATAATATTTATAGTAAAAAACAAACAAAAACCACAATGATGAAGTTTTCAACACAAATATTATAACACATGCATGTTAGGCGGTTAAATAGAAAGTGAAATGGAAGACAGAGGTACAGTACCTGCGAGTGTGAACAGTGCTTTGAAAAATTCACGACGGAAGAAAATACTTATTGCATACAAGATTGGACTTGATTTCCACAATCAAAATGGGCAGAAATTTGACGTCTATTGTTCATTACGGATTGCTCGAATATAATAATTAACAGGCCAACAATACAGTACAAAACACCTTAATTTGTTGTTAATATTGTGCTAGATTCTAATTAACTATTCTTGACTACTTACTTACACGTCAACCAAATGTCTCAAAGGAAGGTTAAATGATTGTTAGATATCTACTATACTTGGTTATTTAACTAAAATTACAAATAATATACTAAATCAAATTATCACAACAAAATGTAAGTCTCATTGAAATAATTAAATTAAATTAAAGAATTCACGGACAACCGATAAATCATAATCTGATATAATCGGCATCTCTACTTTCAACATATTTGCTAAATATTCATTACGAAACTATAGCAAAACCATCTGCCGTATAAAGGATTCCAAACAACACATGTATTAAGTTTGTAATTTACTGCCATAAAACTGTTAATCTGAATAGAATGGAAAACATCGCAGAAATTACAAAAATACAACAAAAAAAACTCTTAGGGGAAAATGGGCTATATTGCATAATCGGCTAGACCAAACCAAGCGGTAGTGTGAAAATAATGTGAACACTGTTAAAATGGCACAGAGAAATGGACTGTTCATTAAAATCAATCCAAGGAAATAATCTTCATAAGAAAACTTATTGGCAGCACTGTAATCTTACTGTGCAATTATTACTTTTGGTTATAATCTTGGTACTGTTACCATTGGTAATGGTGTTGATAATAAGTACCATAGTTAATTATTGTCAACTCTATTTATTTACTCATTTAAAGAGAGAATGTCTTGCCGATTCAAAAAATCATTAAACTATTAATTTAAATCTAAGACTAGTATCAAAGAACATTTTCAAAAAACAGTAAAATATTGATGGTTGTCTAGAATTTGCATAGTTTGCATTTGCAGAGCATAGCCATTGTTGAAAGTTTTAAATTTACGTCTAAATAAATCAATTTAAGCTTCCTGAAAACAGAGGATTGTCTTCAATTCAAGATTGTCTTGGATTTGGTTAAATAAGGTTAAAAATACAGGAAAGAAAGAAATCATAAATGTAACATGTGCTAAAGTAAGAAAATGGATTGATCTATGAAACTTTTAAGAATGTTTCCTCTTGCCAGCCTAGTGCCTCTCTGTTTAGCCAACAAATGAATGCTATTAGAAGGATCGTGTGTTAGTAGCACACGCAGGCCACACTTGATAATACACCAAGCTATCAGCAAACTTACTTTGATAGTTATTGGCCTCCAGCTGCAAGTAACCCTTTACTTCTGAAATTAGCTGGACTGAAGTTGCGTTACGAACGTGCGCAATAGATTGCAGTACTTTACATGAAATGTTTTCATGAATGAAGATGACGAAGATGCTTAAAAAAAATTGCTAATGAAGACTGAAGTGGAATTTAAGGTGAGAATTACACTTGAGTACCGGTACTCTTTGAGGGAAATAGTTCTATACGTGAACACAATGTAACGCCACGGCGAATTTTATGAAAAGTTTACTTTATACATGACTTCTTCTCATAGAGATCTGAATTAAGATGTGATCTAATATTGGTTAATTTATTAAATAAATTTGAGAAAGAGTGATACTGGTACTTTTTGAGTACGACCAGAACCAATTAAAAAAAAATTTTTTTACTTGATTAATTTTAACCTACATAAGTGACCACTGTTACAATAAATATTTTCCCACAATCTCCACCTCTATAGCGTTTATGATGTTATTGCCGCATCAGTAATAATTCCAATAAGATCCTGACAAAAGGCATTTAGAAGTGAGTATAAAAAATATAAATACCAAATATATTGAGATGTTGTAGGCTTTCACGACCGTAGATCTTCTATGATCCCTGGGCTTTTCGTCGTGTCGATTATGAGGCACTGCTCGACGTTCTGCCACCCATTGTTGGTGGCTTCTTCAAGAATGAGCAGTGCCTCATCATCGACACGACGAAACAGCCCAGGGATCATACAGAAGACCAAATATATTGTTTTGTAGAGTTTAAATTATTTTTAATGAATGATGATCAACCTGCAGTTGGAACCAGTACTGGTAACTATGATTCTCATTACAAGGGAGGACAACAATTTTAACATAATCCCAAAATATTTAAAAATAACATTCTGTTTAGTTATATAAAAAAAAGAATAAAAGTTAATTTAATTTATTATGCTTATATTTTGTTACTCTTATTTAGAATAAGAATACTGGTGATTCCTATACATGTATTTAAGATTTATCAATGGAACAAAAAAGTGTGTAATCAGCTCTTGAAGTAACGAAGGATATTGAGCGCAAGAGACCAAGCCACCATCATAGTAAGTTCTCCGCCGTGCAATCATCTAACCTTGAGCCCCTTGCAAGAGAACCTGGCCTATGCTAAGTCCTGTAGACTTGTTGCTGCCACTGCTCGAGCTAGGTGAAGCGCCAAACCCCATCGTAATGACCTTGGCCATTGCGGGGGTTACAACGGGGGTTGCCATGGGGGTGGCCGCGGGTGGTGACCCCGGGGCTACGCCTGAACACAACCGCGGAGGAAAGAAAATGAAAGAAAACCAAAGAAAATAAACACATAGCAAGAAGAAGGAAACTCTTTCATAATTTACAACACAAGAATAGATAACAGAAATAAATACAAGGTGGTGAGCAGAGTGTAGATTAATTGTAAAACAACAAGTTTTTTTAATAATTTCATGAAATTAGGTAACTATAATTCCTGACAACAAAACAAACTCAACAAACTCAAACTGTAATTAAAAAATTAATAGAAAAGAAAATCATAAAAAGTTCACTTCATTATAGTAGTGTGATGCAAAATGTTTGTTTAATATAAACATTAAACATGTGCATAAAGGAACAATAAATGTAATATAAAAATAAAACATGTTTATGTTTAAGGAACATGATCATATTTTAACAGGTACAAAGAACGGTTTCTAAAAGATTTTAGATGATCAATTCTCAATTGAGTTACTGGCTACCTATGTTCACAAAAGCAAAAGAATTTATGTTTGCTATGGATAGGCATGTAAATGTTTCTAAAAGTGATGGAATAAAGGTGACTTAAATATTGTGCAGTAAAAAAGTTAAATAAAGAATCTAGGAACATTTAAAATTTCCACTTAAAATGTAGATTTTTGTCTACTACAGGAATTTTGAATCCTGTGAGATTGTTGGCTTTTTTATACACAACAAAAAATATTTAGTATAACATCAGCTGTTTAATTCAATAACTATTTTATTAATTATATAATAACATTAATTAGATAATTAATAAAAATGCTCTCTTAAAATTGTATTGGCTTATTGGAAAACATGCATAATAAAATAAAATATAATCTCTTGAAAATGTCATTAACAACTTGAAAAAAGAAAGAATAGTGAAGATTTCTCACCACCATGACGCGCTGAAACTTCCAGTTAAAGCTAACATTTTCTCCACAAATAAAATATTGTTTTACAAAACAAAAAAATCACCAGAATTACACAATTAAGTTTAAACTAAAAATCAGACAACAAAATAAAAATATCTGTCCGAGTTATTAGTTAAGTTGTCGTACTTGTGAGCTCAACAAATATTTTGTAAAATACTAGGAAAAATGCCAGCAGAAAATCTAACAATTTATTTAGATGCTTCATACAAAAAGTAACGGAAAACAAAACCAGTAACACAAGAAAATTAGCAAAACAAAAAAGAATATAGAGAGAATGTCTAAAATTAATGGGTTGTCCGTTAACATTGAGCAAAATGAATACAAACTTTGACTTTATGTAACATGAAAATATTTAAGCTAACTTGCTTTTATCTAAGCACCTTTGTCGGATGTAAAACAAATTTGACACTGTTTTCTATTAGATCTCAGTATTTTTAAAGAAATAAATAAATGTTGACTATTCAATGGTACAAAATTAATTTCAAAATCATTGTGAAAAAATATGATCACACGTAAATATATAGGTATGTGCAAATTCATAACTTTTTGATTGGAAAATATGTATACAGCAGCACACAAGTAACTTTTATGGAAAATTGTTTTTGTTATAAAATGTAAAATATTTGTGTAGAACACTACACAGGAAAATATGTTGTTTTACAAGCTACCCATTGCGTCTTGGGTGTAAGTCTACGGTTCCCTCGTAGCAATGTCTTGTAAGGTGAAACTGTTAAGACGGATAACTGCACGAGAAATTAGTTAAGCGGAAAGAAATATCGCTACAGCATACAATTCAAGTTGCCCAGGTTGAAGGAGTTGTTGCAAGCTCAGCATTCAAAGTTAAGAAGGTAGAGTCTGAATCCACTACAGTAGTTAATATAATAGCCTGTGGAAAAAGACAAAGTTGATCTAGGTACGGTACTAAAACTACACTAATCTGGTAAATTAAGGTTGACTAATGTGAACTACGGTAATGAGCAATGTCCACTTTATGAGTTCAAACATCTATAACAACAAAACTTCTGCTACAATGAACATAGATGCCATTTAGATTGTTTCAATTCAATTAAGTATGCTCACAATATATTAACATGCATTGTATGTGAAGCATAATATTAATATATCACCTAGAAGTTTTAATTAATGCTGTTAACTAATGACCATTAACTTTTCAATGTCTGAAATTTATACCAAGAATTAATTTTTAACTAAGAGTCCTGAAAAAATACATATTTGTATTATGTCTAACATATAATAAATTATCTTTACAGTAGACTATTTTAAGTAATTTTTATTTTTTTAAATGTTGGCAGAACTGTCAAAGACAAACTTCTGCTCATTTCCCGTAAAAGTGAGTTAAGTAAACTATGCAACAGAATTTTTAAGCAAAAGAAAAAATAACTTAATTAAGGCTACATTAAAATAAGATATGTAAAGGTAGTTCAAGAGAAAATATTAATTGTACTCTATTCTATTATGTAGCAGAAATTTTGTGTTAACCTATACCAATCTTTAATTAAGTACATACCAATTACATTTCTTCCGGAAGCTCAAACAGTGCATTCATCGACATAATTGCCTCGTTAATCTAACTTGAATTACTCCTCGCCAATTAAATATGTCCCGTGGACCGTGAATTTCGTGGAATGAAGAGTTAAGCTTGTGGTAATTAATTTCCGAAGAGGTTATCTGCTGCGAAGCTACCTACATACGTCTGTTTGAATGCTGTTGAGTTATATATAGAAGCATTGGCCCGCTACCAATTTCAAACATAGGCCTATAATTACCTACACGGCTTACCAACTATTTATAAACTGGAAGGCGAACTAGACCAATCAAAGAGACAACTTATGCAAAAATAAATTTGTTTATTTGTGTATTTCCTGTTATAAAGACTAAAAAGATCTTTATTGCATTTTAATTTTTAAAGCACATTATTTCCCTTTAAATTCAAGTAATGTTTATTTTTGGCATAAAAGTTTAGTTGTGTGTGCACTGCGCTGTATTTTAAATTCTAACCCTTTACGTGTTCAGTAACGCAATATTTATTTATTATTTATTTATATATTTATCATTCAATTGTAATTTTGTATGTTCCCTTTGCAATTTTTGCTGATAGGTCTGCAAGAGTTGCTATGCTTTAGGATTTTGACATATTCTCTACCATTGAAGATCAGTTTTGAAAACTGCATAATTAGAGGTAAATACCCAAATAAAAATATTGTTGAATGTATAAACTATAAACCACTGACAAAATCTAAGAGAGCACATAAATAATTATTCTATTGTTTTATTAAGTAATTTCAGTTGATCTCTTTAAAAGATTGTAAATTGCCTTTGTGCATACTCATGTACGGTACTTTGTTTTATATCAGTACAAAATTGCAAGGGCATTCAAGGTATTTTTCTAATTCACGATATGTCACTGGTCCACATTTTACCATGATTCCGCCAAGAGTTAACACATTCAAGCTACAAATACTTTGCACAGAGGAGGGTTTTAAAATCTCTTTTGCCGTAGTTGTGATTTATATTTTCCGAAAATAATAAAAACAAAGGTACAAGAAAAATAAATGTGATAAAAGATATTATAAAATAAAAAGTTTCAAATAATGGAAAATATACATGTTTAGTTAAATAAACATGATCGATTCATTCATTGGTGGCACTACACTATGTGAATTTTCTTTCCTGAAGATATTCATTTGAACCTCGATTTTTGCTATTCACATTCTATCAGGAATATATTATTTATTAACATACAATTAACAACTGGCGCAACTTTCTAAACTAATTCAGATGGCCTCAGTAACGGGAAAAATATAGATGTGCAAAAAAAAAATTACCCTCCGAATATTTGAGAAAGTATTTTGTTTGAGGGAATCTCGGAGTTGATGTAAGTATTTTTTGCTTTAAGAACATTGGATTTTAAGAATGCTTGATTCAATACTCAAGATGTCAACAGGAATTGGATATTAATGGTCTGATCAATCAGGGACTGCACTCATTGGAATAGCTTCTCCATGATTGGCCATCACATAAACATGCAGGTATCATTGACGTTTGCGTAGTGAAACAAGTGTAACATCTTTCATTACAGAGCTACGTAGAATAGAACTCCAAGAGTATATCAGTACTAGGTACTTATATAACACATTACATACTAGACACAACACCAAAATAACCACATTTAAAATCACACACCTGTGAATACACGCACAAATATTCACTAGTATTAGACGATATGGAAAGCTTATTGACCCGGAACGAAATAGAATACGAACACAACACTAAAAAACAATTAACCAAGGTCACTTACATAAAAACAATTGCGAATTTTCGAGTAACACTTCCTTACTCTTCCTCAAGCAGAGGCTAACTGACGTCCGTGCGCTCTTCTCTCTTCGGGCTGGCGGGCAGTTTAATGTTGACAGGGAGGGGGTGGCTGCGGCTCTGTTGACGTCTGGTGAATTTCGGATCCATGGTGGAAATCAACGACGTGGTAAGGGGTGTGCTGCACATCACAGCAGCCTCCTTTATTCCTCTTGAGACGCTCTTCTGATAGAAGGCGATGTTGTCAATGCATAAGTGTAAATTCCTATCGCAAAACGTTGGAGGAAACTTCCAGTTGATGTAAGTCAATCTACTTCGCCTTTAAGACATGGATTAAGATGCTTGATAATACAAGATGCGCAGTGATGGATGATAATGGTCCATCCCTCAGGACCGCACTCTTGGATATCTCCCATGTGGCTCCATAATCATCAGCGATCATGACGCGTGCCCCCTCCCAGTAACATTAAACTCCACTCAAGCTCAGAGAAAGACGCCAAGGAGTATTAGTCTCTAGGTAACTGTATAAAGTTACATACTAGAAACACCAATTGTTTATTAAGGACCATTGGTTAAATCTGTTTTTAGCTGTAACAAATATTCACTAGTATTTGTTGCGCTTTTAGCGTTAACTGTTAGACAATTATTAATTTAATTCTTTATAAAATATTGAACAACATATTTTATGTTATGTGGATTGTTATGATAATGAGTATGATGATTGTGATATTATAGTTAAAAAGAGATAGCAAAATTAATGAAGTAAGTTAAGATAGTGCATGAGGTTGATTGTTTAAATAAAAATCTAACATGTTAGGATTTAGAAACAAGTTAGAATGATAGTTTAAGAGTAGGTGTTATTTAAAATAGTGATTAGAGTAGAGATGAAATAAAGGAATAGAGGTTTGAAGTCAGAAGCAAAACATAAATGAAAGGCACTTTACAGCAGCCTACAACAAGAGACGTAGTAGAATTTGAATTAACATACATGAAGGTGGTACAAATTCAAAACTGTTATGTACAAGAAAATGTAATGGATATTGAGATAATATTTTCAAGTAGCGATTAATTTCAAGGTCAATTAAAATGACTTAAAGCTTAAAAATGAAGCAGAGATAAATAGCACACTTTGTAATGGGCGAGTGAAGGACTGGCATCGGAAGCAGGGTAGCTATTTAGCGCCAAAGGTAAAAGATTTATATAATAATAACAACTGAAATAAACAACTGTTGTGGAATCAATTAACAACAGGAATGGAAAGAGCTTAGACCAGTTATTTGTACCAGATTCATTCATGTCCATCTTAAGAAAGTTGCAAGAAAAACGGGCCACCCTTACTTATTGATTTGAAGCTAATGATTGGGTTGTAGTATTGTACTGTATTATTTATTTACATTAACTGATTAAATGAGTTTTCATGATCCCAGTCAAAATAAGGTAAGAATTTTTTAGTAAATTATTTTTAATTCAATGTGCACTTTGAAAAATGGTAACAATTAAAGAGGAACCAAAGAAACTACTAACACTACAAAAGAACTTCGGGTATTAAGGAATACATTATGGCCCCCACCAAATAACAAAATTTTTGTCGGACAACAGAATTGATAATTGCTTGGATACTAAGGTTATGTAACTTTATTTATAATTTGTTCTTGCAACTTATATTTATAACAATAAGAAATGTCATGCAAAACACAGAGAAAAAAGAGATGGGGGGGGATGAAAAAATAAAGCAATGAAGCAGATGTGAGGTGTTGAAAATGCTGTTTGGGTTTCTAGATTTGTCCGAAATATTGAAATTATGACAAAAGAATTATGAAACTAGACTTGGAAGAATTGAAAATGTCACATCACATAATTCATCATTCATGTGTTTGATTTGACAGTTGGGGCATCTCGGATACAAGGCAACTTGTCGCCTAGCTAGTAGCCTTTAAGACGAGCCAAGTTTATTACAGAGTGCTCAAATCATACGCAGACATATAAAAAACCAGTACAATGACAAAGATTGCAATTGACCGGCAATTGGGAGACCCGGGTTCGATACCCGGCTAAAATGGATTTTTGGGTTGATTTCCATACAAGAATTGCAAGTCTAGTTTTATGAGTTCATGAATAAACTAAACTAAACAAAGGTTGAATTTAGCTATATGAGAGCTATTACAAGAACTGGTACCCTTAACAGTAACTTTAAATACAATATAATAATATGGTGTTTTTCCTAAATAAGATTTGAATTTAAGGTAGCAAAAAACAAAACAAAACAATGCTTTGGAGAATACTGATTGTTTAGATGAGTCAGTTATCACAATGTCAAGTTTCTAACAAATATCTATAGCACAACTAAGAATTTTACTCCAAACAGCATTTTTATATGGATATGTGTATTCCTACTTGCCACACCAAATACATGTTGACACTACGACAAACGTCACTGGCCACAACCTCACGACACAAACAAAACAAAAAAACTTCCTGAAATGAAAAACTCTTACGTAAATTGTCTTGGTAATTTTTGGCATACGATTGGTATCCTTCAACAACATATTATAACACACTCTATTTTCAGGTCTAAAAAACTACAGTTCATAACACTCCTAAAATTTGATGATTTTTTTCTAAATCCATGCAAAATGTTAATGAAATTCAGATGATAGTTGGCTATAGTGCACTCTTAAATGATTGCAAATTTGAGTATGATTGCAAAAACTAAAATTCTAATTAGCCCCTAGTGTTGCAAATAATGCAAATGATATTGAGACAAATACATAATATGGCACTTTCAAGTTTCTTGGATTATGGTTTAAGGGACGACGACTAGTTAGCAAATAACTTCTCACACACATAGAAAAACACAAATTGTCAAAACAACATGATGATGACAATATTAAAAAATACATTGGAAGTAAGGCTTTGTAGGCCTACAATTTAATTAAAAAAAGTTTGAAGTAAAAATTATATATATTTGAATAGGTTGAATGATAGAAGGGGCCAAACATCTAGTTAATTCTTGATAGATATATGGATAAGTAACCCAACAGCTTACCTGGTCGGTGACTGCGGAGATCTTGTTCAACGATAAATACACAAAAATAGGTGTAAAACACGAAGAATACGTTGAAAGGCCCATTTGGCCAAAACACATTGAAGTATTTTTTTGTATTTTATGTATATTTTTATGTATTTATCATTCTGCAAGATTTTTTCAATCACCGACCAGGTTCGCTGTTTGGTTCCCTCTCCATATCCTTAAGCATACTTCGATGGAAAAATGTGGACTTCTAATCAAATGCATTAATTAATTAAATTAAAAAGAGAGAAGAAAGCGCAACGGCTTGAGTAATGGGGAATACGATTTATTTCAAATTTAGTTTGAAACTATGACGAATGGTAAATAAAAGTTTGCTAGCAAGTAGAAATATAACAATATGGGAATATGAGTAGTGATAATATGATGGTGGGTTTACAATATGAAAAATAGTACGTCAAATTTGATTGATATTGCAATTGAGATTTATTTGACACACAAAATAAAATAATTAATTTCATAACGTAAGATTGGCTAGGTCTTCATTTCTAGCAATAAATATGAATTTAAATGTCTTGGAAAAAATTGGTAAAACTTTTAGTAAGTTTTACATGTAAACATTTTCACTTAAAGTGAAGTTAGCACAACAGAGTTTAATTTAATTAATATAAACAACTGCATTAACACAATTCTTTGTTGTACACTAAATTGTTTGAATTAGACAAGTTACTATTAAAGTGTTAAATATTATATTTTAGTTCAAATTTTAAGAACAAGATTTTGAAAATTTCAAAGAGTCTATGAAAATGTGTGGGATAAGAATTTAAGATATTTAATTAAATTCTATACGGTATTGACCCAGCCTTTAAATAGACGCAGGTTACTTATCACCCTCTTTAAAATTCATCTTGTATAGACGGTAAGAAAATGTCATTAAAACCAAATATTTAATAGAATGAAGCATAAAGTACAACTCTATAGAAAGTTAGGACTGATTAATTTTGGGACAAATATAATATTAACATACCAAGCAAATATAGAGGTAAAACCACACCATAAGAAACTTGAAAAGCACGGTTTGTCTCAAGAAATTAATAAAATGCTGCGTGAAATAATGATGAGTGTGTTAATATTTAGTAAGTTGGTAATATTGTTGATTACCTTCGGGCTCTTTAGCTATAACAGTAGAACTCCTGTCTACACCGCCCTTAGTAAGTTTGTCCTCTTTTTGTGGCAACCGCAATCACATACAAACAAAACACAACAAAATAACAATACCGTTTCTTCCATCCACCAATCGATACAGAGTTATACACAATCTGTATAGGGCAGCGGCCCTCAGCATAATATGTACAACAATGGCTTCATTCTGCACAGCTTAGAAAACAAAATGCTACCAAGTTTAAAGACTTTATTTAAGTGAATACATTTTTGTCAACTCTCTCTTAGGTGTAGAGAAAATTTATACTTTAGATCAAAATAAGCCATGGAATTTTATTCATGCCAGCTTAAAAGTTAAAATATATTGAAAGGCATCTTGAATGTCTGTAATTTGTAGTGTTTTAATTTATTTTGAGAAACTGTAACTTTTGTACTTTTAAGATAGATTTAGAGATAGATAATAGGCAAACAGACAGAATTCTTCATGGTGATAAAAAAATCTAGAAAGAAGTACAACATTAGATTTTGTTTAATCTTGGTAGAATACACTTCATAAACAATGCAGAATGAATGGTCACCTCTTTATACAACTGTAGAAGCAGACAAATAACTATTTATCTGGGGGCTTTAAAAAAAAGAATGGCAACTTTTTAGGAGTATTGTTTTTTTTATTTTTAAGATATGGAATTAAATTTGAATGTGATAATTTTTATGATCAGAAACATTTCACAGCTATGATTTAATTTACCTCCTATTGAATTCTATATTCATCACAAAGCTAGTTTTTTAAATGTGACTTTGTAGTCACAAAACATGATGCCATGGGAACATAATAGTTACAAAATAGCTGTAAGGTAAAACTTATTTTGATTCATATGGTTGCATCCAAAGCTGAAGACATTGGTAAATGTAGTCTTTTATTTAACGTAAATGTCTAAGAATGCTGTCTCTGATTTGTTCTTTTGATACAAGTGGTACACACATTCCATAATTTGAACAGGATGGACATAACACAATAAATAATACCTATTTAAAATATTTAGAACTCTACTCAAAAAACAGGTTTGCAGCGTGAACTTCTTCACACACTGACTCCCCCACTGAAAATCAAATCAGTTATATAACTGAGTGGGTAGACTCTAAATACAATTTATTTATTTATTTATTTATTTATTGGGTGATGCTGACCAAAATA
Source organism: Sweltsa coloradensis (assembly GCA_024449915.1). Lineage (NCBI taxonomy): Eukaryota > Metazoa > Arthropoda > Insecta > Plecoptera > Chloroperlidae > Sweltsa > Sweltsa coloradensis. The sequence continues at coordinate 140,964 of JAMZAV010000319.1, forward strand.
TTGTATACTAAAATTTCTATGAACTTTAGTTAAATAATTCACACAAACTCAATTTCACATTGCCATAAATCTATAAGCTTAAACATAAACTCATTTGTGACACCTCTTCACACAAACTAAGTCAGAAATTTTACTCTGTATTTGATATTTGTTTGCTGCGTACAGTTGTAATAACGAGCCCCCAAAAGCCGAAAGAAAGAGAATTGGATTCTAAGAAAGCTTCCACATAAAGGGATAAATGCAACAAAAACATCGACAACATTGACATTCCAGTACAATAACGGGGTATACAGTGTTAGTAAATCATGGAACGACATGACACAAAGCTGGTAAAGTAAACAGCGGTGAGAAATAAACGCTTAGCTAGGAAAACTCACTGAAACTCTTCAATACTGCCCACATTAGAAGTCTGCATATTCACAGATAAGGGAACAAATGGGAGATTTTCTTTCATATTAAGATTTTAATTAATCAACCTGCAGGTACGTACAATATTCTCACAACATATAAATTGTGTATCCAATTGGCAATCACCGAAATAGAAACATATTCAATGGATAAGTAATTTTAGTACTTTAAATGTAGAGTATTCAGTGTTGTGCAAGTAACACTAATTTCAATTTCAATATTCAATGTAAACTTGTTCATCAATATTGTGTTAAGTATGGTTACACTTTTATCAGCTATAATAGCTAACTAATAGATTTGCAGATTCATACATAATGTTTCATTTTAGATTGCCTAAGTGCATAAGAATGTACTTTACTCAAAGAATAAAAAAAAATCAAACTCAAACTCTAATGAAAACTAAAATACTTTTGAGATTAGAAGCAAATATAGAAAAATTAAATTTTCAGTTGTTTAGGCCCTAAGCATGTTGATACAAATTTGGGTAAAAATCAAATGTGATATTTCTATTTTACCAATATAATACTATATTTGTATACGATTTTAATTAATGAAAATTGTGTAATGAAAACGTTATCTTTGAGGGACAAGATGCAATAATTTACTTACCCATTGAAAATCAGGTAAGTGACTGAGTGGGTACTCTAAATCCAAATTAATTACTATAACTTTATTTATGCCAATTTTGTATATTGAGAATGTGTGGCCTAAATTTGAGCTAAATTATTTTCCATATATCCAAGGTTGATATAATAACCCTCAAATGAGACACAGACTAAAATAGTTGCTAGAAATATTGCATGTGTTGGCCTACACTCTAACATGCCCAGTCTCGAAAAGCTTCAGTGATGCTTATATACAAGGTTAAATTAAAATTAAAACTAAATATATGTAACAAAATAACAACAGTGGAACGAGTTATTTTGGATGCATTTGCAATCATTAACCTCAAATAATTGTTCTGGGAGAAAAAATTCTGAAATATTCTCTGCTTCTAAAATGTTTTAAATATCCTTCACCTCATTATTTTACTTTTTGTATAGCCTCACTCTCAGGTAAATAATTAATTATGTTGTTTATTGTTATTTTTTGTTATATAATTGTTCTTGTATTATGTAATACAAAATGTTAAGACTGGTGTTATGCTGCCTTGATAGTTGATTCTGCAGTTATTAATGGATTATTTATTTTACATATGGCTTGAAGGCTATCTGTTTCCATATTGTACCAAATGATACATTTTGAAAGGTGCATAATCAATGCTCAATACTAAATTTCGATACTAATTTCAGATTACACAAAAACAAATTAGTCAGTTAGAAAACTCGATTGTTAAGTTACCATAGCTGACCGATAATTCTAATTCACTTTAAAATTTAAAAAAAAAAATTATTACAACTATGCAATAACAGTTCAACAAAGTTTTGAGGCTAATGACAACAAAGTGGGTTTTTGAAAATAAAGTCTTAAAATGTACAAGGAGTTCTGCTTGATGGTGGATGAACAAAAAATTAAATTCGCATTTAACTTGTTGTTTGTGTGTTAGGCCAGAAATCCATAACACCAGCAAGCATGCGTACTCACATAATATGTATTTAATACGATACATTAAGCTATGTACAAAAACAAAGGGCGTGACAGGACGATTTTGGATTATTTACTGGTCGTGATTAATTTAATTGTGCTTTTAAATATGACTAGCACTAGACTTTGTACAAGTGCATTTTATTTTTAACCATGTAGATTTTAAAGATGTTCTACTGTGAATATATATATATATAGATGTGTACATGTAATGTAATTTAGTGTGTATTGTGCTATGAGCAAGCTTGGTAATGAAAATACTTAAAAATAAATATTGTACGGTACCAGATTCTGTCGAACGTTGGAATAAGAGCATTGACGTCGGGTTTGAATGTCTTCTAGAACGCATATCTCTTCAACGAATACAAAACTAAATTATTGTAAATTATATGTAGGAGAAAAGTTAAAAATAGGCGTTTTACTCTCTTGAGAAGGCATTGGCAGGAAAGCACATCGTCGCAACCAGAAACAATGTGGAAGCTTGGTGGAAATTCTTCCATATTTTCTTACACTCACTTTTATTTTATTTTAGTGAGACTGGAAGAATGAAGATCACCATTTACCGTTGAGTAGTAGAATACGGTTTGATATACAATCTGTGACTATACGATGCAGCTGATTTTACTTTTCCTAGTATTTAATCCAATCATGAAAAAACATTAAACATACTGGTACGCACAATTTTATACAATCTGTTACCGGTATTCAATGTCATAAGGACAATGTATTTTCATTTGGAATACATAAATTATTATTACATTCATTAAAAAGTCTTTAATGCAAAATATATAACAAACCAAATGAATGTTTTAATTTCATTATATTAGTATTTAGTTGCAAAATAGAAAAACAAAAAATAATTCTAGGAAGAATTGATTATAATTAATTGCAGAGTTTTACACAACAAAATGTGATCTGTTAACTTTGGTATCAAAATTGTTTTATTTAAAATATATTATGTTTGGTGCATATCTCAAACTTCAAATTAAAAAGAATGTAGCTGCAATCAAAATCTTCCAAAAGACTTCTGTTTCTGTGCCTTCTGCCGAGCTTGCTTGGTAAAACCTATCCTCAACAATGCCAACAAAACATTTTCAACTTCAATATCAAAATTCAAAATACTTGAATCCTTACAGCTAAAATGTTTAAATATGATGATGAAATATTTAACTTCAACACCTAGTACTTTCAAAATTATAAAATGAAACACCTGCTTGATTCAAATCAATATCATAGTAAATTATACGTGATAATAGGCTATAAAAGTAAGGTTATGGTAAGTATAGGAACCTGTTTTAGATCTACTCCTGATTGTACATGTTAGTTATGTTCTCATCATTTAAGAGGTCTTAAGATAAATTGGCAATACATTTTTCTTACCTACTCTATAAATAAATGATTTTGCTTGAAGAAGTTCTAAGTTCTGTTTAGATGTAAGCTATGACTAATTGAATAACATTACATAGAGTAATTTAAGAGCTCAAATTTCCATTGCATAACATTTTACAAAAAACAAATTTCATTAATTACCGATGCTTTAAAGTCATTATCAAACAAAATAAATATTGCTGGTTGCAAGTTTGAAATTGTTTTGAATAATGCTCTGCCATCTCGCAAGAAAATGTTGTCACTTTTAACCAATTCTCCTCATATTTCTTAAGCAGCCGATACACTTGGAAGTAAAAGAGTGAAGAGAAAGAGTACTTTTCCTTGTTGCCACACTGCAAAATGAAAAGCGTGGTTCAAGATGAAACCAAATATTTATATTTCCCACTTCTTATAAATCCTTTGCATTTATGTTAAATACTAGATTTCTATATTCAAAAAATTCAAAAACTAAAACCAAATGCAAACAGACCAGGATGTTTACTTTTAACTTTTTACTGTCTTTTTAGACGTAGGCGTACTATTGGGAAGAACCCTTTACTTTTTATCTTTGCAGTGTGATGACAAAGTAAAATGCCCCATAAACTACTGTAAATGCTAAATCTACCTTTGGAAAGCAACCAATTCTCTTCAAGTTTCATTATTCACATTTTCCACTTCCCAGTGAAATAAGCGCATTGAAGCTGTTAAAACATTTCTATAATATTCAACTGGAAGCAACGGACAATGGCGGTGGTGGTGGTACGGCTATCTCAAACCATGCAACTCTACGGATCTAGTAATCGCTCGATTAAGCTCGGTTGACACCCTGTTATTTTTACTCTCTGTGTTATGGATTTATGTACCTTACGTAATAATGGGTCGTCATGCAATCAACGAAAGAAAAACCACACAAAACTCAATGTTGACGTTATGAGGTGGAAATAGTCGGGGCACATAGTCAGAAAACTTGAAGGCACAAGAAGTAGTTAGAAAACATGGAAAACAGAACATGTAAATATCTGGAATAACTAAAAATGATTATTTCATCTGTAAATATTTGCAATCAAGGTAAATGATTAAAGTTTATAAAGGGAAATTATTCTTGGTGTCTAGCCTTGGTTGAAATTGACGACTGGTGATGGGCGGAGCGCTAAGTCACGTGACGAGAAGGTGGGATAAATCCTCATTTCGCTAGTTGACGCCTGCTGAACGGCGCAACACTTATCACGCTCTAACTTTGTTTCCATTCGACATTTGGACAAAACCTTTAGAATAGTATGTAGCAAACATATCATTTCTTCTCATAGTGATTATCTAGAATTTTTAGACAAAACCGTAAATTTGGTATATCGATGTACGTATTATACATGAAAAAAATATCAAAGATTATAACTTTCTCATCTTTAAATTGACAAAAAACTACTGTTCGGATTTCGACATGATATCTTTTTAAATATGCATCAGACTATTTAACAAATAAATAAATCAACTTTCTAGATAGAAAGTGCACTGAACGAAAATTTACAGCATAGAGTAATATGCAGAGTGTAGTTTTTCACGGCTCACCCGCACGTCAAAAGTGCGTATTTGTTATGAAAACACACACCTTGCATATAAGTTTATGCTGTGAATTTTCGTTCAGTGCACTTTCTATCTAGAAAGTTAATTTATTTCTTGTCTTAAGAGTCAGATGCATACTTTGAATGAGGTCTTGTTGAAATCCGATTGAAAGTTATTTGTCAAATACAAGTTGACAAAACTTATAATTTTTAATATTTTTTCCATGTATAATACGTACATCGATATAACAAGTTTACGGCTGTGTCTAAAAATTCGAGATCATCACCTTTAGAAGGAATTATATGTTTACTACGTATTATTCCAAAGGTTTTTTTCCAAATTATGAATAGAATAAAAGTTAGAGCGTGATAAGTGTTGCGCCGTTCAGCAGGCGTCATCTTGCTGAATGAGGATCTATCCCACATCATTCCGCCACGTTGCTTCGTGACGTCAGGGGGCGGGTAAATCACTAGTCGTCAATTGGTTCAGTAGTACAAAAATACTGTACCGCATGGCTACAAGTACAACTAAATTATTATCTTATCTGATCTATTGTATGGTAGAAAACAATTTTGATAGAAACAAACAGCTTACCTTTAAAGTGTACAGAATGCATGTTAGAATTAAATGTACACAAATGTATACGAGAAAAAAAATATAGTTAGTTGTTTGTTAGTTAGTGTTGTTTTAGGGCACTCAACAGAAGAGTTATCAGTGACAAAATGACAAAATTTTCGGCTCAAACAACGGAAAGAAGAATCGGATCTTCTACTCAAACGAGAGATCAGAGCTGCTCAAGCTGAAGCGTTTCGTCATTTTGTCCAAGTCTATGTGTAGGCCTACTTTCAACTCTTAACACTGCTTCCGAACACATAAAATGTAGCCCGTTTGTTTCTATCAATCGTCCCCCACCACACACTAAACCAGCCATTTAGGCCTGTAACGAATTTGCTCTAGCTCTTCAAATAAAGAAGTTAGGTGCACAAACCGTATAACAAGCTGAAAATTTAACCAAGTGTTCTCAACACCCTGATTAAACTACTGTGTAAAATTACCCGAAATCACTTTAGCGGAAAAGGGTTTTAAAAAATGGCAAACGGGTAACTTTTCAAAAAAAGGGGAAGTTTTGTAACATCATTAAGAAATAGCTGGAAGCTGGTCGTCTGGACAAAACTGCACATACCTTGTTTTTAACACTACTTTTTAATATCCATAAACGTAATAAAAGGCAAAGGCCAACAATTTTGATTTGGTATAGTCTGTTTTGCACATAAATAGACCCCGAAATGAGTTTTTAAACCGTTTCGCAATATTTCAATCTCATTCTTCAGACGAAATATGTAGAATTATCTAAAACTTATCCAGCAATAAAGTCATCTATGTGTCTGCTTCAATAAAAAAAATTGACGCCTTGAAAAACGTACATTTTAAAACATTGATTGTACGCTCGAAGCCGCGTATGCTGTATTGTCCACTTTTCCCGCCAAAATATAAACATAGCTAAATTTGAATTTGAAACATTATATACAACGCCAACTTGTAACATATGTTTTAAAACTCCACAAATACAACCCTTTTACATTAGACATTTGTTAGAATATCATAGATCATGTTCAAAATAAAATAGAACCCTACAAAATAAATCACAAAATATGCTCTTTACTTGTTCTTTAGATAGAAAATCAGCATCACATGACTACATACAAATTTATACACTCTCTCAACAATTCATTAAATTATAAAGAGCCTTTTAAAAGGCTAAATGGGCTTAAAATGGGCAAAAAGGGCTTATAATGAGCAATTTTTTTCTTGTTTGTATTTGTTGTAAAATTTAAATTTTTTAATACTTGTTCATATTATATTAATTTTAATGATTGGTATAGGTAACGTATTTGTATTGTTTTGAATTGTATATTTTTGAATTGTTTAGTTTTAGTTATACCTAACATTTGTGGGTTTTGATACCTGTTGTTATAGATAAATAAATAATACATAAAAAATAAAAAAGTTCAATGATTTATGGTTTCTTTAGTGCAAAGTCTTACGAACACTCGCGAAATCACATCAGTTTAGGTTAACGCCGTGGTAACACTGCCCGAATGTATTAGACCTAGGAAAAAAGAAAATGTTATGAACATTAACTTGTATTTGGATGATTTCGTAGAATTCATATTTTCATGACCGCTTTTCCTTAATTTTGGTCATCATTAGTGATTTAAGATGTGTCTTGAAAATTGAACACGTTGTAACAGTCTCGATTACATAGGCAAATATCTGTACAATCCAGTCCATTTCGATAGCAGGGGCATTTATCGGAATCAGTGCACAAGAGCTTTGTTCTAAAAGTGCAGAAAAAATCGTTCAACTTTTCCATTACACAAGGTCCCTCATGATTCCGGATAAATGGTCCTGACTGAGAATGAAACAACACGGTTTGAATACTTTTCTGAAATTTTTATTTTAATGGCAAAAGGACGGAATGCATTTGATATCTCAGTGTCAACTCCAGCTTCATTTAAAAATTGAATGTACATTTCCAAAACTTTAGGGAGCTGTATTATTTTTCCGTTTTCAATCGAGTCTTTGCAAGAATCCCAAATAAAGTCTGCGGCTTGGTCATATTTGTTATTGGTTTGATATTTTTTTGCGGATTTGATGTTTCTTGTGCTTGTGTATTTTTGATAACAGTTTCAATGATACCTCGCGTTTACAGCAAAGAGATCGCTTTCAAATGAAATTCGTTTGCTTATATTTTGATCACCTCTAGTTAATGGGGCTTGCAAAACAGACTCTCTGACTCGAACAGGATTCATGTCGACAAGTAAAAACAAACGCCCTCGTTTAAATTTATCTTCTTTCTCGCCACAAATTAAACAGTTGATATTCCAATCAAATTTAAGTGATTCATTCCTAGCACGGCGTTTAGACTCAGTTGGTACATTGTACGTAGTGCCTTCTTCAGATAAATGTTTTTTGCTCTTTCACGTTTGCGTGAGTTTGTATAAACAGTTCTACATTTTTGGTAAAATTTGTATGGGAAACTGTCAACTGTACTTTTTCGGTATTTAAGAACTTTAATAGCCACATCGTTCTGCCTATCTCCAAACGATTTTATAAGTGTAACAAAACCTTTCTTAGTCAAAATCGTTTTATATTCTGTGGAAACTAATGGGCCTTCCTTGCCATCACAAATACCACACACGGTAGTTCTGTGAAATGTTGATTTGATATATTCTTTCGCCGAAGGGATTGCAAAATCGTCCTTGTCACCTATTTTAATAAATGTGCGGTTGTGTGAGTTTTGTTAAATGTATAATTTATAAGTCTTATATTATTATACATTTCAGTCAGTAATCACCCATATTTCCAGGTTATTTTGTATGATTTTTCATGATTTACATTAAAAGAAAAAAGTAAAACAACAGGCACAACCATTCGTAGACTACAATAAAACTTCCACAAAATTAGTGAATTAACACAATAATCTGGCACCGAGTTATAAAATACTGAACGAACTGTCCTGTTCGAAATATCTCACAGGACTGAACTGATATTATCCTTTAGCAAAGCTCTTGCACCCTTTCACCAATTCATTTTTGTATCTGTAATTATTTACAATAACCTGAGTAGAGTTGAGCATACGATCATTTAGGTTTAAGTATGTTGGAGCATAACGCTTGATAACACGAATGGGAAGATGCGGTAAAGAAACGATATACCACACATATTTCAGTGGAGGGACTCGATTTAATACGCGTCAACAAATTTGTATGCTTATTGCATTGATAGTAAAGATATGTAAACACAGAAGAGATGAGCAATCATAACGTAGGTGGATCGTACAGTCGCTTCAATTTTTTATGCGTTATGTGCATGTATTATTTTAAAGCCAAACTGGGGGCAGGAGCTGAACAACTGGACAATGTCATGAAAATTTGGCAATTATTTGTGTTTAGAAATACATATTGTGTTGTTAGTGTTATTAACAATGTTATCGCCATTAAAATCACAATATAATATGAAGGTTTAAAACTATTTTAGCACACAGCAACATTTAAATAAAACACAGCACAGCTCTTAAATTTAACATTAGGCCAACCAATTTACCATGTTGATACTTTTATAGTCTTAATTATATTAATAAAAAGGATGTGTGTAAATTCGATATAATTTTACAAAACGTTTCATATACATAAGGAAAAGTCGGGATCATTTCAGCAGTGTAACCCGTATGAGTAATCTCAAAATACAAAGCGACAAAAATCACATCTGAGGTTTTATTTATTTTTTAAACAAAGGAATTTGACCATGTAGTAGTAAATAACTAGCAGGGTGAAATAGAAAATTTCAATTTATTTTCTTTCCATTTATGACCCATTTTATTTCTAACATACTATAAGAAAATGTAATATATAGATTTAATTTCATATACTTATTACTAACGTTTCTATGTGAAGATTGTTTGTTGTATACAAGGAGATTCTAAAGCAAAATTGGAAGAAATAGTGAAATAAAACATATATTTTTCACTTTTTGCCGTTTTACCCATTTTTTGTTTTACCTTTTCCGCTAAAGTGATTTTGGGTACATTTGCACCACACATTTGTGAGGGCCTAAGGAAGGCTTGGTTATAAAATCAGCGTGTTATACGGTTTGTGCACCTAAAAGTGAAAATTTCAATATTGGTTAGTCCTCCATAAATCATTTAAGTTGCCCATTGTAAGCCCATGTAGCCTTTTAAAAGGCTCTTTATAATTTAATGAATTGTTGAGAGAGTGTATAAATTTGTATGTATTCACGTGATGCTGATTTTCTATGTTAAGAACGAGTAAAGTGCATATTTTGTGATTTATTGTGTAGGGTTCCATTTTATTTTGAACAGGTTCTATGACATTCTTACTAATGCCTGATGTAAAATGGTTGTATTAGTTGAGTTTTGTAACATATTATGTTACTAGTTGGCGTGGTATATAATGTTTCAAATTCAAATTTAGCTGTTTATATTTTGGCGGGAAAAGTGGACAATAAAGCATACGCGGCTTCGAGCTTACAATCAATGTTTTTAAATGTACGTTTTTCAAGGCGTCAATTTTTTTCATCGAAGCAGACACATAGATTACTCTATTGCTGAATAACTTTTAGATAATTCTACATATTTCGTCTGAAGAATGAGATTGAAATATTGCGAAACGGTTTAAAAATGCATTTCGGGGTCTATTTATGTGCAAAACAGACTATATAAAATTAAAATTGTTGGTCTTTGCCTTTTATTACGTTTATGGATATTAAAAAGTAGTGTTAAAAACAAGGTATGTGCAGTTTTGTCCAGACGATCAGCTTCCAGCTATTTCTTAATGATGTTACAAAACTTCCCCTTTTTTGAAAAGTTACCCGTTTGCCATTTTTTAAAACCCTTTTCCGCTAAAGTGATTTCGGGTAATTTTACACAGTAGTTTAATCAGGGTGTTGAGAACACTTGGTTAAATTTTCAGCTTGTTATACGGTTTGTGCACCTAAAAGTGAAATTTCAATATTTTTTACTCCTCTATTTAGGCAACAACCAAATCTTATCTGATCTATCTTACTATTATCATTATTATGCCCAAAACCTTAGATATAGTACAGAAATATGGGTGTAAGTGGAGGATGTTGAAAGTTTACACTAATATCTTTAATTGGTGTGGTCGATCATCAGTCATCACATATAGTTGTTCCTAAGCAAGTTTTCCGATGCTAGTGGTATCGAGGGGTGAATGATGGTAGCAATCAGCGTTTTAAATTGGGACCGCTGATTGGCTACAATCTACCAGTCGGTGATGCTGGCATCGTCCAAATTTGCTTCAGAATTCTATACAACTCTGGATCCATACAAAAGGAGCTTCTCTTAAACCCATTCTGATAATAATAAAGGAACCATCAATCAATGATTCCAAATAGATTAGAGATAATATTTATAGGGCTGCTTAAACGACCAAATGGAAAGAAAAAACTTTATTAATTTTCTATATGAGTTTCATTAGAACAACAACATGACCTGCCTCTATATACTATGCTAATGGTGTGAATGCTAAGCAATGATTGTGATTAGTAGGAGATTAGCAGACTAGGACACTAACTTGGCAATGTAGTCAAAAAGCATCGTAATCAAACTAAATCGATTCTATTTACGTTTATTTCTACTAACTCATTTTGACAGTTCTTACACTGTCGTAATATTGTGGACGGAACCAAGTTACACTTATTTACACTTTTAAGCACAATGGTGCTGCTGAGTGCATTAACACAGTTGGTGCGGAAGACTATCACAAATAATATTCATCTATTATCTATTTTCATCTATTGTATACAATGTTCATAACTCTTGGACTATCTACGGAAAGCACTTGTGTTGGCTTTCATTCATCGCTTGATGTATGACAAGAGTGGAGTAAAGAAACGTTTAAAGACTCGAATCTAGGCCCAGAGAGTGAGGGTTGTATACAAGAACCGACAGATCACGCGAGTCAGGCTACGTCTCGTGATGTGTCGGAGTAGCCACGCGCGACCGCGGGAACAAACCACACATTAAGCAAGGGTAAAAGAAACAGTATCCTTGTTTTGTACGGCTTTCAATGCTTGTCGTACTCGTTTCGCTTTTACCTTTGACGTCGTCATCCTCTATGGTAGTGCTGCTGTCCGTAGACTCCTTGACTTGCGATCCGTCGCTTTTCTTTGTGATGATGCTTCGGCCTAGGCAGAACGAAAAACAGGTCACCGAAACGGCTCGCCCCACCCGCGAGAAACAGCTAACATGTAACATTGAAACTAGCAGGGAAGTTTTTAGTTTAGGACGAGCGAGCAAAACCAGAGAGGGGGTGCTCGAGAGAGATCGGTACGGCAGCTCGAGAACATGCTCCACTTATCCACAAACTTGTTCAGAAACAGTTGAAGTAAGATCTAACACTTGAAGGACGTTATAAGAAATATAATTTTAAATGTTATCTACAATATTTAAAAAAAATACAAAAATGTTTGCCCTTTCCGCTTTCACAAAAACAAAATATATATTTAGTTCCAAAAAGCTTAAAAGCAAAGAGTAGCTTTTGCTTGTAACCCTATGAAAAAACCTATGTAAGCCCAAAACTGCTATAAAACCAAATTTTGCATGACAAAATTGGTTATTTACCTATTTCAGGGCTATCAACTGTCATAATCCATACTTTAGCCATATCCCATATTACCATAACATAATTTTAGCAAAAAATATATTTTAATTGTGACAAAGAACCATTTAACGACTTACAACAATTAAAAAAAAATTATTTGCAATACAACTAAACTAAAAGTTTGCTTCAATTAATATCCCATACAACTTCCCACATGTATAGATGCAGCATCTGAATAAAATGTGAAAAAATGGTGACGTGTCACATAAGATTTTTATACCAGTACCAAATTCTCCCAAGTAGAATACACAAATAACACCAATAGATTACGTTACAGTAGAACACAGTACACACATAAGAAAAGGAGAAGATGCCCCTAACACCTAAGATAACCAGCGTTCGTCTTGATATGTGGGCGCAAAGGAAATAAAAAGGGAATCGTCGCTCGCCCATCCAACCCAGGACAAAAAAATAGTAATAACAATTAAATAATTTGGAAACTACATTATGGACAGTGATTTTATTTTTTATTTAAGTTGAAAGAAAAATATAGAATTATTAAGCAGCATGAGCAAAACTGATTTGATCCTTTGATTGCAAGACAGTAAGAAGGGGGGAGAAGAATTATGAGTGATTGACAGTTTGGTTTAGTAGTGATTTTGTTGACTATTTGTTGGTCGGTTTAAGATATTAAATGAGTAAATTTATATAAAAGAAAGAATGGATTAAAATAAAATAGTTTGGGATAACTATGTGTTTGTAATCAAAAGATCAGAATCATAAATAGTTTAAATTAATTACAAGTTTAAAGTTTAACTACATTTAAGTAAGCAATTATTATAAAAACAAGTTTGTAAAAAAATTAATGATGTACTGTTAAATTTTAGAAAATATGTTATGTATTTCAAAATCATTATTTAAATGCAAGACAAAATATTTTATAAGTAATAAAAGTGGTTTCACTAGGCACACAAAAAAGAAAAGAATTGGAAATAGATTATTTGATATTAGAAAGCATTACAAAAGTAATAATTGTGTTTGGTGCAATTTAATCAACAGTATCAAGTTGGCAATACTACTTTACTACTAACACAAATTCAAATAATGTTGCTACAGTTATCCGTAATAATATTATGTACGGTTTAATGGAGAAAATAAGTCTAAGCTAACAACTATCTGGAATTGTAATAATGTTTTTAAACAATAAGGTTCACAATAAATGAAAAGAACCCAAGAAGAAATTTAATTCCAAAAGATATCATTTTTTTTAATGACTTTCTCCTTAGAATATAATATGATCTAAACAGGTACTCACCCTGAAACTGTTTTTTTTTTTTTGAAACACACTGAAAATCAGTTATATAATTGAGTGGGTAGACTCTAAATACAATTTATTTATTTATTTATTTTCAGGACATTTTGTTTATTGCCATACTTATTAATGCAAATTTATAATAATTAGGCAACTCTACTTTCCAGAGAAATAAAATACAAAATGACATGTTAAAAATACACTTCATTGAAAATTATGTATTTTTTTTGGACAAATTATTGTGAAGGAGATAAAAATGAAATTCACTACTACACTAAATATTTTAGGGACCAGTTAATAATTACAATTAGCAATTCAATCACCCAAATCAACCCAATCTAGAAAAATGTAATGAATTAGTTGGACTATACACTGCACTTTTAAATAAAGAAACTATGTAGGTAACGATATTTCAACCAATCTAGTATGTTTATATGAAACTTAAATACTATGTTACATGTTGAATACTGCGTACGCGTACCGTTATTTAACGATTTAGCCTTATCCCAAAATTGTCATCAGTTGATTTAAAAAAACAATTATTTCTCAAACTGATCTAATTTACTTATATCACCTTTCGTAATTAGCAACTTCGATATTTGATCTCGAAATGTACTAGGCGACTAGAATATCATATATAGCATATATGGGTTGAAAAACTATTTTCAGTGGAAGCCTGTGATTTGATTAAAAGCACCACACACAACATACTTTGAAATACAAAATATCTGATTTGCCATGCACTGTGTCACAAGGTTTAATTTTATTATGTTAATTATATTCGCAAACTATTGTGTCAATTGACATAGAAAACCATCTTCAGTATTTAAATTTAAATTTAAAATTGAAGGTTAACATAAAAATTGTGTTGCCAGCATTAATAACTAACATTTTATATCCAATAATATAAAATACAAATACGTAATACTTTTGAAGTACGGTACATTGAACATGTAAAAAAAGAGTAGAAAGTAAGGCATTAATATTATGAACATTATGTGATCATCAAAAAGAAACTTCGATTGCATTTCTTTTAATTTTATGTTAAAACTGTAACATTATTAATTGAAATCACAAAAAATACACATCACCTTGCAATAAGCAATGGTGATGGTACCATGCCAGCAACACTTTAACAGAGTACTTTACGAGGGTATTCATCTATCTCAATGTGACAAATGAAATGGTAAAACAGTTATTTTAGAAAATTAATTTGTTAAAAGTATCTATTAAATAAAATGTTTATTTTTTGCCGAGTGTAAAATTATGAAATGCATAATTATAGAAAGAGAGAGGAGAGATAAAAAGAAAAAGAGAGAGAGAGATTGGAAGTCACGAAGACTTTTTGTTTCTCATGCCACCTTGTAAACAATCATGCAGACAAACGTGTATGCAAACATGCACAGGCAGGCACATTACCAGAAATGCATTTACAACATTATTACACAAATTGAATACAAACGTTGTAAGAATAAAATTTAAATTTAAATTGGGGTCTGGGGCAAGCCCCAGACCCTGTAGGAAATTTCTTCCATATTTGAATGACAATAAACTCGTTCTACATGTTTTTTAGTCCTGTTGCATAACATTCAACATTCATCAATATAGGTGAAAGATAATGAAAAATGATAAGTTTTATTTTGACTATGATTGTTTTTTGAATCACCTACGCACCCGACACTCGCAACCTATTAAAAGTTGCTGAGTAGAATTTTAGAGGGTTGGTTCATACTTTGTAGTAAGTCTAACGTTTAAATAAATAAATAAATAAATAAATTTTATTTAGAGTCTACCCACTCAGTTATATAACTGATTTTCAGTGGGGGACTTTAAATCAAAGCGACCAAGCCAACCCTGCAGGCCCCGACGCAATCGACGAGTGAGCGATAACCAACCAAAGATCGATATTATCTTACTTTACTTTACTTTACTAATCTTACTTTACTACATCCATAATTAAAAGTATTAAATCTGATAATGATTTTATCCTGTAGTAATTGAATTAAGAATATGGATTGGTTGATTGATTGATTAATTTAAGTTACAATTATGGTTTGTGGCAAAACTGAAAAAAATGTTTTCACTTTTGACATTTTACCAGATAGTGAAAAGAAATGTGAAAGTGAGACAGGACTTTGGATTTGCATATGAAATGTAGGCAGTAATGACTGTCATCCTTTGCAAATCAGTTTTTAAAACTTAACAGGATAGATATTAAATAAATAATTATATTTGTGCAATCCAACCATGCATTCAGACACATGCAAAACAAGCCAAGCACATTACACTGCACTACTTATAAGAGGATTAAAGTTTTTATAACTGAATAGTATAATAGATGTTGAAAATTAAATAAATAACAACACTTTGAATTATATTGACAACGTTTGTATTCAACTTCTGTATTAAACAGCATGCAAAGTGTTGCAGATTCAACTAGACAGACATTCGATTATATAAGCAGGTGAATTAAGTAACAAATTATGTGAGTGGCAAAAATATCCACTAGTTACATCACTACATCTGCAACATTTTACTGAATAAGACTATACATACATTAAATTGTAGTATAGTACTTAATATAAATATGTATAACTTAGGCAGTTTATTTTGTTACCGTTTTCGAGCTTTTCTAAAACACAAGCATATTGTTTATAGATATAGGTACATTTCTGTTACACATAAACTTCATTCTAAACATCTAGTTCTGGGTTCATTGTGACCTGCATACAAACCGAAGGGCTGCCTAGTACGTCCACATTATTATGTACAAAGAAATGACTCCAGATTTCAGTGCTGTGTCTGTATTGAACAAACAATTGTGAGCAGACTTTCTTTCAAGCAATCATCTAATTATATTTCACCCAAAATATACATAATTAAATAAGGGTGTTCACATATCCTTCGTAAAATTCAGACATTGTGATACTCAACGGAAGCCAGAAAATATTCCACTTGTTACAGAGAATGTTATGACTATGAGGAGCAAACAATCGTTCCATTGTTAAAACAAGTTTCTAGATGATTTAATAAGTGTTTGTTAGATGCAAACATATTCAGGTTAGTCCATGTATAAAAGAAACAAACGTAAGAAAATGTATTTTGGAAAATAGAAAATAAGAATTGAAATCGATTTTTTTACTGAATATGATACGACCGCTAACTGAAATAAAGAAAACTAACAAATGTTTTATTTAAACTTAATTGACTTTTAGAACTAGAAACTGATCTTTTATCTTTATAAATGTGCCTAAATCTGCAAGATTCAGACAAATTAAAATTATGAGCAGTATCCACTATGGAATTTGAGAATGTAGGCCTACTGTTTTATTGCATAATAATAAAAAAATCTGGAAGGGGCAAAATAATTGTATATAATTGGAATTCATTTGTTTATTTGAATTTAGAAAAAAATTATTGCTCCGGACTGTCAATGTTAAATAAATATAATTAATTTATGGAAGAATTTAATTAACTCGAACCAAGTAACAGTGGAAAGTTTTACGGCTTCACAATTTAGTCTCCTGTAATCTTGATATTAATAACAAAGAAGAGACAAGACTACCGCCAGTATTAAAACCACGCAAAAATATTCTCTTTTCTTTGGTAAAGAATGGAGAAAAAAATGGGTAAAGAAAGAAATTGGGAAGAGGGTCTCTTGGTGGTGTATAGAGTGAAATAATAAGAGTGAAGCTCTGGGAAGGTGGGAACTGTTGAAGAGGCAAGAGAAGGATAATAAGTAAGAAACTCTGAGTGTGGCAAGTTTAATAATGACCATTCCAAACCCTGGAGAACAATGGGCACCACCTCAACCCGACGCATTTGGAACTAGTTAATTAATATTGTTATTAGTAATACCTCAAGAGTACACACCAACATAAAAAATGAATAACAGCTAGATGCAGCTACATTGGAGCAAAGTCTGTATAAAAAATAGGTTTGAAATACTGGTACTGAATTCAAAAGCCAACATTGTTTTAGTAAGAGTTAAGCAAAGTTTAAATAAAATAAAATAAAAATACAAAAATTTTTTCCTTAGGAGACGATAGCCGTTACGAAACCGTTTGTAGCTGTTTTTACACTTCTTATGTTAAAGTATTTTTGAGTCATCACTAAAATAAGGTTAATTTTCTAATGGTTTTAATATTGGCGGTAGTCTTTTCCCTCCGTAAGAATGAAAAACGAGAGAGAGCATTTACAGTTCTCGAGAGATTAGAGACAAGATCTTACGTACCACTTTCTGTCGGTAGATTGGCATACCACAGCAAAAAGGATAACAAACAAACAAAAAGAGTAACATTAATCTAGCAGCTACCAGACAGACAAGAGACAGGTACCTCGGCGTAGTTTCTTGCCCGTTAGTGAGGCGTGGCTGTGCCGCCGTAAGAGGATGTAGGACACGCGGTTTTGGCAAATTTCTGTTCGCTCAGCTGACTGACACCACATGTTTAAAAATTTCCGACTTTCAAATTTTTTTTTTAAATAATTGAAAAGAAATTGATGTTTACAATTTTGGATTTAGTTTCAAAAGTCCAAAAGTTAGCATATTCTTGATTATTTTCTGGCTGATAAACACAAAATATTGATAATCTACGACTGCGGGGCTGTCCCTGTATGCTTTATTGACAACTCTGCAAAGCTTCATATACGTAGGATACGTCCTGGCCGAGCGAACAGCTATTTGCCAACAGCCAAATGTGTCCTATTCCCTCTTTAACAACTTAAGTTTTGCAATAATTTGTCCATTCTGAATAGTATTTTGTAATTTTAAACACTAGTTTTATTTGGTTGTTTTAAAAATAACACTATGCAATTGGAAAATATATAAGTTCACTTCAAGGCAAAACTGTTTATTTGCTACATTTCCATAATAAATTATTATAACAGCCGCAAACATATTTCCACACTCAATGCTTTTACATCCCTAAATAATTGAGAAATTATAATCTTTTGTGGGTAATTTTTGCAAATATATATTACAAAAAGAGAAAGCTTTCTTTGTATCTTAAATTTTCTAGACCTTAATTTCAAATTGGAAGATATTTCAGGATAATTTTGGTTCCAAAATAATGAATGGAAATTTTACTATACTCATTTATATTCTTTGATTTATAGCATAGGTAGTAAGTACTAGATTAGTTTTTCCGATTAAATTGAATGTTCTAGTGGACAACGTTACAAAACTGTTATTATCAGCCCCACACAGAACACACCTCAAAAACCGCCAAGGGTACAGGATTAAACATTTAGCATTGACCATCTCTTTTCCCTCCCAAGAAATAGAAAGACTTATAAAATGTGTTGATTAGGAAAAGGTGATCCGCTCTACGAGTGATAGTTCTAGGGTGAGACTACGGTACTCAAAAAGTGTGACGAGCAGATTTTATCTATAGTATTTTTCATTCCAAATGCCAATAGAACTAAAATAGTCAGATCTGTTAATTCATCTCTAAAAGCTGAGAGACAAAACACATACCTTAAACGGTTTGAAATTATACTCAGTCATCATCATGCTATTTAAAAAATAATGTTATTGTTCCTTTTAATAATTTTAAATAATATATTTTTAAATTTAAAATTATTTTTGTTCAACTCAATCTATTAATAAAGTCCCTATAGCAATTTTGGGTAAATAGGGCTAATAAAAAAAATATTCAAATTCAAATGTTGCAGGGTCTCAGGAATTCGAAATAAAGGGGGAGTACTATAATATAACAAACATCAGTGCCCTAGTGAGGCACAATGGAAGCGTTAAATACAGATTAAGCTAAAGATCTATACCTAAATAAATTCAAGACGATAAAACTTTTAAATGTCTCGCCTGGTCTCGCTACCCGTTGATGACATTTTTTTTTATTTGTCGGGTTGTTTCGTAGCGGCGGTAGTGATATTTTTCTGTCGACGTTTACGGGTTTACGGGTTGTCTACGAAACAACCCGATAAATAAACAAATAAAAATTCAAGACGAGTTAAAAAATATGCAAACTAATTACTATAATTCAGGATAGTTGGATGAGCGAAGCGAAGACTTCAATTTCACTGACCCCCAAAAAATTTAGCTCGGGTGTTTTTTTTTTTGTTTGTTTTTTTTTGGTTTTTTTTTCGTTTTCAAATCTACCAGCAAAATATCGTATTGATGAATATTTGACAGGATTGAACTCGAACTAGAGTGTATGTTTGTACAATGATACCCACCACGAAATCGGTACAAGAGTTTTTTTCATGTGGTTAATTTGCAATTACCAAGGGTTGGGCTACACTTGCATATTATACAACATCCTTTTAAAAAAGTTAAAGTTACCGACCAGAATAAAGCTTTATATCAGTTTATTTTCCAATTTGTACAACGTTCAAATACTGCTGTTATGGTGATGTAGTACTTTTAAAGAAAGTTGAAAATTACCAAACAAGAAATAAGCTTTAATATAAGTTTTACTAATCCAATTGACAGTAACAAGACTGACACAATCACCTATCTAAAAACACTTCAAAGTAAAGATATCCCATACAAACTTTTAAAAAGCTCATCCATCAACGCGGCGGGACTTTAGCGTTTTCCTAGTGTAGGCTATAGAGAAGT
Organism: Sweltsa coloradensis; assembly: GCA_024449915.1. NCBI lineage: Eukaryota > Metazoa > Arthropoda > Insecta > Plecoptera > Chloroperlidae > Sweltsa > Sweltsa coloradensis. Next base: position 160,921 of record JAMZAV010000319.1, read on the forward strand.
TACGACACAACAACAATATGACATCACACGGTGGTAGTTCTTAGTTTTCAAACTCTTTGGCTATTTAATTCGTTAAAAAACTAAATAGTATATTTAATTATTAACCGATGGATTAGCTCAAATAATGCACAATATACCAATGGTACAAGGTTTCCATTTAAAAGGATTGAGTTTGAACCACCTGGATATCCATTTACAACCAACCATACTTAAAAAAAACTATTACTTCGACGAGAATTTCAATTTACAGTACACATGACCGTTTAAAATATGTGTTTCTCTGTAGATTGGTAATGCCTATGTTACTCTCCTACTAACGAGGAAAGCAAATACACAATAAAAAGAAAATAGTATCTACTTTTAATTCTACTAGTATGGTGGTACCCAACCTCACTATGCTCAGCTAGTTACTAGTCACTAGACACTAATTCTATTCTATTACCATTGTGTACACTGGACTATTAAGTTGCACGAGTTTTCAACACCAACGGCATACATTCTACTTGCATCTTTAAAGAGGTATTGAAAACCACATTGACACACTGTTAGATATTACCATCGACAATACAAATGCAATACTTATAACGAATGAATGAATTTTTGGCTTCTTTCTAAAACTCAAATGCTTTCCCACAAACTTAAATTACAACTTATTAAGTGCCTACTTTAAACCAAATCTCAATCAAACTTGTCTAAATAATTAATTGAACAAGATTAGGGTAAGGATTTCAATTGTGACAACAAAATCTAAAATTATTTTAGCTGTATTGATAATACAATTTACAGACAGAATTAAATATACAACTAACATATTTAAGTATTAACTCTACTTTCTATGTTGACTGTTAACAACATTAGCTCTCTGATGATTATATGATCGACAGAGCTGAAAATAGCCTTGCCAAAATTAATTGCATTCAATGGAGATTATTTACGTGAAGCCTATTTTAATTCTACTTTGACTATCCTTTTCTTTAATCAATATACTACTGCGCATTTCCTTCAATTTCACTGAATTAAAAAATATCTATATACTAAGATGATTATGAAATTCCACTAATCAAGTAGTTATTAGTTATTAATATAATAATTATTGTAATAGTTCTAATGCTAAAGAATAACATGGAATTGTGTAGTAGTAAATAATTTAATTTCTTTAACATGCTTTTAAAGTTATCTATAATTATGCTTATATTACTTGTAGATAGCTATTAAGAACAAATCCTCTTATTTTTTCTAGCTACTAAAGATGCACACACACAATGACCAAAACTTACAGCCAACCGTCAGGTTAGATATTTTATCACACAATGCTTTTTACAAGACTAAGAAGTCTTATAAAATTCAGTGTACATATTGACAATTTTCATTTTCCTATTGGTTCTTAATAAACCAGGCTAACATCTAATGGGATGAATTGAAGGACTTTCAAAGTCACATTCCATAAAACTAGAACATGATACTATTCAATAGGCAGTTAAAATATTATATTTTAGAAATTAGCATCTAATCATGCCACAATACAGTGATCGAAAACTAAAACGTAAACCGGATCCTACTAAATCCGGGAACAACAATACATTCTTGCAATTAACAGGCTAAAATACTATAGTATTTGCAATTACAACGTTCAAGTCAGCATTCCGAAACTACCATTCTTTCATAGCAGGTGTTATATACATGAGACTAATCATTCTCATACGGATAACAAAACGAACGATCCACGTAACAATCGACTAGAACAAGAACACTGCACACTACAAGCCATTAGCCATTTACTTATGCAATTTCAAGTTCGAACGTCTGTCCTGTTGGTAAGGGAAGTGATTCCGTTCCGTTTCGGTCGCCGCAGCGCGTCTAGAATCATGACTAATTATTCTAGGGTGCAAATTCCAAAACACTATTTAAGTGGGGAAAAAACTGGACTAGAAAAAATGGACGATAAACTCACACAACAATAGACTACGTGAAAATAGAGATAATGGAGAAAGATTCTAAGAAAAAACATGTGCCAATTTATATAATTTATTCAAACTGCCCGTGATCTCAAATACGATATATCGTCAACAACTATTTTGGTTACACATGACACAAATAAAAGCAAAATACAGAGAGTGACATTGCTCGTATTTTAGTCAAGTATAGCGGCGTTAGTAGTTTTGATTGAGGGTTACGTTATTTGATTGGGACAAGTTATCACAAAACAATTTAAGATTTATTTTTGAATATAAATTTAATTAATATTGACCATGCTATCTAAAATGTTTTAAAGTTTTCTAATCTATTTAGAAGGTTGGTATTTTTTTAAAGGGAATTACATACTGTATGTAGACGCTAGAGAGGGTTATTAAAAACATCACAGTTAAATATTTGAGGGCTATTACAATAACATTAAATCTGGGAAGAGAATATTAAGATACATATATAATCACAGTTATAGATAGTTCAAGTTATATTATTATGTAATTGGGTGTCTGGGATAATATGGGCCTACGTCTTGATTTTGAACGGTAGGTATGTGCATGGTTATGATTGCACGTGCTTGTATGACGAGTAAATCAACTCAGGTAATACCATTAGTATGTCAAACAACCGCTTCTGTTGTGTTTTAAACTCTATAAAATGTAAACAGATGCAGTAAGAAAGTGTATAGAAAATTAATAGAAAAGTTACCTTTGGTTCTGACTCTGAAGAACTGTATATCATACTTACACGCAACCCACGGCCGGAACTAGCTAAATAATTCAGAGTCCTTTGAAAGGAATTAGTACAAAGCCCATATGATCCCTAAACACCAAATTATCAAGCAAAGCACTAGATGTAAAGAAGCTTTAACTGAAATCATGCGTTTTCAAGAGAATGTTATTTACTGGTAGAAATTTTCCAAAAGAAACCGCACACTTAACAATAGTATTAAGAGAAGCCAGCACCCTGGGAAAGATCCATCTAAACATGCCTTGCAATTTTTCTGTGTACTCATTAACGGTTTGAGATAAAACTTAATCCATTTTCCGTTGGTTTTGGTGAACGACTTTATTTGTCAATCATTTTTGGTTTAAGAACGAGCGGAATCAAGTCCGTCCACAAGTTTACGACTCAAAAGTACATGCTTTGCAGCACGTACATTTGAAGTACAACCACTCATCAATGAACCAAATTCTGTCACGTCCTACTTTGCTTTGCTTCAACAGCTAAGTTTTTATTCTACTGTCAACACATTCATAACTTTCACATTTTAGTCAACAGCGGTTATCTACAAACAGTTTACAAATAGACAGAAAAATGACTAGGCATGTTACGAAGAAATAGGACACGAAACACAAGACGTAGCATGCGAGTGCTGACATCTCTTAACTTGCAGTCTCCATCGGAAAATTTCCTCACTTGAGAGAACAATTTGCATTGGTCATTACTTATACGATAAATACCTCCGAACCCCTCGTGTTAGTAAGTCAAGTATGCAAGTTGAAAATTAGTGTAGAGTCATTATAACATAATGTGTACAGAATATTGGTAGTGGCCCAAAGGCAAATGATAAATAATTAATAATTATGTTAGGAGTATTAGGTAAAAGATTGTTAGATTGTGACTTGTATAAGCTAGCCAGTATAGAGTAAGAAACCACAGGTGGTTGATGACTTGTGACAAACACCTGTAGTAGGTCGTTTATGAAATAAATTTTATCACATTTTGTGATATTTGTATTTTCATATCGAGTAGGTAGATGGCAAATGTGACAGTAACAAAGATAATCATCGGAACGAGACAAATATAAAAATCTATTTCTAACAAGTACGGTAATATCATGTTAAACCAAAGTAAGTCCACACTAGTGTGTGATACTAGGTATATTTGATGATGATTATTTTCTTAAAATCAAATTACTTTTCATAAAGCAAGTATGTAAATCTATATTATTAATTATTATACAATAATATCATTTTGCATACTATTTGCAGTTTTAAGTGCACTATTAAGTGAGATGTTTAATTTAATGAGGAATTATAAGAAATCTTTAATATGATACGTACAACCAAAATAAAATATCTGGTCAATGGCCATTTGAGCCTAACTTATTTTAAATGCTCATTGGAAAATATTTTTCTTTCGTTGTTTGGGTGTCAACAAACGCTTCTAGCAAATGGTTCAAAGTGTTGAATGGTTTATGAAAAATAAATCGGGATAGGTGTAAGGACAATCTTTTGAAATTAACTATCACCGGTAAAACCAGTGTAGAGTTTTGCCACAATTTATTTTTAATACTTTCTATTTTCTAATGTTTGTTTGTGAATCTGTGGCTAGCATCCATTAGCGCCTAGTTCACTGTTTTTGTTCTCACGTTGGTTTTAGTTAAAACTTAGCATCTCCTGATGAAGACACCTAATCAATAGTGATAATTCACTATTCAAACTAACATACAACTATTTGCAATAAGTCCTACTATGTTTTCTATTGTGACCTTTCCATAAGTAAAATAAAGAAAAATTAGCCATGTAAATGATGATGATGATTATGATGATGATAATAATGACTGCAGCAATAATATTATCAATACCTAAAAATAATGAAAATAATCAAATGAAGATGATGATGCTGTTGATTGTCTGTAAGTACTGTACCTAAAATTTTTTAATTATAAAATCTATGTAAAGCATCAGCTAAGTAAAAAAAACATAAATCAATGTAAGAATATTTTAAGAATACTAAAAACAACAAATGAATATTGTTGTTAGTATAATAACTGCTAATTTCATTTAAAATTACAATAATTGATTGCGTTTTGATGAAAATTTACATAGCTCTAAGATATTCCAATTCCCAATAGATGGGCATGCTATTTCTTGTTCGTTACCCACCAAGAATAAGTTTATTTTAATGGACCTACTTAATTATTATAAATTCAGTAAGAAGTTTTTATTAACATTTACATATAGGTCTGGAGAATTTTAATTTAAATTAATTTTGTTTAAAAATTCAAGTTAATACCCTGCCCAATTTCAGTTTCCACTGTCAAAGACTCGCGATACCTATGCACTCTGTACTGGCAATAACTGATTTTAGGTGCTTAAAGTAAAACAATTTTGTAAAATGTTAAGTTTTGCCATTTCATTAATATTATTGAAATTTTCAAAATTTATATTTAAACCATTGAAGATGATTGATTATAATGCAATTCAATTCAACAATATGTTAAAAAGTATTAATGGTAGTTTATTGAAACAAATAAAAGTACAGTCTTAAAGCAGAAACATTTATTTTTACCCATAATCCAAATACAATTTATAAAGTTAAATTTTTATTGTAATTCCCCATTTTCAATTCCAAATAAATTAACATTAAGCTTAATAAGTTCCCCCAAAAAATAATTATAATATTTAAAAAGCAAATAAAATATTAAAACAAAAATAAAAACGACAACAGAGAATAGAATAAAAGTATGTAACAGTAAAAAAACACCAATGATAACAACATTTAACAGACCAAAACCAACAACAGTAAAATGTGTTGTTAAATAATGACAAAACTAGCAGTGATAATTGTGAATAAGAATAAAAGTTAATCACACATTCACAGTAAACATCAAACAATCATAAATAAAAATCTACAAACATCGATGACGTTGATAAAATTGCTTGCAACATAAAATGCTAAAGTTCTAATAATAAGATAAGTTTTCTGTCTAATCTTGAAATATACAATGAATTTCACATGACTGACAGGGTTTTGAATAGGAACAAATGTTTTCACTTTTGTTGTACTAAAGGTTAAATGAAAGACTCTGAAAATGGTATAACCCACGCGCCATCTCTATTATTTACAAAACATTGAGATATTAGGCAGTTCAAATTAGTAAAACTTGTATTTTTTTCTACTTATTAATAAACTAATTTTAACTAGAACATTAATGTAAATACGTTCTTCAAACAGAATTGAAAAAGTACTGATACAATTAATAATCGATTATGGTAACGGATCGGTTCTTGTTTGCTTCAGGGCAGAACCCTAAACACAGATAAATCTTGAAACAAATAGTAGGCAAAATGATTAATTTAGAAGAACATTCGTCTTTTTTTGTGGAATTTGGATGCCAAAGTTTTGAGTACCGGTATTTAAAAAAAAAAAAAACGAAGAATCAAGAATCAAATTTTACAATGAAGCAATCAGTGTTCTTGAGAAAATAAAGTGAACAAGACATAAGACTTGTTTGGAATTCAGACCTTCAGAGAAATTAATTCAATATTACCAAGACTGTTCTTTATAAAGATTAAGAGAGAAAGTTTGAAAATGAAGAGCGTTTGCTTGCGCCAAGGAATTTACTCACTCGGATATTTTAATGCCAAGTGAGGAATACTTCGTTGATTTGTACAAAAAATAACAAACAGTAATTTGCTCCAGAGATAAGTAGAGAGAATACAAAAGACACTGTTGTTGGTACACAAATAATGCAGACGACTCTAGTCAAGAATTGTCAGAGTAAGTAAACCGCTTGCGATTAACGATGAACACCCCCCCAAAAAACACAGTCATCATTCAAAAAAACATCATCGCCGTACGACTAAGAACTACGCCTTGCTACACTTAAAAAAATGCGGTTCAAAAACCATACTTCTAATAGATATTTACATACAAGACGTTCAGTAGAACACACAACACATAAGACACTGGTGTACGAAACCAGACTATTTTTCTAGAACTCCAAACTACCTAGTTGCTACTTTTTTCTAATGCACAGACATAACAAAATGCAATTTAATTATCACATTTATAACATTGATGGTTCTAAGGGGTATGAACGACTAGAACTATGTGATTTAGACTATTATCTAAACTAGAATGTGGGGGTTGACAATGGGGTGATGGTGATTTGTGAGGACTAACGTGCCCCTATAGAACACATGAGAACAAAAACAATAAACCAGCAATGTGTATTGGGTGTCATTTCAGATAGGAATGCCATACGACCCACTGTCTTAGACTTAAAATCAACGTTCCTTGTAAACAACCGAAACGTGTGTTGACGTTACTCATCTTAACTGTCGCATGAGTGGCATTGCATTCCTAGATTGTGTACTTCTATACTTCTGTGGTTAATTGTGGTAGGACATATGTACATTGGGGGTGTTTATGTGGTTACGATATGTACAAAATAAATAGAAAGGTTTTTTTCACCCAAGGTTGCAACTAAGAACAGATCTACAGCTTGTGCATTCTAATCACGCTACTACACGTATCTCATTGCAAATATTGTTTGATGCTTAAAAGTTTCATGTACAATGAATGATTCAATTACACAGATAATACAAAAATATGGCTATTGTTATTACATAAAAAAAAAAATGGTAGCCTAAAAGTTGAACACTAACCACTTGTTCATTAATCATTACTAATGGCCAAAATAAATGTGCAAATCAGTCGCAACGGACATTTGTTTTGTCTCCACAGGCAAAAGCCTCGACGTTATGACCTTGTACTTGGTTGTTGATATCAACAAAGTAAAGATTATTTACAAGTGAGTAAAGTTAACTAGCATCTCTAGCATCTCCAGGTTACTAAATGATGGTGGTAGTCACATTTACCACTATGTAATTTACAGCTTCAGCAATGCTATCGAATTTACAAATTAACTACGCATTTGAATGTTGATATTAATTCTTCAACTCAATATCAGTCTATTTGTATTTATTATTATTACTTGCATACAGCAATGTTGCCATTCTACATCAAAAATGCTTTTACCTCCTAAGTAAATTAAGTTTTTATTACTGAATAGGATAATACGTTAAATAAATAAATACATAAATACGCAAATAAATAAATAAATAAATGAATGAATGAATAAATACAAATTAAAAAAACATTTGATAACAATGCAAACTAAGAGAATATTATCTACAAATTGCAACAAAAATATTTTTTGAACAAAGAATCTATAACTTATGTCTCGAGTTTTTCATTTATGAGAATTTAGAAGGATTTGGGCTAACCAAACCTACTCACTATTCAGATTGAATGGTTCTCATAACTTTGGATATAATTTAGTCATCGGTGTTGACTTTCGCAAAATACTTAACGGAAATAAACGAGTAATGCACAAGCTGTGCTCCGTGTAGTCGGGTGGGTGGGTCGTGTATCAAGTCCAGGGGTTCGGAGGTACTTACCGTGAATGTCATACTTACTGGAGAAATTGCGAGTTGCGAGCATCGTTGTGAGAATCGCACCCTACCAACAAATAAAACATCATGGGCTACGTTTGCGTGGACATCCAAACCGTCTTATACGGACGACTACGCCTTATGGAACTTGTTTGCACACTTACTGCCGCGTAGTGAGAACTAAGAGTAACTATTGTGTGTCAATAGCTACGACATTTACATTGGTGCGTTCAGGGGCTGTATTGTATTGTCAGCTTTGGTGTGTGTATGGTTAAAGTAACTTGAAAAATAAATTATCTTCTTAATAAAGAATGCAAAATTGTATTCAATATTTTTTTTTTTTTTTACAATTTTGGAAACTAGTATCATCACTCTTACCATAAAAAATCCATCTGAGTTTTCTTGTGTCAAATTTGTGACTTGAGTAGTTTGTAATGATTAATTAGTTAATTACTAATATTTAATACAATCCAGAAATTAAAAAATCCAACCCGATCGGGGTTCGAACCCGAGTCTCCCACTTTCCGGGTGGACGCCTTAACAATTCAACAATTCCACCTACGGGAGTGTTTCCCGACTATCCAAATCGAGAAATAGTTAATTACTGTTGTTTTTCTTTATAAAATTAATGATTAATTTAGTTAATAGAAGGAAACAAGTAAGAAAACAGTTACTTAATTTTATTAATTTCAAGTTTATTAAATAAAATGTCAAACATTTTAAATATAATGTGATGGGCAACTAAATATAGAACTCCTTTTATCTCAGTAATATATATATGCATTTAATTAATGACAAAAAATAAAACAGTTTTAATTTTAATTTTGTTTAGAAATAAATGTTGACATATTTAGTCAACAAAGCTTTTTAATTGAGAGCGATCATCAGAACGTAAAATAAATAAACTCCGATGTGTAGTGAAATCATTTTTTGAAAGGATTCAGTGTGCCAATGGGTAACAAAATGAGTAAAAAAGAATGCCAAATAGTATTTCAGCACCAGAGCATTATATGCAGTCTGCTTGAAAATTAATTTAAAACATTTAGATAACAATGTTATGACACAAATTGTTTAAAAAAAAATTATCACCAATGTAAATGCAAGCGTCCAATTTTCGAATGTAGGTGGCATTCAAGTGATAAAACCAGTCACAAATAAGTTCTATTGACGGTAAATCGCGACATTTGTTATAAAGCTACGGCAATGAGTGTACAGATACGCTACAAAATAATGCAGCGTTGTCACTAAAAGCTCTTCTAGAAGCTGGAGAAACTAAATACAATTGAAATTACACCATTGCAGGTTTAATTTCAATCGGATAAGAAGGGGTGAACATAAATATAACCTTGTCTTCTTAATACGTAGTAGGTATTTTGCCACCAAAAGGAAATCGTTGTATAAATACACTTTCCATGTCCACGGAAACGTAGGGTTTCGCTAAAATCCAGGGCTTAATTTGTTCTAACTCACAAGAACCGGAACATTTGGCAAAAAGTTTGGAGGAGAAAGATAAATTGTTGCTACGAGGTTGGTATTCTGTTGAATAATCCCTTTCAGATGTTCACGTTAATTATTGTAAATACCAAAACAAACTTACCATCCTTGTGAAGTATTTGTTGCATTATGAAGATGCAAATACAGTAATATTATATTAAATTGTTACTACATATCTACTCACTCAATGTGTGCACTTCTGAAGTTAAAAGAATATATTATTATTAAAACCAAATATATCTATTAATTGTGTATAAATATAATTATTGAGGTCTGATATTATTCTAGTATGATCTGTACACGTATTACCAAACTAGTTCTTTCATAGCATAAATATAAGTCTGTAGTTAAGAAATAAAATTAGCTATTTCACCGAAACTTATTTCACCCTTTTTATAACGCTAGGTAATTCATCTTTATTCATTACCAATGGACAATATTATTTTATTAATTTTTGTTCATTCAAGGCCTGTCTTTTAATCAAGCACATGATATTATTTATTTAATGTCAACACTTCTGCAAATTAATCCACATAAATGGTTAAACATTAACATTGATTTGATTCAGTCAATAATAGAGATAAAAAGTTATACTTTTATTAATTCGATACATACTTCTCACCAGTCTATTGAGCCGAGGATAAACAATTTGTACTCAGATAAAATACAGAAGGTATTTAATCATTTATATTGTAATAACATCAGCTACAAATTACATATTAATTGGTAAAAAATAAAGTTTTGTTTTATCAATGCATTACCCACAACAGCTTATGTGCATTGGAGGAGAAGCCAGCACATGCGCCGTCGACTGTTACGACTGTCATCTCTACTTGTGAACATGACACTGTACTGACTTGTACGTCGGAGGAGACGCCAGCACGGGTGCCGTCATCTGAGACTGACACCACCTCCATTCGTGAACAGGACACTGTACTGTCTTGTACGCAGTCCCAAGAGTTAGTGCTTCAGCAAAGAACACTACCATCTCGCTTATGTAAAATTAATCATACAGTTTGTAGGCCTACTTCCTCTTCAAATTTTCAGCATGCCAGAACAGACTTAAACCCACCTTAATGATTTCCACAACTAGTAATCCACTTATCATGTCCCTTAATATACAGTCTGTTAGGAACAAAATTAATGAAATATGATTATTTATTTTTCAATATTCCCCTGACATTCTCTGTTTATCAGAACATTGGCTTTCTGACCAAAAAGTCTCCGCACTTTCAATCCCTCCGTACTGCAACTCTAGTTTCTATTGCCGTAGCACATCCTACGGCGGAGTAGCTATTCTTTCAAAGCCAAACTTGGATATTACTCCTATTCCTGGCTTACACAACCTCTGTGTTGAGAGAGTGTTTGAATGCACAGCTGTCTCCTGGAATTTACCTAACTTACAACTTATAATCCTCTCTATGTATAGATCTCCTAGTGGAGACATTAAAATGTTTTTGGATATCCTTGACACAGTACTTATTAAAATAACTAAACAATATCCCAAGGCTGAAATATGTGTCTGTGGAGATTTTAACATAAACATGTTGATGCCTTCCAATACTAGAAACAGTTTCCAAGATGTCTATAGCTCATTCAACATGACCCCATCTATCTTCACCCCCACTAGAGTAACCGCTACTAGCTCTACTCTACTAGATAACATATTAACTACCCTGAACCCTGCAATCTTCACCACTAGTACTTTTGACTCTGGTCTTTCTGACCATCTTGCTCTTACCCTGAAAATTTTAACTACACACACCAACCCAAGCACCACGGAATACAAACGTAATTTCTCGGAAAGAAACATTGAATATCTTCTGGAAATGCTCCAAGATGAAGACTGGTCTTCATTATATGATGCAGAATCATTTGATACAGGGTTCTTCTTGTTCCACACCCGGTTTGTTGCCCTATTCAACTTGGCTTTCCCGCTCACTAAGCATAAAACTAATCACCTACGGAAGTGCAATAAATGGGTCACTGCTAATATTCGCTTGGAGTCTGAAGAGCTTCGTCTTCTTCACACCTCCTATAAAAAGCAAGCCCCTAATTCCATGTTAAAAGCGGAATATAATGTAAAGAAACAAACCCATTCTCGAAACATAAAAATAGCTAAACGCAAGTACAATGATAAAATTATATTTTCCTCCTCAAATAAATCATCCTCTTCACATAGATCCAAAACTGTCTGGCGAATGATCAAATCTGAAACTGTGCCCCCCAACCACATCCAAAACATACATATTACTATTAACGATCAGAAAGTGGATAACCCTACAATAGTAGCTAACTCTTTCAACAAATTTTTCAAGGAAGCCAGCTACATTCCTCCTCCCTCGCCCAGCTCACCTCCTAGCAACACACTTCCCTCTGTTCATTGCCATGAATATGATCCTTCATTAAGCAATGTTAATCGTCCAAATCAATCATTCTTTCTCTTCCCTACAAGTCCTCAAGAGGTCCTTCACATTATTAAAAAGCTAGGTACAAAATATTCATCTGGTTTGGATGGTATTCCTAGTGCAATTGTGACTAAAGCTTCCAGGCACTTAGCTGTTCCCCTTTCTTATGCAATTAATAAATCATTTGAATTGGGAGTTTTCCCCTCAGTACTTAAACACTCGATGATTCTTCCAATCCACAAGAAAGGGAAGAAAGATGAATTGCAGAATTATCGTCCCATTTCACTTCTGTCACCATTTTCAAAAATATTTGAACTAGCTATGCATTCTCGCCTATCTTCATATCTAGAAAAGCACAACCTCCTGGATAACAGCCAGCACGGATTCCGATCCAAAAGATCTACTACATCTGCAATTTTCTCTTTCCTATCTACCTTGTATAATGCACTTGACAGCGGTGATGCTGCAATTGCTCTATTCTATGATTTAAGCAAGGCATTTGATACTATAGATCATCAGATTCTCCTCAAGAAACTGTTATCCCTAGGAATTATTGGTCCTACCCATAGCTAGCTGGATTGCATCTTTTCTTACTGATAGAACTCAATCAGTTAAAATATCTTCTACAGGTTACAATCCAGTTTTATCTTCTCCGCTTCCAGTAGAAACTGGAGTTCCACAGGGCTCAGTTCTTGGCCCTCTATTTTTTCTTCTGTACACTAACGATCTTCCTAAAATTATTAACATAAATACCATGACAACTTATGTCAGAAGCTATCTTTCACTTTATGCTGATGATATTACCAACCTACTTACGATGCCCAAACTTTCTTCCACTCAACCTATTGACCCAACTAACCTGCCTCTTATTCAAATGGCTTCAAAGAAAGCGTCTACAATATCATATTACTGTGAGCAAAATCGTTTATCCTTGCAACCATCTAAGACAGTGTACCTCAATTTCTATAACAATCACCTTAAACCGTTGTCTAGCCCATTAATTCGTATTGATGGAAATAGCATTTCAAGAGCATCATCTAATAAAGTCCTAGGCCTCACCATAACTGAATCCCTCGATTGGACCCCCCATATCAACCGCATTGCTTCCAGGCTACTAAGCGGCTGCTTCATGCTCCGTAAACTTAAAATCATCGCCAGCGAATCATCCCTTCTTTTAGTTTATCATGCATTTATTCATTCAATCATCTCATATGGTATACTTTTTTGGGGCTCGTCTGTCCATGCTCAACGAATATTTATCATTCAAAAAAGAGCTGCAAGAATAATCGCTGGTCTCTCTAGGCGGACATCTTGCAGGACATACTTTCCCAAATTACGTATTCTTACCCTAACTTCAACTCTAATTCAAACAGCTGCAACTTTTGTCCATTCCAACCCTGAGCTTTTCCCCACCAATTTGACCAATCACAGTCACAACACAAGAAATGTAGCCAATATTTTCATCCCGTCGTTTGGACATTCATTTTATAAAAGTAGTCCACAGTTCCTTTGCCGCATTCTCTACAATAATCTCCCACATGATATCAAAAATTCCAAATCATTCAAGTTTGACCTTAAGAAGTATTTGCTAGAAAAATCTTTTTATTCTCTAGAAGAATTCCTAAATCCCTCCACTTAGAGTTTTTACCATATTGAAATTTATAATTATTATTGTATTCTTTTGAATTTATATTTGTTATCTGTTAATTGTTATTTGTTATTTGTCATCTGTTATTTGTTATTTGTGAAATGTAACGGTTAGACATATGTATGTATATCCGATATGTGTACCATGTACATGTCCATGGATTCAATAAATAAATAGCAGCTTAACATAATATAGTACAGTAAACCCTGGTAAAATCCAACTTGTTTAATTCAATGAATCTTTAATTATTTTATCTAGTAACGAAGTCCCTAAATTCTAAGTGGGATTTTTAAAGTGACTTGGAATTTGAAGTAAAGGTAGACTACCGGTACTGAAAATATATCAATACATCCATGAACTAAAATGCACATTTTCCATACAAGTTTTTTTTGTGAAAACTAAGTTCTTATTTCACAAAATGCTATAGCTAAAACTGTAGAAATTAAATGACCAATCAGTAAACCCTTTTAATTCAAATTTTTGCAATACATTTTGTGCTGTCAGGAAATAAATCATAATGTTTTTAGTTGTTAGAATTTTGTTTCTTACCTTACTAGGTAGTGCTGTAAAGTAATGAGAAAAATGTAGAATTCATACTTAAGTTTTAGGTCCTTTGTAATTTGAATCATAATGGGTTTACAGCATAAACATTTTGTAAAGTGTCTTTATTACTATTCTGAATATAAACTACAGTGAACTTCTGAAAGGACATTTTCAGGATTTGTGTTCTGTGAATCGAAATGTAGGGCCTACTACCTACTTAACTCATTTATATGTAAATTTTATAACTACGTGTACTTGAATTTATAAATGAAACCAACTTCAACAAATTTATTTAATTATAAAAGCCAAAACCAGCAGAAATGCTGCAGCGAAATTTCGGACTTTAATACAGGCAGTTTATTTTGTATTCTACGTACCGAATATAATTTTATTTTCAGTTCTAGTAATTGCCAAATGTGTCAAACAATATTTATTTTATAATCGACAAAAACTAATTATTTAGTCCTCATGCTGAAGTGTTCCTACTGGGTTTTCAACTTTCAATTTTTAAATTATAGTATTGGTTGGTTTAAATTTTTTTCACAAATACTAGGTAATAGATAGACAAAGGCTACTAGAATAATTTGTGATAGGGATAGCCGAATAGGTTTAAACTAAAAATCTAAAAAAGGAAAAACAATATTGCCTGGTTCCGGCCCAAATTAAGCCCTGCTAAAAAAATTATGACAGTTTTTTTGGTTGGTGGCATACAATACAACAGATGGCCTTCGCCCCGCCAATGACAGTAGGGGCAACGGGGGTCTGTGGATAGTAGTACGAATACAGCGTGGTCAGGAGTGAGAAGACAAACTTAGGCTAGAAGTAGTTTCAAGCTGAGAGGTTAGAAATTGAAAAAAAATACTGGAAAAATTTGAAACTTTGGTTAAATTTGTTTGGAAGACGTTTTTTTGAATAATCAACATTTATGATACTTTCAATGTTTTTATTAATATACATTGGCAAGTAATAATCATACAAAAGTACACAGGTATCTAAGTATAATTATTATAACATTTCTAGCCAAAATTCCATGCCTTTGTATATTTTTGTATATTTATTACCATGAATGTAATAGTTTGTAAACAAAATCCACAATCAATCTTGATTCATTCATACATAAATGTTTGCGAAATGTTACAAGCGGATGGTACTTCCAT
This sequence comes from Sweltsa coloradensis, assembly GCA_024449915.1. Taxonomy (NCBI): domain Eukaryota; kingdom Metazoa; phylum Arthropoda; class Insecta; order Plecoptera; family Chloroperlidae; genus Sweltsa; species Sweltsa coloradensis. The sequence continues at coordinate 176,324 of JAMZAV010000319.1, forward strand.
AATTAACGTACACCAGTAGCATATACTCTTAGAAAAAGCTTTGGGTTCATTATGCAGGGAAATACATACAAAATTAGTGAATTACCTATCCTGTATTTTAAGCTTTATTTATATATTGCATGGTATCAAACATTTTTTTGTATATTTTACTTACAACTAATAGCTACACAATTTCAATTCTAATTAGTTCCCATTCTAGTGAATACTAGGTCTACAAGTAAGATACCAATAATTCCCCAGCAATACCCAGTATAACAATACGATCGGAAAGACGATTGGCTATTTCTAAGATAGCATTAGTACGAAAGAAGAGCAAAGACAAAGGAATTTACGAAGCAAACATTTGACAACACATCACACAACATTCCCCTGACAAATTTTACTTTTCCCAAAATGCAAAGAAGAAAGGTTTTAGAAGATTTAAGTGAAATGGTGACGGCCATTGCCTGATAAGAGAAGTCTATCCGAGTCTTCTTGCATGCAGGTTTGGGTTCGAAACCCGGCACTGACCGTTGACCCCTTCGTACCTTCGCCTCCAAACAAATTTAACTAAATAGTACGTAAAGTGGGTGGAAATACCTGGGTCTCTGGTGGCGTGACGACGTAACGTACCTTTAGTTTGCGCCTCGCATTGAACTTCTTCAAGCAGTCAACTGTCTCTTGCCTATGAACGACAGACGCGACGCGCTCTCGTTGCTGCAAAGAAACAAACACTCGTGTTAAACAGTACGCAAATACACATACTAATTTATATTGATTTGTAAATAAACAGTTAAACTAATTATCTTGCTATTGTAACTAGTAATTTGTATTGATTTGTACATTTAAACAGTTTCAAACGTCATTGGCATTACATTATATTTATAGGGGTTATCAAAGAAATATGAAAAACTGTGAATATTTTAAATTGTATTTTATTTCCGAACATTGTTAGACCTAACAACTTACAGCACATTCTTTTATGTATTTAATAATAAGTAAACAAATTATGATTGGATTTTATCAACATCTAAGTAAAATAATTGGTAAATAGAAAATACTGTATATAAATTAAGATACGGGTGTTTTTACGAATAAAAAAAAGGACTACCTACAAACAGAAAATTAAATACCCTGTTAATAAATCTTGTAGGTACTAGAATTTGATCAATAATTCACAAAGCTTGTTTTAAATTTTTTTTAGAGGGTTCTAAATAATATATTAATTTAGAAAAAAATGAAGGTATAGGCCTATCCACTGCCTTACTTTCAAGAATACAGTATTGCATGGAATATGTTGAATAATTTATTTAAATCAAGAATAGTAAAACTATGCAAAATTATTTGATTTGAGTAATATCTCACGGAACGTTACGCAAAATTGAAAATGTGATTTTTACTTCTAATTTAGTTTTGTTGTACAGACTACACGAAGATTAAAATACAAATACAATGATCAGTACGGCTTATAAGTATAGTAGGCCTATTAATACAATTTTTTTTAGTACTATTTAACGCTATTGTTTACATTATTTGAATATTTTTACATGCTGGATGAACCTCCATGGGATTTCTGACTTAGACATCACTTTTTTGATTGTGTCTAGTATTCGTAAGACATTACTAAAATCTGGTACTTATGCATAGTATTAACATTAGCAGTAGCATGGTGTCTACAAATTTCACACTATAAAATTTCCCAGACTACAAATTTGGTATTCTAGAAATATACGGTCTAATAAGATACGTAATTGTTTTTTTCCTAGAGCGTCATGACAGGCCGTGATGGCATATCAAAATGGGGTCCCTGGAAAATGTTTGGTTTTATTTAGATTTTTTATGGGAAATAAGAAGATTCCAGAAATATGAACAATTTCCCTGACTTTTCCAGACTTTTAGACACCCTGCTATAGCCCTTCCTCTTGAGAGTATATTTTGTCTTAGTGTCCTGACTTTTACCCTTGTAACCTCTCTGTCATCGCTTCCATAGTCGGGTCCGCACCTAAATACTCTACTATTACCTGGCGCCGAATGTGAAATACAACACAGAAACTAGGTTGAGATAACATACGCAGATCCATGGGTGTTTAAGGGCCTCTGTGGATGTGATCCTCTTCGAGGGGTTCACTGTCAGCATCTGGTTAATAAGGTTCTTGGCCTCCGGTGTGACGGTGTCCCACTCTGGTGATGGATACTGGAAACATTACGTTCGTAAGTGATTGTGTCGGGGAATAAAATAGATTTTATTTTACACATCATAAATTTGTGATAGACGATTCTCAAAATCACCAGCGCCCTCTATATCGCATGCAAAGCATTATGGGAGATAGGGCATTTACATGCTAAATGCCATGTGCTCGGGTGTGTGGAGAACTGCGTTTCCAACACTGGCAGTGCAGTCAGCCACAATCCCAATCATATTGCTTTTAGCATGTAATCGCCCTTTCTCCCATAATGCTTTGCAACGGAGCGCGCATGCGCAGTTAATTCTGAAAATGGTCTATTGAATGGTCTATGTACGTTTGAACGTACATGTTTATTTTATTTTATTATACATTACTGGTGGGGCTTTGCCCTGTTAATGATATACTGAAAAATAAAAAAAAATAAAAAAAATAAAAATAGGATTTAACCCACGGAGAAAGTTGTTAGTGAATTTAAAAAAAAAACTGTTTGCATCTTCAGGACTTATGCCCTTTCTTGAACAAACATTTTTCAAACTCACTTTTGTAGCTAGTGTATTATAGGGACTAATGTAATTTCTTCTCCAATCTTCTGGTTATGTATATGAAGAGGTGATTTTATATCTAAATTGTCATAAAAAATGAACTTGTGCCCTGTATGAGCATCTGATCCAGTTCCCTATAAACAGCACTATTCCGTCCGTCCGTGTGTCATGCCTCACGAAAAAAACGGAACACGACGTCTGATTGCCGTTCAATAAGGACGATACTGAAAGTATTTAGTAAGTAAGTAAGTAAGTAAGTTTTATTTCCACACACATAGCATATTACATTATAATAATTTACACTTTGTGATGACCTCTAAGAATATATTGTCTGGAATAAGTATTTATTTACTTATTCCTAAACAAATAAACTTTGTTATTGAGGTGTTTGGAAAGGTACAATTTGCTGTATCAAGCAGGATGCAAATTGAGATATACTCCGTCACATTTCTATCCTAAAAATAAGTTACTTGATAATTAATGCCTTAGTCTTAGTTTGTACATATCATAACAATTTTACTGTTGGCTAGTAATAGAATTTGAGTGCCTCGTATATAAAAGAATACTAATGAAACAAGAGAACAAGTATTTGTCTAGTTTTTCTTGTGGGCCAAGATTGGTTTCAATTTAAGGCAGTACATAAAACAAAGATAAGACATAAGAGACAAAAAAGGCAAACAAATATTAATATCTATAGAAATAAGACAAACTATAAGACAAAATTTAAAACACAAGACAAAGAAATGGGCCTACCATACAATATATCTTAGCCTATTTGTGGAATACAAACATAACAATAGTACAATATATCTATATCTATTAGGCCTATTTAGAATTGTAGTATAAGATAGGCCTAACAGTGTTATAGTAGTTTGTCCTTCAAAAATTCCTCAATAGAGTAATATGCTTTGTTACATAGGAGTTGTTTTAGTTTGTTTTTAAAAATGCTCATATTAGAAATGGCTTTTAGACTTGTCGGTAGCTTGTTAAATAATTTAGAACTTATATAATTGGAGTTAAGTTGTGAATGTTTTCGCTTGAGATAATTAGTGTGTATGTTGTTTGCTTGTCTTGTGTTATGGCTGTGAATGCTATTGTTCTTGTCAATTTCTTCATTAATCATAGATTTTTTTAAATTTAGTACGGATTGAAATATGTATAGACTGTAGAAAGTGAGGATTTTGTGTTTGATGAAGTGTGGCTTACAGTGAGGTTTAATGTAAGAATTTTTCTTTTGTTTGAGTCCAAGAATATTTCTTATTGCTCTTTTCTGTAGTTTAAATATTGTGTCCGCTTTTACAGAGCTGCCCCATATATTGATGCCGTACCTCATATGTGATTCAAAGTTAGCATAGTAAGCTATTTTTGCAGTTTTTGTGTTTGTGATTAAATTGATTGTTTTTAGTGAAAAGCATGCAGAACTTAGTTTTTTTGCTAACATATCGCAATGTGTGTGCCAGTTTAGATTTTGGTCGATATGGATTCCAAGAAATTCTGTTGTGTGAACTCTTTTTATCACGGTGTTATCTGCCGTGTTATTGATTGTTGTTAAATTGTTGTTTTGACTATGAGTTTGTTTACTTGGGTGGAATTCTATGAAATTAGTTTTATTGGCATTTAGTAAAAGTTTGTTATTTTGGAACCACTTAGTTACTGCGCTCAGCACTTCTTCGCTAATGACTATCAGATTGTCATGTATTTTGCTTCTTATTAGGATACTGGTATCATCCGCAAATAATTCAATACCTATATTTTTCAAGATGTAAGTGAGATCATTTACGAATATTATGAACAATAGAGGGCCTAGTATGGAGCCTTGAGGAACTCCACAGTTGACTGCTTCACCATCAGATAAGTAACATTTCTCGTGATTGTATTCATCTGTGGTTTTAATTTCTACATGTTGCCTCCTGTCCGTGAGATATGATTTAACTAGATTATACGCATGACCTCTTATGCCATAATAGTGCAGTTTAGCCAGTAGTAACGCGTGATCTATGCAATCGAAAGCTTTCGAAAGGTCACAAAAGATTCCAATTAAGCGTTCATTTTTTTCCTTTCCTTGAGTTATATTATTAATAAATTTTTCTATGGTATTAGTTGTTGACCTATATTTCCTAAACCCATTTTGGCTATTTGATAGTAGATGTTCTTTTTCAAGGAATGAAGTAATTCTTGTATGGAGTATTTTTTCAAAAATTTTAGAAAATACTGGAAGTAGAGAAATTGGTCGGTAGTTATTTCCATCCGATTTGTCACCCTTTTTAAATAAAGGTATTATTTTTGAAACCTTTAATTTCTTCGGAAATATTGATTTGTCAATACAGTAATTAAAAATGTGGGTTAAGACTGGCGCTATATTACGTATAATTTTTTTGACTATTGTCATGGGTATTTGATCAAGCCCACAAGATTGGAGATTTTTCATTTTCATAACTATGTCCATTATTTCAGTTTCATTGGTATGGTTTACAAATAAAGATTTTGATGGAGCTTTACCTGAATCTGCTAGATATTTAGCAGATGCTTTGCCATCAGTATTTAGATGTTGGGTGAGATTACCTGCCATTGTTGCAAAGTTGTGATTGAAGGTATCTGACACTATTTGTTGATCTGTGATTGTAGTTCCATTTACTTTTAGATTTATATTAGAGTCGGCAGATTTTTGTTTATTGATTTATTAGTTTGTTGATTTACAATTTCCCATACCTTTCTTGACTTATTTTCACTGTTATAGATTTGATTGTTAAAATATTGCTTTTTGGCTGCTGAAATGGTTTTTTCATATATTTTCTTATAATTCTTGTACATCTCCTCTGTGAAATGGGTTTTAAAATGTTTATTTAGGCTGTACAGGCATTTAAAGTTTTTGCTGGAATTTTTAATGCCTTGTGTGATCCAGGATAGTTTAATGAATTCAGTACTCTTAATTTTAATGGTCCTTTCTGGAAAACAGTCATTAAAGGCAATCAGGAAGGTATTCTCAAATTCATTATATTTATCATCAGGAGTATCTGATTGGTAGACTTTTCCCCAGTTTAGTGTTTGTAAATGATCATTTAGCTTTTGGATATTATCTTCTGAAAACTTTCTTTTTGTTACTGTTTTATTTTTTAGATTTTTATGTGCTTCCGGTAAGCAACAAGTAATAGTTTGTGCAAGATGATCTGATAGGCAATTATTGATCACATTCGTCTGAAAGGATTCTAGTGGTAGATTTGTAGCGATATTGTCAATCGTCTTTTCAGATGCATGAAAAGGGTCGATTCTTGTTGGTTCTTTAACTTGAAATGTTAGATTATGAGAAGTAAATAAATGTTCCAGTTGTTCATTGTTTTTAGATTTAAGATTGAAATCAATGTTAAAATCACCTAATATAACTATTTTCTTTTGTTCACCTGATAGTTTCTCAAGTAAGTATTCCATATTCTGGAGGAATGTATGCATGTCTCCTGATGGAGAACGATAAAGTGTTAATATTATAAGTTTATCTTTTTTGTTGTGATCTGATGCAATGTTTACTTCAATGCCTGTGATTTCTATATGTTTCTCAATGCAGATTTTATTAATATCACTCCTTGTTTTAATGTGTTTCACCCATGCTTCACCAGCAAATATTGCAACACCACCATGGGTATGAGATGATCTGGAAAATGAGCTTACCTTTTTGTAGTTACTGATGTGTAACGAGTTTAGATTACTTTCAGTGAGCCAATGCTCAGAAAAGCAAAGCACATCTATTGGAGTATTGTTTTCATTTTGGGAGTCCAGGAACACTTCAAGTTTTGTTGTTGAGCTAACTAGACTCTGAATATTTTGATGAAGGATATTTATAAATTTAGTATGTGTGTTGTTTTGAGCTAGGGGGGATGAGCGGTTTGTGACTCTATTAGTTTTAGTTGATTTTATGCTTCCTTTGGATTGTTGAATTTGATTGAGTTTAGGATTAATGTTGAGGATGTGAGTTTCATTTAATTTGGCAGTCGTCAGCCTAGATGTGTTAGTTTTAATTGATAATGGTGGAAAATGTGATACTTCGTTTGGATTTAGTGTTGATGGTAATGATTTGGGATTTTTATGGGGTTTTGTCTTGGGGGTGTTTAAGACTATCTTAGTTTCTTCCGAGGCACCTTTGGCCGAAAAGGGTGAAGAGACTTTGATGATAATTGTAAGGAGGTGGTGACTCTAGGTTTATCTAAGCAATGGTTTGCTTTGCAAGTGCGAGATAGTGTTGCCCTACTAACTACATTGCTCCTGGATGAACTGGATGTCCGAGTGCCAGATGGTTTCCCGGGTGGGAATGCAAGCATCGTGTTTCCTTTGGCAGCTGAAGGGTCCTCGAGAGCCGGTGTGTTAACATGAGCCGTTGTCCAGTTGAGGCATTCTGTGAAGATGGTTTCATTCCCTCGATCTGGCGATCTCTTATGTGGAGGTGTGACGATAATCATGTTAACCGGGTTGACAAGTTCATTCGGAAGTGGTGATAAGGGAGAAGTCACATTTGTTTTGTTGGGGTCTTCATTGATTTCTAGCAAAGAGTCAATTGAGCATAGGGAATTGCTGTCCATGCTCTTGTGTGAAGGCGAGATGATAATCTTGGTCTCACCTTTAATTATATTTGTGTTCTTGACAGGTTCTTTTGGAAGTGTTAATAAGGGAGGAATCACATTTGTTTTGCGTTGGTCGTCATCGCTTTCAAACAAGGTGTCGATTGAGCATAGGAAATCACTGTCCGTGTCTTTCCATGGCAACGGGAGTGGTAATCCGGAGCAAAGACAATCTTGCTTTTCGGGTTTTGGTAAAGTGACCAGACTAGAATTTATTGTGACATTGGAAATGGGATATGCCTTTTGTGCATCAGTAACAAGGCCCGTTTCTTGGTTTTGCTGTGCTGGTTCAGTTTGCACCATTGTCATTAAGGGCGATTTCTTGTTAGGTTGGTGGTCAGTAGGCTTGCTAGAAATATCATCCTTGGCAGGCCTAATAAGTTCTTTTGCTTGCTGATCTTCGGAAGGTGTGGCTGGGTCGTCCTGGTTGCAGAGTCTTGCCATCTTCAAGAGAAAATCCCCTAGTTTATTGGCTCCATTATATGTAAGGTGGAGTCCATCTTTGCTGATGTCGCGGTCATTTATACAGCAGTTTGGGTTAACAAAAATCGCTTTTAGGTCATCACAGATAGATCTAACTGCCTCATTTATGTTGTCTATTCGTTTGTTATCCGTATCACGTCTATATATTATGGCCGAGACCATAACGGTTGCATTTTGATACCTCTTTTGGCAGCATCTTACCAGATGGTAGATATCATCCATGATTTCATGTTCTGTTTTCTTTGATTTAACTAGGTTCGTCCCCACATGGACTGCCGCAAGTTCAACATATGGGTCTGTGGCATACTTTTTACTCTCGATGATACTTTGCAGTTGGGTGGGCTTGGCTCCTGAACAAGCACGTAGGAGTGAAGATTCGTTTTTAGTTATGCTGAGGCAGTTTCTTATTATTGAGTCTCCCCAGAAAATCATTTTAGGGGCTTTGGGCTTGCTACTTGTGTCTTTTGGCTTGCTGTTAGATTCTTTGGGGTCGCTGTTTTTGCCTTTGAATTCGTTTAATGTAGGCCAGCAAGACAAAGTGTTGGTAAACACTGGCTTATTTATTCTGATTTTTAAGATATCGGTAGTCATTTCTGTGTTCACCATGTCGTCGTGCTGTATGTTTAGTTCTCCGCAATCTCGCAGTCGCAGCACTTCAAATCTATTTTTAGTTGGCACTTGCTTATTTGTTTTTAGCATATTTGTTTACTTTCCATGCTGTCGGTAGTCATTTCTGTGATCGCCATGTCTTCGTGCTGTATGTTTGGTTCGCCGCAGTCTCGCAGTCGCAGCACTTCAAATTTATTTTTAGTAGGTACTGGCATGGTCGTTGACAGAGAAGGCCTAAATTGGTCTTCATTAGCAACTTTAGGCCTAGACCTATGCTTCTGCATCACATATTCCCAGCTGAGGTTCACTTCTTTTTGGTGATCACTTCTTTCTTCTCTTTCATATACATTGTGTCGGGTTAAATTCGTTGGGCGGTTGTATACCGTAATGTTTATGTTCATAAACATAAACGTAGATTCAATTAGAGGTTTAACTTGGCGCCAGTCAAGGTTGTCTAGACCACATCCAATTCTTGGTAGTGCAAGGTCTTTAATCTCATAAATCTCGCATTGTTCTTTTAGTTGTGTTAATGCTTGAAAGAGTGTTACCAATGTAGGCTTATTATAGTAGTGGTGTTTGATAATCATATGGAAGATACATCGTTTACCGTTTATTTCTACTCCCACTTTTCCTATATTTTTACCTAGCTGGAGCAGTCGATCAGTGTTGTTGGACATTTCTTTCAGTTTTGAGGCCACTCCGAGGCTCATGCGGAAGTCCGCCGATACACAGTGGGCAATTGATGTTGTGTCCGGAGCTTCCATCAGGTCTCCGCTTACTTCTCTGAGCTGGAGGATGGGCCTGTTCTTTAGCTTATCTGGGCCTTTTTGTGTACTATGAGGCTCGTGCACCTGTAGACTGTTTTCGGGCCTAGCGCTGGGTAAGGGCATAGGCCTAGGCCAAGATGGTTTTTCAATCCAGCCTAGCCTGGGTTTGGCCGATTCTTGGACAGGGTCTGGTCTAGTCTCCAACCTTTGTAGGTCTAGCTCTTGCACTTGTGGTATGTTTGTCGGCCTAGAGTTAGGTAAGGGCATAGGCCTAGGCCAAGATGGTCTTTCAATCTGGCCTAGCTTTGGTATGTCCGATTCTTGGACAGGCTCAGGTCTAGGCTTAGGCTCAGACCTTTGCGGGCCTAGGTCTAGGCCTGCGTTTATTTCCAACTTAATTTTTATGACCCGTATTTCTTCTTTAAGGAGGTTTACTTCCCGGGCTAGGCTTAGGCCAACATCAAGATTGAATTTTGTACTTACGTGGTTATAGCGTGATCGGGCTAGACCTTGGCTTGCGATTTCATCCCAATTTGGCCACTCTTTATCGCTTTGCTGATTATTTGTGTATACCACTTCACTGTAGAGTTTGCTGTATGTGTCTTTTGTTGTTTCATTCACTGGTTTACTGTTTACAGGTCTAAGCGTTTTATTGTAATAGAACCTGGAGCCATATTTCACTTCTTGTATCGTGTCCACCATCTTTGTTCAATATCTTTTACAAAATCTTTGATAAAAGATCAAGTAGTTAATTGATATACATAAATTTACACTCACAATGACCGCATTAATATGCATAATAGCCTACACATAAAACGGGCACTGATTTGCGAAGAAAACACTTTAAAACTTTACAATAACATCAGCGATTTTATAAACCGAACTGAATGTTTATAAAACAAATGAATGACTTTGAATTGGTGACTATGGGGGTGAAGAGGGAGTGGCTAGCCCCCCCCAGAAAGTTAGAGGAAAAAAATTCTAGACCCGGCACCTCCACCAATTAAAAACAAGCGACAAACACTTTTTATTGGTAAGCTAATCTGGTGCCACCATCAAAAAGATCATTGCATGGTGAATTATTTTATTTTTGTTTTATATTTTGAAAATTAGATGATCGAGTACTAGTTTTGATCCCGCTTTTGGGTACTCCCGTAACCAAACTTGTTTAAATACATCACACTTGACAAGATTTGTGTTGCAGTTTTGCAACTACTTACATTTTACATAACAAAAGAGGGAAAAAATAATCATGATAACGATTTTCCAAGACACGAATGTCTCAGTTTCCTAAAAATTTTAGGTACTTCTTGCCATCAAATCAAATTATGAAATTATTCAAACAACTTATCAGATTCTGGACTAACAGACGAAAATAATTACAAAGACCGATCATTCTATCAAAATACATATGTATGGCATACTTTGCATTGCATCTTACTCAAATTGCATAGCAGACTGCAATGAGAGTATAACTATAACAGTAAATATCAGTTATGCAGCTAATGGGTTCACATGGATTAGTTTGTTACATTGGTTATTTTATTATGGATAGAGTGTACCTTTTGTCAACTTATAATTATTAGAACTGCATAATGTTTTGTGTGAGAAAATGTTACGTATGTAGACAAGTGAATCGTTGCTTTTGAGTCTAGAGTACGTATTATTACACGTTCTTCTGTACAACCAATCAGATTCACCTCTTATGCCAGAGCAACGAAAGAGAGAGCTGTTTAATAACATACATGCCTTGAATAAATTAATATGAGACAAAAAGCACAAAAACAATCTTCAGTCCGTCGTTGTGCTTTGTTTGTACTCCATGGCTAGTTTGGTTTAGTTTGATTGGCAATGTTCTAGTTTCATTTCTCTTATGGGTTCGTTATATAATACGCAGCGTAGCGGAATAAAATGACACAAAGCACATGGTGTGTTGATGTCACTGCAGAAGTTATAGACTTTCATACACAATCAGTGTAACTGCCTGAACACTTTCTTTAGGTTTACATTTGCCAGAATGTTAGTTGATATGAGACAGACTACAGATTCGACTGATCGATATACTTGGATTTAAAACTTACATCATACGCTCCGGCTTTGATTTGTGCATACAGCCGATGTTGATCTTCGTCCCAGAAGGGCGGATAGCCCACTAATAATATGTATAATATCACGCCTGAAACACAAACAGTGACAGGATTAAAACGCAGCACCGTTTGTTTTAACGCCGGGAAGTTGTGCCCAGGTCACGTCACTGTTGTTTGTTTCATTAGGTATTCATCAGCAGGATACACGTTGTACATCATTAGTTTAGAATGGTTACAAAATGTAGGTCATAGCCAGTTACATTTGTGATACAGTATTTATTTCATAATAATAGGTTGAATTGAAATTAAAGTCAATCAGTTTTATTATTGAGATGAACAGGTTGGGTTATTTGTAACCTAATGCCTTGTCAATAAGGTACTTAGTTTTAAACTAATGTCTATGGGTAAGAAAAACAATTTTAAAACTTTATTTAAAATTGAAAATAGACAGCCAATTTCTGTAATATTCTTTGAATAAACTAAACATAAACATAATGCAACATAGCCAAAACTAATTTAAGTGGGCATTAATTGACTTGTGTTATACTATTACAGAGGCCTAAGTGAAGTAGGACATGGTCAACTTTGGTGAAATATAGACAAATGCAGTTAAAGGGGCTAAAAACCCCAAAAATTATTTTTTACCACGTGATCTATAGCACAATACTACACTAAAATGACCGTTTAAAAAATTATATCTTGTAACTGTGATTAACAGGAATTTTTTAATTTTTTTGATCCAGAAATTGGCGAAAATTGGTGTTTTGGAAAATTTCCTAAATCGGCTTTAACCTGCTTCTTCTTTGGTCCACATAGATACTAGAGCATAGTACCAATCTAAAATGCCCCTTTATAACATCGTGTCTTGCAACTGTGCCCAAAAATACCCTCAAACACGCAAAAATATGCATTCCAAAATCACACCCCATCTTGGTAATCAGCATATTTTGACCGAACTACTTGTCCAAATTACAAAACAAAATATAGAGAATTTACAGAAAAGGCTGTAGAGTACGTCAATAATGGCCAATATTTTTTTGGATCAAAATCCTCCAAGGTCACGGGGCATAAAGATCGTCCCCATGTTATTTCTTATGGGAGATTTTTGCCGATGGGACCTAGCTAAAAAAATGTCATGTTTGACAATTTTTTGGGAGGTCATGGTGGCCCCAATTATTTTTCTGTTGATTGCTAAATTCATTACTAGTTAGCCTGAATGAAATATATTTTTTGAGTTATGCGGTTAAATACCCCTTTAATGATTTTGTCATTTGGGGAATTTATTTGAATTTATTTTATACAACGACTTATTCCTTTAAAAAGTATGTTGTTTTATAGAATAAATAAAAACACAATACACATTACATGGAGATCTGTTGAGCTAAACTATTCTCTATAATTTATGCAAAAGTTCTTCCAATTTATTAATTTAAAAAATAATGTGAGTACTCACCACATGCCCATATGTCAACTGGTTTGCCATAGGGTTCTTTTTTTAACACTTCTGGGGATAGGTAACCAGGCGTACCAGCAAAGCCTGTCAAAAACAAGAATTTGGATATATTTTCAGACAAACATCAGCAATGACAAGTTGTGACTAAAACAATCATACTTCAGATTATAAGTATAGGCTAAATTACATTTTACTGCAGGCATGGTCAATAAGATAATGTGTCATTTTATATTCATACAAAACATCCAGTATTTGATGAACCAAAATATATTAAAAAATACACAAAACTTAAAACTTTCCTTTGCATCAAATTCAAGTTTTAGGTGACATGCCATGCCTTCCACACAAATATATTGAAAAATATTTCACATTACAGCATTATAAAATATATAGATTTAATTGATTCATTGATTGATTTGTGTTGCTTATTAATACAATTTTGTATATTCAAGATGATGAGAGGTGATAAGACAAAAAAGGACATTAAAAAAACGTGCCTTATGAGGGATTCGAACCCACATCCTCGTAGTGTTGAACGCTTCAGACCAGCGCACTAATCGTATGTGCCACTAGGGACGGCAATATCAATTCAAACAATGAAATAATTTAGTAAGTGTCTACAAACTTTACAAATGCTGGTAATATTAATTAATATAATAATAATATAAAATAAATTCATAATGATATGTTAATGTGGAATTCCACTAGTAGGCCTATTAAAAGCCTTTACATATAATTTTTTAGAACCAATGTTTATTGAGTTCACAAACGACAAATAAATCTCCAGTAGTAGTTTGTAATCCATGGTGTGCGATGACTAAAACCTTGATCACAGCGCCTTTGGTGTATATAATCGATGGTGGCCACCATACTAAATATGTGAGTACATAAACTGCAAGCCCAAAGAAAAGTGGTGAGAAAAGAAAGATTCGTATATGAGTAGACCGTTCTTGCACTTACCAAACCATGCTTGCTGTTCGCCCTGAACTTCTATCGCTAATCCGAAATCCGCTAGCTTTACCGCGGCTCCCTTAAGTTTACTGGCTAATAGTAAATTTTCAGGCTGTAAAGGAAAAGAAGCATTGGTATTTGTTTTAGATGTTCTATAATTTTCTTATTTTATAATTATGTTGTTATTTAGAATAAAAATGAGAAAGAGATGAAAGAAAGAAGAAGAAAAGTCAAACGTCTTAATAGAGTAAGTATCAAATAGACAAGAAAATGAAGACAAATGTGAATTTAATGATGAAATGATTTTTCAAATTATATTTGAAATAGTTAACAGAAAGTCTGACAGGATATGTGTTGTCGGATCAGATGATTCATTATTAGGTAGTGTTTAAATTTTATAATTTACGCTAGATATGTTAAGCGTGAAATAATCTTTCAGACAAAGAAAAGTGTTTGGGACATTCAAGAGCTATTAAAATGTTTAGTAGGACGTTTACAAGTTTCGTGATGGAATGTGTAAACGAGCAAGATTTGGACTAGCTCTCAGTAGGAAATGAAGGAGGTGATAATCTAAAACACAAATCACAATGTCCAGAAAATGTTAATTCACATTTGTCAACTAAAATCCAAATAGGTATGGTAAAAATGAAATGAATCATGTGGAAAGTATTCTTACTTTAAGATCCCTATGAACGATTCCTTGCTAAGATAGGAAGCGGAGAAAGTGCATGCACGTGAGAGGTTGCACAACTAAGTGTTTTCATTATACACAAATATAGATTACGGCCGTGTAAATCTAGCAACGACAAGTTTTACGTTTAAAGAATTACAAAACAAACGTAAAGCTTACATATTGTAAAAAGATAAAACAACAATGAAATAACAATAGCGTAACAAGTGACAATTTAACAATGTAATGTGAATGTCGATTATATATCAAAATTACGATAAAAGATTTTTAAAAAATGGTTAGTTAGCATATAAAATGCCTAAGTTTTGAAATGTTATTTTAAAACTAGTATGTTGCTAGATTTAAAGGGCCTCATTCATTAAGTACACTTGGTTCACAGAGCTTGACAAATTGTTTAAAAAAGATCCAACGGAATTTTGTTGGGTACAAAGTCAGTTACTTACGGAAGAAGTAACGTGTCTACTTAAATTGCCACACTCTTGAAATGAATTGATTTAAAACTTGTTTTTTTTTCTTTCTTGTTTTTATTTGAAAACAAACAGAATTCTTGTGAAAAAGAAGTTTTTAAAGTCAACTGTATAAAATGGTTTGGGGTATTAAATATATTTTAGTAGATTACCTATAACAATAAAAATGTAAACAATTATTTCATATTAGGCATATTTTTAATTTGCAGTAGTTAAGCGAGTCAAGTTGCATATCACAACAGAGTTTGGAATTAAACATAAATTTATACTTTGCACACAGTGGCAAAATCTTGAAAACATTTTATTGTAATAGCTTCGTAGTGAGCAGTATGATGAGTACGTATTAATATCTCGTGGGGTCATTACACCCAACCAGTATTTGTCGAGCCCTGCATCAAATTAAATACAACTCTTAAATATATCCAACAATGAATGTTGTACTTTATGTATAACTGACTAACTCTATACTTGAATATATTAATTCATTAAGTAACTGTAGAAAGCTAAATGTACTCAATTGATTTTAAGATAGAAAAATTAGCTGAAATGTATTATATATTTGAGGACTATCTTAGTTTGATTAGGGCCAAAGAGATGTCAATATTACCAAATTTACAAGTGTAGGCACATAATATCAAATGCATATTGAAATAAATATTATTCATAATCCTACCCCTATTTTATTCGAAAATGTGTTTTCCACTCACGTTTACATACTGTGATTAACAATACGTGGTAACATTTCAGCGGGCACTTGCCAAGGTCAAGTGAGAGCATGTACACCAACATTGACGTCTTTGGTCATGTTATTGGGATTTTTATTATCAGCATTTTATTCGGAACAAAATGGAGTAGTTAATGCCACGTAGGTAGCATTTTAATTAAATAAAGATTTTAAAAATTGTACAAAAGTTTTTTTTGCCTTAAGTAATAATTGTTTTATTTACCGCACTTTCTCTGCCAGCCTTGCCCAATACCATGTCAATGTTTAAGAGCATCAAAAGACATCAATTTATTTGCCACTTCTTAAATATCCAATTTTCAAAACATATTACTTTAAGGCTTGGCTTTCAAATTGTGGTGTTATTTGCTATTTTATTATTTTTTGTCGATTTGGTGGCCATAGTGCGATGGCGACAGTACTGCAATCCCTTGGCCAGTGCCATCTTAACTGCAACCACCTATAGGAGTTGTTGCTCAAGCAAATACACAATATCTACGGTAAATACGGCTACATATATCAAATGTATATTATAATATATTCTTATATTTAGAAATGTTTTTTCGACTCACTTTTAGATCTCTATGTACGATGCCATTTGTGTGACAGTGGTTTACACTTTCGAGGATCTGTTGGATGCAATGGGAGGCGTCCGCTTCACTGTAGAATTCCCTCGCTACGATGTCTTCAAACAGTTCACCACCAGTCACACTGAAACATTAGCGGTCAGTGGATGTACGATCCGAGATTTTGAAATTCACCTTCAAACTGTGAGACAATATTATAGTGTTTTAAGTTATATTGAAAAATTTTGGTTAAGTGACTGCAATGCCAGCAATTGTTTGGAGAGAGTAAGCATCTAATTAATATGACATTTTGTAGTTTTGTACATTAAATTATGAAATGTTTTTAAAAATATATGTCATCAATTTGGGTATAATTTGCAGACTAATCAACAATACAATTAAAAATATCTACTACCACAGAAGATATTATATAAGATCCTTGCTTGACAACCATCAATCATGCCTAATGTCCCTATAGGGAATGCTGCTAAAAAAAATCGAATTGGAATCATTGGTACACTCAAATAATGCCCTCACTAGGCAAATAAATATTTCGCCGGGCTAGTGTTAATTGATTGGCGATAGACAAGTACATTATATGCCACGCACAAGCTGCCGATAGATTAAAATGAAAAACACTGTAGGGTCAAGGTGTGTTTCTACTCATGAGATAATATGTAGGTGTAAGAAGTTGTAGCTAACCACTAAGCCATAACATCTTTCAATAACAAATCTAATATTTTTTTGCAATATCAAAGAAAATAATTTTAATTTTTACACAACATATTATCTGTTATAGACTTTTGGATTAAAAAAGGCTATCTTAAATTCCAGAACTCGCCCAAAAGACAATTTTACCAAGATTAAAATTATCAAAGTTACTAAAATGATTTAAAAGATCTACTTTATGTAATTGTTAATGTAAATGACTGGTAATTGTTATTTTGTGTCTGAAAGGCAATCGCAATGAAAAAAGCTGAAATTTGTTAAAAAATAAATTCAGTAATACCAATAATAAATACACCCTAATGAGGTATTGTAAAGAAACAATTTCATACCATTCTTTTGTAACATAAGCTGTGTTTTTGTGAGGATTTGCCCTCATTAACGATAAAATAAATAAGTTTTACAAGGTTTTATATTTATCCTTTTGTTTTTGAAGAAGAGGCTTTATTATTGGTAAAGCCAAGATGTGATGGTGATGCCAGCAAGCCTGGAGCTTAACAATACACAATGAACTGCAGTAATAATGAAATGCTAATTATTCAATCCAAGTGGTGAACTATGAACGCAAGCAATGCCTTAGCTTGTTATGGTAACGTAGCAAATTAATAATGGCGTTTTCCATTGGTATGTTGTCGACTTCCCCTTAAATAACATTATAAAACTGAACAAATGAAGGAATGCGATGATTCGGTGCACACTGGGGCGCACTAGTGCGACCTGAGTGCGGCCATAAGTAACATAAGGTGTTGTAGAATCAAAAAACAATACAAAACAATGTAATCATTGATTAAACGAGAATGTATTATAACAAATTCAAAATCAGGGCAAAGTTTACGCTAAAAAAAAAAAAAATTATCTACATTCGAATCATAAATTTTATTATTCGAATCCACTTAATAATTGTATTTTTTTTAATGAATACATAATTTAATATTGCAGTTAAATATTGACTCAAACGGTAAGCAAAGTTGAAAATATAGATTTTATTTAACACTTTAATGGACAACGGTTCATAATTCATAATAATAATCATCATAACTCAGTTCCAACTATGTCGGGTTGAGTGGTGGTTTTCCACCATTATCAAGGGCATTAAACTGTAGATACTAAGCTTGCCAGACTCAGTGTTTCTTCCACATCATCTAACTCCTTCCTCTCCACCAATTTACTCCACTCTCTTCTGTCCTCCCACAGCTTTACTCTTGCCACATGCTCCCACACTTCATTCCGTTTTCCAACGTCTTCTTGAATTAATCTTTCCCATTTTTCTCTTGGCCTTCCTACTCTTCTTTTCCCCTCCTCTGCCGCTTCAAATTCTCGTCTTGGAATCCTCTCTCTGCCCATCCTTTTCATATGTCCAAACCATCTTAGACGTTCTCTTCCTAGCTTAAACTTCAATCTCTCCAATCCCAGTTCTTTCCTTATTTCATTACTTCTTATCTTGTCCATCTTTGTAACTCCCTTAATACTTCTTAAAAACTTCATTTCTGCTGCTTCCAGCTGACTCTCTTCTTTTGTTCCCAATGCCCATGTTACTGCCCCATATGTTAGTATAGGTACAAAATATGCCTTATACAGCAAAATTTTACATTTTTGTGGGAACAACTCATTCCATAGTAACTTTCTCACCAATTGGTAAAACCCTTCTGCTTTTTGCACTCTAGATGACACTTCCCTACACACTTTTGCATCTTTTGTCAATATACTTCCCAAATATTTAAATTCTTCTTTTTCTTCTAAGACTTCTCCACGTAGTACAATATTTTCCATGTCTCTAGGCCTGCCCTTTGTCTTCTTTTGCATACGCAAACATTCACTCTTTTTCTGATTGATTTTTAGACCAAACTCTGTAGTAACTTCGTTCCATCTGTCCACCTTCTCCTGCACTTCTCTGGCACTCTCACCCCAAATCAACACATCGTCCGCAAACACTAATGTTCTTGTGTCCCTTCCATCTGTATTTGGTTCCACTCTTCTTATAATTTCATCCATTACAACAGTAAAGAGTGTTGGAGATAACACACTACCTTGTCGCAAGCCCTCATTTACTTGGAACCATTCTGACCTACCCATATCTGTCTGTACGCAACTTTCACTCCTGTGATATGTACTTTGTATCCTGTCTATTAAACCTCTTCCCACTCCTTTTATCTCTAGACGCTCCCATACTTTCTCTCTAGGCAGGCGATCGTATGCCTTCTCCAGATCCAAAAACACAATGTGCATTTCCTTCCCATTTTGCCATCTCCCCTCCATTGTCTGTCTTATAGCAAATATGGGATCAATAGTAGACCGTCCACTTCTGAACCCATATTGTTCTTCTCTTAGATCTGTGTCATATACCTCCTTCAGTCTTAGTTCTATAACTATAAATAATAATAATAATAATAATAATAATAATAATAATAATAATAATATAAATATAATAAATTAAATTCAATGAATGGCCAAACCACAATGGAACCAGTTTAATTCCAACACAGGACTGTATCCCAGGACAAATTAACCCCTGGTTGCAATTCATTGTGATGTAGTCTCATTGAATCCAACGCTATTGTCCGAGAACAAACATATTCTTGAGTAATATAGCGAAACTCTCGGCAAATTTCACATTGTTCGAGCTGAGTGAGTAACCCCCCCCCACACACTACTTGAGAGAGAGAGAGAGAGAGAGAGAGAGGGGGGGGGGAGGGAGAGAGATCCAAAGACAATTGAGATGAATCTGATATGGGTAGTGTAAACTAGACAATGACAAGTGAAGAGAGAGGGAGAGTTCAGAATATTCAAGCCGCTATTGTGGTATCAATGAGTTTTTTGCTTAAAACTAAGGCAATGAGACATCATCCTGTCCCTATTATCAAGTTTTGTAGATTGGTAACATAAGAACAACGAATATCTTAAGCATAAAAACAAATTTCGGTTGTAAAGCGAAAGAACATGATGTGGCTTGATATTGCAAACATTTTTTAGAAAGAATAATTGCTGAGCTGAACCGCCATTGGTACAGCTGTTCGCCAATTCAAAATTTAATAAATCTAAATAAATCTAATAAATCTATTATTTTAAATTTAATCTGAATTCGCGTTCAGTATTATCTTCCGCGAAAGTTGGATAAGTCTGCTTGATTGTTGTTTCTGAATTTTGCAATCTCGCACTCATTTGAGGTGGGATAATCTAGCAAATAAGTATTTTTTTTGTTTCTCTTTGTAAACGTTTTAATTTATCATTTTCTTCCTGATACTCATTTTCATTTTCTTTTTGCCTTTAATCAACTGTTTTTAATTCTTAGCATGACATTGTGCTTAAGTTTGTTTGTTTGAATTAATTTTAATTTGATTAATCTTACTTCAATTCGTGTCGACAAATTTAATTTTAATGCGGATGTATATTTAAATGTAGTTTTAGGTACATTAGTTTCAATTTTAAACAGTAGATTATTAATTTATGGCAATTTATCCAGAAACAAAACTTTGAGTATGTCTGGTGTATTATTAAAAAAATCTACATAAATCAACCTCTATAAGACATACAAGCATAGATCTACGCTGAATGAAGAACCTTGTGTGAAGTATAACGCACTATCGTTCATCAGTCAGATCGTTTTTGCGAGAGTATGTTTTAGACAAATAACATGTAATCCTGTCAAATAAGATCGTATATTGACGTTTGGAGGAAAAAATTGCGATGTCGCTGAATTTTTGCAGAGACCTTCCTTATATAATACTTATCAACATACTAAAACTCCCCTACAATCGGACTGGAGCTTCGGCCACCATATTGGAAAAAGGCGGCCAAAAGGTGTTTGTTATCTAATATCTCTAAATCGGTTTGAGATAGACAAAATATCTCAATGGCAAAAATATTCCCCATTTAATTTCCTACAAAACATGTGTCTACTATAGTTTTGGTAGGGGCAAAGGTTACGTCACAAAATCGTGGTTTATATGTTGCTCATTGGAGACCAGCTTATTTCCAAATTTTCACGCCTAGCACCAAACAATGCTCGGTAAATCCGTAAGAAATTGATTTTAAAAACAAAAGGACTTTTGTACGGGGTTCATAAAAGCTTCCATTAGTATTTAAAAAAATCAGGTCTGCGAAATCGAATTTCGCATTTACCCGGAATTTGGGTTTTTCCATTGTTGGCATTTCCTTAAAAATGCCCTTTTTGACTGTCGATTATTAAGCACTAAATAGCATTGGAGGAAAAATTCTTTCTACGCACATTGAAATGACTCAAATATTGATCCGATTACAACCAAAGTTTAAATCGAATATGGCTGCTAATTCCTAATATCCACAAAAACAAAGTGAATTATGTAACAAAAAGAGTGTAAAAACAGCACGAAAACAGTATTCATATTGTGAATATTAGGAATTAGCAGCCATATTGGATTTAAACTTTGGTTGTAATTGGATCATTATTTAAGTCATTTCAATGTGCGTGGAAAGAATTTTTCCTCCAATGCTATTTAGTGCTTAATAATGGTCAGTAAAATATGGCATTTTTTTTGGAAATACCAACAATGGAAAACCCAAATTCCGGGTAAATGCAAAATCCGATTTCGCAGAACTGATTTTTTAAAATACTAATGAAAGCTTTTATGAACCCCGTACAAAAGTCCTTTTGTATTTAAATCGATTTTTTACGGATTTACCGGGCATTGTTTGATGCTGGGCGTGAAAATTTGGAAATTAGCTGGTACTCCAATAAGCAACATATAAACCACGATTTTGTGACCTAACCTTTGCCCCTACCAAAACTATAGAAGATACCTGTTTTGTAGGGAATTGAATGGGGAATATATTTGCTATTAAGATATTTTGTCTATCTTAAACCAATTTGGAGATATTTGATAACAAACACTTTTTGGCCGCCATTTTCCAATATGGCGGCCGAAGCTCCAGTCCGATTGTAGGGGAGTTTTAGTATGTTGATAAGTATCCTTTAAGGAAGGTCTCTGCAAAAATTCAGCGACATCGCAATTTTTTCCACCAAAAATTCTTATTTGACAGGATTAATGGGCAAGTTAGGGCTAACCAGCAGCGGGAAGAACCTTCTTAAGAGGATGGGATAGTCGCGAAATTAAAACCACGCGAAATTACAGTTTTTTCGTGAAACCTCGAGAACGATGCAAATTATCTAAAAACTGATTCTAGAGCGAATTGTGGTTTTGTTAGAACAATATAATGCAAGAAAAAATATTGTAATGTGATGGTAATTAAGTTTTTGATTAGAATTTTAATTAATTAAATGCATATCTTAAATACAAACCGCACCAATTATTATATTTGATTTTTTTTGCATTATATTGTTCTAACAAAACCACAATTCGGTCTAGAATCAGTTTTTAGATATTTTGCATCGTTCTCGAGATATCACGAAAAAACTGTAATTTCGCGACTATCCCATCCTCTTAAGAAACAGAATTGAATTTACTCAGTCGACAAATATCGTGTTTACTCCTCGTCCAAATGTAATAGCACTTCTTGAATGCATTAGCTGAATTGATTAGGTCTAGCCGTCTCTGTTACTACGCCATCACTTCGTCCGTCCCTTTCTTGAGTGGATGGCTCTCTCCACTTCTTACAGTCCAGCCCCCCACCCGCTCGCCCACACTTAGACTTTATTACTCCACTCACAGATCTTACCGACAGAAATATTACAACATTACGGTACTATCAGATATTGTCTTCGTAAAATATATTTTTTAAACGTCTGAAAAAACAAAATGAATGAAAAATGAAAAATACAAAACAGGTAAAAAGGCGATGAAAGATAAATGAGCCATATTGGTAAACTGATAAAATATTACATCAGCGATGACTCATTTATAAATATATATATATAATACATATATAATATTATTATTTATTGGATGTATATTATACAAACTCGATAAAACGGAGCTAATAGTCATGTTGTACGGACTAACGTCAAGTACTTCAATGTGTACCTACATTAAATACATTATTAATTTGTATTAACTCAAAATAAGTAATTTAGAATATTGTTTGTAGATTATATTTTTCTTTCTGCTATGTACGGTCGTGGCACCAGCATTTTGTTTTTTGTATCTCAAATACCTGTAATACTAGAGATATATCACATTTCCGGGACACACCAGAATTTTCTCGTTTTTAGCAGATGCGTATTTTCAAACATCTTTAAAAAAGGTACCATTTGTAATATTGGCATGAGGAAAAATAATGTTTTTTATCCAACATTTTTTTTTATCGGGGTGTAATTGAAAAACCCTATTATTTACCTGCATTTAAATAAAATAATTGACAAAATCCGATAATTTATTTCCAGTATTGGTGGAGGTGCCGGGTTGGTTTACTGCTACTCTGCTCGGTCGGAAGTGCTCACATTGATTTGTATAACACTCGGTTGAAATTACATATGCGAATTCTAAAATGCACAAAACACCGACATTTTTATGTTTTATGTTGTTACATACAAAAAAAAATGTTTTATACAATTAACACTACACCATGCTTAAACATAACGTCAACGCATCTGGTATAATCGTAGAAATATTTCTCATTCATGAATATCGTACTTTTACGATTTTTTCGATTTTTAATGCGATATTTTCGTGATAGTTGGGCCGATTCTGACCAAACGTGTGGGGCTACAACGTACATATTTTACATGGACATTAAGGTAATGGTGATGAATTGCCTTTTGAAAGAAAAAGTTGAAAAAATTAGCCAGAATCCATAGAATAAAGGTTTTAATATGGGTTTTTGAGGTGTATACTAACAATTAACAAGTAACAATAGAAACTTGACAACAATCACCTACAATGCGTTCAAAAAGCACTTGCAAAAGTAAAGAGATTCCACGCAAACTAAAAACTTACAAAAAATCTCATCCATCAACGCGACTAAAAAAAGCGTTCGGGAAGCGGTCTGGTTTGTAATATTACAAAATTGTAAATTACTATGTGACAATATTGTATAGTAGCAATATTGCTAAATAAAGCAAATAAATGAAATGAAAATAAAAAATCCAATTTCTTAATTTCGAAGGAGGTTGCTCCTTAAACCCCCCGCAGGTGCTGCAACCAATATCTAGGATGGAAGTAGATCCAGGACGTGCGCGCGATCAGGTTCCCCGCAGGTGCTGCAACCAATATCTAGGATGGAAGTAGATCCAGGACGTGCGCGCGATCAGGTTCAAAACAGCCGGTCCAGTCGTAAGACAAATGTTTTCACACGGGCCCGTGATGAAGTCGGACGGATTGGATAGAAGAGATATTACAGCAGAGAGATCTCATCTCATTCTTAGTACAGTCACCGACACGAATTGCAGCACACCAAAGCGAATATATTCGGGAATTACGTCATTGGATGTAATTTTGAAGAATAATTCTAAATTTGATTCCTTTGGTCAACTTTAATAAAATGTTAAACGCCCATTTAAAAACTCGCCTGGTCGGCGAATCCAGCTAATTTCACGTACATTCTAGATGACTTTTTGACCTCCAATTTCCACGTCAAAAATTTGAATTTTTGAATGTTGTGTACAACGAATGAGCGTAATGCGTTATCAGAGCAAATCTCAAGATTTTAAATAATTGTCTTATACACAAGTTTGGGAAATTACTACACATTACCTGTTTGGTGGCATATTTACTGTTCGTTTCTGAAAAAAGTTATTATTTTTTGGAGAAGTTCACACATTTTACTTAACATTTTGGTGCAAACCACAACCCGATAGGACAAACAAAAGATCTTCCAAGTGGTCCAGGCGATACCTCTGCATTCTGTGACTGGTCCCCTCGAGCTCATCCAACAGTCTTAAGAGAATGCAATTGTCTACTTAGGTCACATATCAACATGCTTGTGCATATTGTGGTGAAAACATAATGACGATTGACGGTAGAAATTAATATCAAAACTGTGTCAAGGACCCGGCACCTCCACCAAAACTCTAACAATCAATCTAGCAATCATACTTATTTTGTGTAACATGTTTAATAAATATTAGATTCGAAGGGTCTTCGTTGAGCAGTTTTACCAAAATTAATTGGATGAGCGAAGCGAAGACTTCAATTTCACTGACCCCCCAAAAAAAATTTAGCTCGGTTGTTTTTTTGTTTTTTTGTTTGTTTTTTTGTCTATTTGTTCGCACGATTCCGGGCAAACGGCATATGCGATCTTGATGAAAATTGGAGGGTACCTTCGAAATATATGAACTTAGACCTGTATTGGTTTTGGGTACAATCGAAGAAATATTTCTCATGAATATCGTTCTTTTACATTTTTTCCCGATTTTTTGTGTGATATTTTCGTGACATTTGGGCCGATTCTGACCAAACGGGTGGGACTACAACGTTCATATTTCACATGGACATTAAGGTTATGGTGATGTAGTACCTTTTGAAAGAAAAAGTTGAAAAAGTTAGCCAGAATCCATAGAAATAAAGGTTTAAATATGATTTTTTTTAGGTTTATAATAACAATTAACAAGACAGTAACAATAGAAACTTGACAACAATCACCTACAATGCATTCAAAAAGCACTTGCAAAGGAAAAGTGGTCCTACGCAAACTAAAAACTTACAAAAAAGCTCATCCATCAACGCGGCGGGACTTGAGCGTTTTCCTAGTGGTCAACATCCACATTAAAACGCATTTACAGGTATTGAGAATTAAATATCATAGGGGCATATGTATAATATCTCACTTCAATTCACACATTACTGAAGTCTTTTGACTCAACTGTTTGGCAATTAGGCCTTCTTGTGAGAGCAACATTTGTACGGGTAAGTGTCCCCTTAACCTGACTGTACCGTGTTCTGGGAAGGGTGGGGGTAAACTAATGAAGTTTAATACTTCAATATTCTCAAAATGATGCAATTAGTCTCTACAGATCTATAGATTAAAAAAATCTAAGCTACACGGATCTCTTTGAAATGTAATTATAGAGTAGCGTTCGGCACCATTATATCTCGATATACACCAGAGAGGGTGCTCATTAATCTAAGTGGGGGGTAGATGCTTTTGAACCCGCGCCCTTTTACCTTCGCAGACGTGAAGCATGAATTAACTTTGCTTTTCATCATCGGCTGAAACTGACAAATCAATATCATTATTCAGTATTCAGTTGGTGAACAGTCCTTGAAATATGCATAAAGATAATTAATATTATTAGTAAGGGTTTTGTAGATATAATTTGAGAATGATGATGAAATGGAAAATTGCAACAACAATGCAAACTAAACATCTAGGCGTTGAATACTAAAAATTGATACTACTAATGGACGTATGTACGTATATGTATGTATGTATGTATGTATGTATGTATGTATGTATGTATGTATGTATGTATGTATGTATGTATGTATGTATGTATGTATGTATGTATGTATGTATGTATGTATGTATGTATGTATGTATGTATGTATGTATGTATGTATGTATGTATGTATGTATGTATGTATGTATGTATGTATGTATGTTGGTACTATAAACAGAAATCTAAAAAAAGTATGTAAATAAATGAGAAAGTGCCTCCAACGGGGATTGAACCCGGGACCTTTGCTGTCCGGGCAGTATGTAGTTATCTAGGTGCCCGTTAGGGCGCCGCAGCCATGGATGTTAGCTACTGCTACTGCTACTGCTACTACTGCTACTACATCTAATTCGTCAGTTTCAATCGGCCCGCGATTCTGACCAGACGGGTGGGGCTATAATGTTCATATTTTACATGGACATTAAGGTTATAGTAATATAGTCTCTTTTGAAAAAAAAAGTTGAAAAAGTTTGCTGGAAGGCTTCCAAGTAAAGGTTTTAAAATAAGCCTTATACACTAGGAATACAATCAACAAGTAACTATAGTTACTTGACACTTGTTGACGGTACAAGCAGAGTTAGGCGGGAAAGTGCGATACGTAAACAAATAGCGGACATTTTAAATTTTTCTTCTTTGTGTGGAACGAGAAAAGGTGTCATTAACTCTCATAAAACAAATCAGAAACCGTCCCTGGCCTAGGCCCAGATGTAAAAAATTATTTATAATACAACAGTGTAGGTCTAAAGTTCCATTAGCTATAGGACTAGATAAAATAAATACTTACATTACATGTTTGACAAGCCTAGCCAACCCTAGGCCAGCACAACCTTGTTCTGACACACTTCCCGCACAAATAACTAGTTTTGATTACTAAAAGCCTAATTCAGATAAACAATAGTATGATTGTCCACCTAGGCTTTGGAAGTGATTATGTGTTATATAGAAGAGACAGGGAAACTAGAGGTGGTGGTGTGTTCATAGCCGTAAAATCAATAATTCATAGTGCAGTGAAATGGGTGGATATATCCCATGAAATGATTTGTGTAAAAATAATGGTAGGAGATAGTTCATCTAAACCTATAGGCCTACATGTCATTGGTGCCTATAGATCACCTTCAAGTAACTTGGACATCATATCAAAATTAAGTGACTATTTGACAGAGTTTCAATTTAAGGATGTGATTATAGGCGGAGACCTCAATTTGCCTCATGTGTTATGGAATACTGATGTAGGCTTACGTTCAACCTCAACCCCAACTGATACTTTACAAGCACTTATCTCAAACTTTGTGAGTGAACATGATCTTAAACAGACTGTAAGGGAAGGTACACGTTCTTGTCCAATCAGTGGTAAAAATAACTTATTAGATATATTTCTTGTTACACCAGGAATAAAGGTAAAGGAATGTGATGTTGTAGATGGCTTTGGGGGATCATAAGGCAGTGCTTCTCCATGTGTCAGACTGCCATGATAAAAATAGAAATGAAGATGCAGCTAGTACTACTAAAAAGGTAACCTGTTACAGTAAGGCTGACAGAATGGGAATCTATACATTTCTTACAGAATCATTCAACAAATGGGCTATAAGTGAAGGAGCAGACATTGAACATTACTGGAAAGAGTTTAAAATAATTGTGAGTGAAGCCACTCAATTATTTATTCCTCAAAAGAGGCTTAAGAAAAACCCGGATCCTGTGTATTATACAAACAAAATTAAACTGCTTAAACGGAAATGCAGTAAATTATATAGTTACAGGAAGATTAACAGCCGAAGATTTAATGAATGTAGTAAACAGCTTTTACATCTAAAGAAAGAAGCGAAAAATAGGTTTATGGAAAATTTGCTTGAAAGTAGCGCTAATAAAAAAAGTACATTTGATAGATTCTATAATCATATTAGAAGCAAGAAGGGAAAAAAGAATAGTATACCTGTGCTTCAGCAGAACGGTAAGACAATAACAGACGATAAGGAGAAAGCAAATGTGTTAAATCATCACTATGCTAGCATATTTGGGGAAAAGGTAGTGTTTAATAAGAGGTTAGTTAATAACGAGTGCCAGAATGAAAATGTCTTTACATTTAGTCAAAAAAGTATAGGGCAAGTAATTAATGGTTTGAAAAGCAACAAAACACCAGGTTTGGATGGCATTTCAAATGATTTCATAAAGTTAGCGGGCATTGCGATCATTCCCTATTTACAGTTGTTATTCCAAATTTCTATAAATAATGAGCAAATACCAGATGATTGGAAATCTGCATGGGTTTCTCCAATACCCAAAGATGGGAAAAAAGATAGGGCTGAAAACTACAGGCCAGTAAGTCTTACTAGTAGTGTTTGTAAAGTTTTTGAGACTATGATTTCTAGATATATAAGATACCAATTGAAACAAACTGGTTATCTGTTAAACACTCAACATGGCTTTCGTGAAGGCTATTCTTGTGAAAGTCAATTAGCGAGCCTTATTCAGGATTTGTCTGATGAGGTTGACAATAAAGGGGAAGTTGATGCAATACTACTAGATTTTTCCAAGGCATTCGATATGGTACCTCATGATATATTGATGAGTAAAATAAATGAATTAGGAATAGACCCAAGAATAGTGAAATGGATAAATGAGTGGCTCACAGGAAGAGTGCAAAGTTGTTAAAGTAGGTGATGAATATTCTGATGAAGTAGCTGTTTTATCAGGGGTTCCACAGGGAAGTGTTCTTGGCCCACTTCTATTTCTAATATTCATAAATGATATAGGGATAGGTCTGGATGGAGATGTGTTTATAAGACTTTTTGCAGACGATTGCATATTATATATGAGAATTAACAATAAGGATGATTGTCTCAGATTTCAAAAAGCTATTGACAAAATAGTGGAATGGATCAAGGCCAATAGAATGAAAATGAATGCAGCTAAGAGTCAGCTAATTAAATTTACACTCAAGCATAAAACGAATGTTTATCACTATATGCTTGATGGAGAAAGTTTAGAGTATCGTGAAAATTGTAAATACCTTGGAGCACTGTTAAATAATAAATTAAATTGGGGAGAGCACGTAAGCCAAGTTATATGTAAGGGAAATAAACAAACAAATTTTGTGATGAGAAACTTGAGAGGATGTAGTGAAAAGGTAAAGGAGAAAGCATACATTGAAATTGTTAGACCTTGTTTAGAGTATGCTGGGTTAGTGTGGGACCCACACTCAAAAATACATACTGATGCTATAGAGATGGTGCAAAGAAAAGCAATTAGAAAGGTACTAGGTAAATATGGAAGGAGACATAGTCCAAGTGAAATGATGGTAGATCTAGGATGGGAATCATTACATGAACGTAGAATAAATGCTAAACTGTGTGCTTTTTACAAAGTATTTACAGGTCAACCGGCTTGGGATGACCTAAATAAAAAGATTATTTTTGCACCATTTAGAGGTAGAAAAGATCATAGTATGAAGATATTTGTTCACAAATGTAAC
The DNA here is from genome assembly GCA_024449915.1 of Sweltsa coloradensis. Classification (NCBI taxonomy): domain Eukaryota; kingdom Metazoa; phylum Arthropoda; class Insecta; order Plecoptera; family Chloroperlidae; genus Sweltsa; species Sweltsa coloradensis. The sequence continues at coordinate 205,935 of JAMZAV010000319.1, forward strand.
ACGGATGTAGGTAAACACTCCTTTCTTGGTTCTGTGACCAAGAGTTGGAATGGTTTGGATGAAAGAGTTGTAAATCCATTGCCTAGAAATGTCTCTGAATTCAAAGAGCGCATAAGAAAATACCAAGGTTGTTGTTGACTCTTGTCAGTGCCCTGCATTTGTGCAGAATATGTGGTTATTGTTGTAAATGTTTGGTAACCGAGTTGATGAACTCAAAACTGAACTTAATAAAGTTAATCTAATCTATACAAAAATGTACGGAAATAATACACCTATTCTTTTCTTGCAATGATCTCACGCAAAACTCCTGTCACTATATAAAAACAAAAACAAAAACTGCAAATTTTCGATGTTCTTTTGATAATCATTTGATTTACATGGCTGTGGATGCAGTGAAAGGTATAAAATAACATTAGTTGTGCGCTTGTTGTAGCATGGGAAAGTTTCAATTGGATGTGAGTTGCCTAGACTACCAGTCCTTATACCGTCGTTATACCATGGTTATACCACCTATACCCAGGATGTACATGAATCCGGGTCTAGATATTTTACATCCTATTGTTATTGCTAATACCATAGAAATTAAATCAACTTTGATAAAATTATTATATTTTAACAAATAATTTTACAATAGAACTTGAAAAAGTAATGAGATCACACACATAACAAAAACTTGTAGAAATACAGCCAAACTTTACACACTCAAAAGAAATGAGATCTAAAAAAAGGGCCAAGCTCATCTACCCTTCCACATTTGCGCATTCTTAATTCATAAACGTACAGTGTCCTATAACAGCATCCTCGAAAAGCTTGGCAAAATAAAATTTGCATGTTATTACGTTTAAATTGATTAGAAAAAAGAACTTGGATGAACTATTACGTTTAAATTAATAATCGCAAATTCTATTTTGCCAAGCTTTTCGAGGATGCTGTTATGGGACACTGTACGTTTATGAATTAAGAATGCGCAAATGTGGAAGGGTAGATGAGCTTGGCACTTTTTTAGATCTCATTTCTTTTGAGTGTGTAAGGTTTGGCTGTATTTCTACAAGTTTTTGTTATGTTATATGTGTACTTTAGCCTTTTAACATTCTTTACAAGATCCAAGTATTTTTACGAAATCTACAACGTTTTGCGTGTGGTTATACCTGAAGTTACACAAAAGAAATCGAACTTTTTTAATTAAAGGCGAATGATTGAAGAAATTCAAAGGAACCCATTCACCGAGGTTTTCTTGTCTAGACGCCAGAAGACTTGAAATGTCTCAGCTAATTGATATGGCTTTGTAATTATTACAAATAGCTCAATGAATTTGCATTTTACGCTTTGAAAACCAGGGGAAGCCTTACAATCTAGGTGCCCGTTAGGGCGCCGCAGCCAAGCCGCGGTGCGCTATACACACTCAAGCACCTTATACACCAAGCAGAGTTGGGGTGATTTCGAGGTGTTACCCAGCCGTCATGTAACGTGATGTGAACTTGAAAACTATCACAATCGAGGGGATTTAGGTACCTGACAACACATGCCAAATTTTATTGGGGTACGACCATTCCTTCTTGGTGAAAAAATGTCTTCAAACATGCTCAAAATCACTTTAAGGATGTTAGCTACTGCTAGCTACTGCTAGCTACTGCTAACATCTAATACGTCGGCCCGCGATTCTGACCAGACGGGTGGGACTACAATGTTCATATTTTACATGGACATTAAGGTTATAGAAATATAGTCTCTTTTGAAAAAAAAAGTTGAAAAAGTTTGTTGGAAGGCTTCCAAATAAAGGTTTTAAAATAAGCCTTAAACACTTGGCATACAATCAACAAGTAACCATAGTTACTTCACACTTGTTGACGGTATAAGCAGAGTTAGGCGGGAAAGTGCGATACGTAAACAAATAGCGGACATTTAAAATTTTTCTTCTTTGTGTGGAACGAGAAAAGGTGTCATTATACTCTCATAAAACAAATCAGAAACCGTCCCTGGCCTAGGCCCAGATGTGGAAAATTATTTATAATGCAAAAGTGTAGGTCTAAAGTTCCATTTGGCTATAGGACTAGTAAAATTCATACTTACATTACATGTTTGACAAGCCTAGCCAACCCTATGCCAGCACAACATCGTTCTGATATGAACTTGCTCATCTGTTTGTTTACATAATTGCAACAATCAAATCATTTCATACAACTTGTCTTTCGATTGGCCCGCGTTTATGAAGGCACTGCCATCTAGAATAAATATAGAACTTTTTCGAGCTCTTTGCTATACGCAAATCTTTTTAAAGTGTTGGATTTTCGTAATACTCTTTCAACCATATACATCCTATATAATTGGCTAGACCAGCAGTCGGTGGTCCACTTCCGGTACAATTAGAAGCCATCTTAAAATGACAGTTTACATGTTAATCAAATGGGAGCGATTTGTGGCCAAATAGTTCTCAAGATTGCCGCCAGGTTGACAGGTAAGCATACTAGCCTTTAACACCAAATGATTACTAAATTCCCTTATGCAATCACTTCGTATTGTTTCTTTTGTTTAATACCATGCTGCACAAGCTAAAACCATATCAAACAATCCAGTAAAATACTTTATTGCATTAAAAAAGCATAAATTAAAACACCAAATCGCCATCTTGAAATGGGCCGGTTGAGTCTTCAATTTGCTACGCTCGCGCCTGTGCGGAGGTATAGGAGACTGCTAATCTAGCCTACTATAGGGGTTTAATATCAATGCTTTCAACTCACAACCCATGACGTTTTCCACGATACCGTTCACGAATACCAATTCCTTCGAAAACGAAAACGACTTCGTTTTCAAATTGCGTTTTCAACTCATCTCCCACGAACTCAAGAATTGGGGTCCAGTCCTTATACCGTCGTTATACCATGGTTATACCACCTATACCCAGGATGTACATGAATCCGGGTCTAGATATTTTACATCCTATATTGTTACTGCTAATACCATAGAATTTAAATCAACTTTGATAAAAATATTATATTTTAGCAAATAATTTTGTAATGGAACTTGAAAAAGTAATGAGATCACACACATAACAAAAACTTGTAGAAATACAGCCAAACCTTACACACTCAAAAGGAATGAGATCTAAAAAAAGGGCCAAGCTCATCTACCCTTCCACATAAACGTACAGTGTCCCATAACAGCATCCTCGAAAAGCTTGGCAAAATAGAATTTGCATGTTATTACGTTTAAATTAATTAGAAAAAAAGAACTTGGATAAACTATTACGTTAAATTAATAATCGCAAATTCTATTTTGCCAAGCTTTTCGAGGATGCTGTTATGGACACTGTACGTTTATGTGGAAGGGTAGATGAGCTTGGCCCTTTTTTTAGATTGGGTATTCTTAAAACCCCTTACAGCGTTATCGTCAACTCAACATTCGTAAATCTGATATGGTTAATTTGAAACTCAGTTGCATTTACAAATACGGATATTAAAAGTACAATACCCAGATAGATTGCCCAGTGGCTGCGAATTGAAGAGAAACCGTGTTAGAATACTGTTAATGCAGAAGGTTAATAATTAACTTAAATAGCTTTTATTAAATAATTATTTAAATTTTATGATGAGTTATTTTCTAGAACCAATCGATGGAAAAGTGCTATGAGGTATCCATCTACCCATTTCATTCTTAGTTATCAATATAAGTATTACACATATCGATACCAAAGTGGAAAACCTCGTTGCAGTTGCAGAACTACCATGCAACATTTAAAATCCCGCCAAAATGTCTATAATGATTGTTTTTTAAATCGGAGAAGAAATCTGCTCTTTTTGATCACTAGCGCCATTTTAACAAGCTTTGAAATGTTGTATAGCAATTCTACAGAAAACAGCCGAGGTTTTGCCACTTAGGTATCGATATGCGAATGCGACTAAAACTGACCAAGAAAAAGGTAAAAAAAAAAAAAGTGGTAATGCATGCCCCTCTTCAGGTGTCAAACTAGATATATTGGAATTAGGACAATTGTGAAGAGACGTCCGAGGGCTGTTTAAGAGTCTTCATTAGACAATTATGACCTTGGCACGCCCGTAAGCATTCAAATTCAAAATGTATAACGCTCTGGAGAAAAATTGAATCGACATACATGAATTCTAAAATGCACAAAACACAGATATTTATATGCAGAAAAACATACAACAAACAGAATTTATGTAATAAACCCTACTATTCACCATGGTTAAGCGTAAAGTCAACGCGGCGGGAACAACCTCTTCTTTTTCCCGTTGCGTCGACTTTATGCGTAACAATGGTATATAGTAGGGTTTATTACATACATCAATTCTGTTTGTTATATGTTCTTCTGCATAAAAATATCTGTGTCTTGTGCAGTTTAGAATTCTCGTATGTCGTTTCATTTTTTCTCCAGAGCGATGTACATCTGAATTTGAGTGCTTTCGAGCGTGCCGTATACGGTACATGCCTGTCTCGTGAACACTCTTAAGAGGACTCAATCCCTTGCATTCGCATTAACGACCGAGGAAAACATTGAAAAAAACTTCAGTCATGATTGGCTGTCTCGACGGATTCGAACCCGGGACCTTCCGAATCAGAGTCGCGCGCTTAACGCTAGAGCCAACTCTATCGGTGAGGAAAGGGTAACTTATTATAATGAGCATGCCCGCCTCCACTTAACTTGATTACTGTTATTGGTTCAATTAAAATGCAGACACACCAGAGAAAATGGGTGTGTTTTTATAACTGTTTCCCTGTCCGGTATGATATGAATAAAATCGCTGTTAAGCGGTTAGGGCATGCACTGCGAACGATTGCATTAAGATAAGAAATCATAACTAGGCCTATGCTATGAGCATAGACTCATTACATAGCACATGCAATGTGCGGGTCGCCGTTACCATTACAAAGCACAGTGCACAATGCACATACTTACACCAAACTATATAATAAGTAAAGACTAAAAATAGTATTTTAATTTGGAATAGTTACTTAGCATACTTTATATTTTATAAATTTTTAACTTCATACCAATTATTTTTTCTTTCAACCAAAACCCTAAATTATTAATGTGAATTATGCGTTAGAAACATTTCAATCTAATACAGCCACATACAACGTTGAAACTTAGAAACATTGCTAAGCTATAGTTCTCAATAGGTATGGGAAAACCTTAATTTTAGTAAAATTAGCATTATTTTAGCTTTAAAAATAAAATATGTTCACCAATTTAGCATCAAAAACCTAAAACGCTAAAAAATCTATCTCTAATAGTAAGCAACGCTTAAAGGTAAAATATTAGCGTATGATAATTGCCCCATGGAATACAATACGGATTGTAAGCTTATTAGTATTAAGATGAGCGTAGCGAGACTTCAATTTCGCCACACTGAAAAAAAGTTAAAAAAGTTTTTCTGTCTGTTTGTTCGGCTCTACCGGGCAAACAGTTGATTCGATCTTGATGAAATTGTGAAGGGACCTACGAAGTTAGAACTTGACATGCCACGTTCAAGGGTAGGCCTACAATCGAAGAAATTTTTCTCACGAATATCGTACTTTTACGATTTTATTCGATTCTTAGCACGATTTTCCCGCAATGTTTTGCTCTCCACTATGCATTAAAATGGTTTGGAATGGATATTTAACTGAGTTTACTATTTATTTCAAATACCGTCCAACTAAAAATCTTAACATAGTAAAAATTCTAGAAAGATTTTTTAAGCATAAAAAACATACTCCCAACAGTATCACTACGTATATATTTAGTATTTTGGAATTATTTTGTTAGCTATAATAACTACAATATTTTGTTTTGATATTGTGCATATTACTTAATATTTCTAGATCATCTGTCCATCGATTCAGATCTGAAATAAACCTACATCTTAGAAGTTGTTGGACTCGGTGGTCTAGTCAACTAGTGGTTGGGAGACCCGGGTTCGATTCCCGGTTGGATTATTGGATTTTGTAATTTCTGAAATTGTATTAAATAAAATAATATTTTACTATCGTGTTTCTGAAATGTTTCATACAAACTACATTGTATACTAAATTCTGAATTAAATGATCTAGCTATCTTTGTAAACTGTTCGAATATAAATTGTATTTATTTTCAAATACCAAAAGGAAACCGATATGAAAATTCAATTATCGCGAAAGATGCACTTGAAAGGCAAATTCTGTTTGATGAACGTAAAAGGAAGGGATTGATATAAACCACTCGTTCATTTCATTAAAGTATCAAGTTGTGTTGATTTAAACCGGGCCAATCAACGTTTACCTTGGCACTTGGTTCGCCCTCAACTCTTAAGTAAATATATTATAAATGTTGAATGTTTCGAACGAAATTCAAATTATATCAACTCGTGTTACTAGTTAAACACTTGGTATCGGTTTATGTACGATTTGAGTTCCCTATAATGAACAAAGTCAAACTCGAAAACATCCCGTGGTTTGGCCCGCGAGAAGGGGAGTAGTTTACTCCCCGAAACTGAGGGCGAGCTCTGGTGGTCGTCGTCGGCTAAAACCCTATTAACTAACTGATTAACTAACTCTGGTTCTAGGGGGGTTAATTTTGAGGGATTAGCCCCTGGAAAACATCCTTAATTCATTTTTAAAAGTTTTATTTGAAGAACAGTTTTCTGCCACACGGACACAGAGAAAAAAAATCAGTTTGCCAAAATTGTAAAAATTGGGTTTAAAGTTTAAACAAATATAAATGAATATATCTACAAGACTTGACAATTAAGGTGGTTCTAAGAATAGATTTTGTTTATTCGATTTAAGGGCGCGCCAACCGTTACGTCATTATGCGCCACACAATTTAAAGCCCCCCCCAACCCCCCCACTGAAAATATAGAAAATATTTATAGAAAAAAGGCGAGTGACTAATAATAACGATATATATTATTTAACAATAGTATACCTGGAGATCTATTATATCTAATGGTAGACTCAAAGTATTTCAGTATTCTTTTAATCTAAGTTTAGTACCTACCTATAGGCCTAATATACTTAAAAGTAACATTCTAGACAAAACAACGAAGAAAACTGAGAATATTTTCTTGAGGCGTAGAGTTTACCTTTATTCAAACCAACCGTAACATTTTCCATTTACTCCCCCCCCCCCACCCCCTATTTCGCTTCGAAAACTCCTCGAGGCGGAAAATAAAATCAATGCATACAAAACGAAACAGGTAAGTTAAAGTTTCGAAGATATACTCACAGATCGAATACCAAATAGTGGAAGTGCTCCTCCTGTATGCTGTCGTGAAGTCGGACTGTAACAAACAGAACGAAATACAAAGTTAGTTTTCAAAATGTAATTTATAGTCAGCATTTCTATGGAACAGGAAAAGTGAGAAGGAGGAAAGGAAAGAATAATAAAAGAAACGCGGAGTTGCTTATTTATGTTTTATTTATGTAATGGCTTTGTTATTCAGTAGTAAGAATGATTCACAAAGGAGGGAAATAAATAGGAATGCTCAAAACACAAGAAAGATCCTACACAACCTTAACATATTGTAGAAAATACCAAATGAATTGCATTGAATTGAATTGCATGCAATGTTGTTAAACGATGTTTGACAATTAAAAAAAAAAATTATACTAATTGATTTGATCAACAAAAATAAGCAAATTTAATAAACACAAATGTCATTGAGGCATATTAGATGACATAATAATATCGAAATACGAAATTCGTTCTTTTAACATTGGACCCGGCACCTCCACCAAAACAGAGAATCTTTCGTGAAATTCGTACATCAAACCTCGGCCTTTTATTATTCAAGTCTACTTATTGTATTTATTGTATAATTTTAATTTTATAATACTTGAGATATTAATAAATACAAATAAACATAAATATATAGAAAAATAATTATGATACTTGTCTATGTGTTTTAAGATTTGTATTAAGTGTTTGTGTTGTTTTGAATAGTGATTAATGTGAATTTTTATTTGTTTAGTTTTAGTTACCTGACATTTGTGTGTTAACAATAACCCGTTGTTAGAGATATATAATTATAAATATACAATATATTAAAATATTAAAATACTGACATAGGTGTAAATTCTTTCCCACACACTTCATTCCTTCCCAAATGTACGTAACACTTAACTTGAAAGGGATACCTACCAAGCGAATATGTTTTTTTTTTTAATTTTTACTTTGTATTTTTTTTTGTATTTTAGTCATATATATATATGAATATAAGATTTTTAAGCATAAGCCCGCTTTAAGGACATAGTTATTGATTCATAGCAGTTGTCGAAAAAGTTTGCCCCGACTGGGGTTCGAACCCAGAACCTCCGGCTTAACGTGCCATAGCTCTACCAATTGAGCTACCGGGACCACAGAACAAACCTTTACTAAACTGCTATTTGTTGTGATTGTTCTATATATATAAGTAATCAACAGTATTTTGTAGATACCACTTACTAGATGCTCACTGGTGTGACGTTCCTACAACCGAACTGGCGAAGAGCATAAATAGAGACGTATTTTATATTTTATATACTGTCAAAAAAGTATTATAGTGAATTAACGATGTTTTCCAATTTTCAAATCTAGTAAACGGAATTTAAACCTGGCTTTATAAGAATATAAAAACAATTTTGTCGAAAAATTTCTTATTGAAACACAGCAAATATTGCGTGTTTATGATAATGTTTAACTTCAGTTGGCTCAGCACATTTGACGTGGTTGCTTGTGTTTTTGTGAGATTAATTTTCAACTGTTTTTCTTGAAGAAATCGAACAGAAAATTTAAGGGATTTTTTACCAATGGTATTTTCTAAGAATATTATATTAATTATATTATATATATATATATATATATATATATATATATATTATTTATTTATTTATATGACATAATGAAATGTATTCATATTTATATATATATATTATATTTATATATTGTTTAAACTTGGCTTTATAGTAGGCGACATGACATTAGGAAATTAAAAAAGTGACTACACCGGTGTATTCACTTTTTTAATTTCTGTCTAAAGTACTAACATATATATTATATAAATATTTTTTTTTTTACCAAAACTGTAGCGACAAGCGTCAAAGCTCAATTCACCACAGACCCGGCACCTCCACCAAATATACAAATTATTTGGATTAACATTTTAGTTACGTAGCTTAAACTTACAATGTAGAACCAGAAGAAGTACAAATTCGTTGCCCAATTCTCAATTCTACATATTTCCAGATATATGCTAGTTAGTAGGAACAATCCGTGACTGTAAATTTAGTTCCTATTTTTTGTCCCCAACGTTATTTTTACCATGACAATATAATTGACAGAAACAGATACAAGTAAATACACTGTAAATGGATAAGTACATGTTTATATAATTAAATTAAATATCAACCGTTCCATATGAATATTTTAATCCATTATACCACTTCTCGTAAGCCCTTTAGGTAATGTATTTACTTGTATTATAATATTATCCAATGTAAACTGACATACTGCATACATACACAATGCAATATCGCTAGTTTATAAGCAATTGTGTCTCTATACATATATTACGCTTTATATGACATGGCCAAGTTCTCATTGCAAATGGATATGTATAACAAGTTTGTGTAATTGCATTTAACATCAACCGTTTTATTTTATTGTTCGTCCATCAAACCACTTATCGTAAGTCCTTCAGTTAATGTATTTACTTGTATTATTCTATGTTGTAAAGTGGCAAACTGCATGCATACACAATGCAATAATAGCATGTGTCTCTATACATATATCAGGGTGTATATGACATGCCCAAGTTCTCACTGCAAATGGATATATATATTACAAGTTTATATAATTGCATTTAACATCAACCGTTTTTATTATATTGTTCGTCCATCAAACCACTTATCGTAAGTCCTTCAGTTAATGTATTTACTTGCATTATTCTATGTTGTAAAGTGGCATACCGCATGTATACACAATGCAATAATAGCATGTGTCTCTATACATATATTACGCTTTATATGACATGCCCAAGTTCTCACTGTAAATGGATAGTTTATATAATTGCATTTAACATCAACCGTTTTATTTTATTGTTCGTCCATCAAACCACTTATCGCAAGTCCTTTAGTTAATGTATTTACTTGTATTATTCTATGATGTAAAGTGGCATACCGCATGTATACACAATGCAATAATAGCATGTGTCTCTATACATATATTACGCTTTATATGACATGCCCAAGTTCTCACTGTAAATGGATATGTATTACAAGTTTGTATAATTGCATTTAACATCAACCGTTTTATTTTATTGTTCGTCCATCAAACCACTTATCGCAAGTCCTTTAGTTAATGTATTTACTTGTATTATTCTATGACGTAAAGTGGCATACTGCATGCATACACAATGCAATAATAGCATGTGTCTCTATACATATATTACGCTTTATATGACATGCCCAAGTTCTCACTGCAAATGGTATGTATTACAAGTTTGTATAATTGCATTTAACATCAACCGTTCTATTTTATTGTTCGTCCATCAAACCACTTATCGCAAGTCCTTTAGTTAATGTATTTACTTGTATTATTCTATGATGTAAAGTGGCATACCGCATGTATACACAATGCAATAATAGCATGTGTCTCTATACATATATTACGCTTTATATGACATGCCCAAGTTCTCACTGTAAATGGATATGTATTACAAGTTTGTATAATTGCATTTAACATCAACCGTTTTATTTTATTGTTCGTCCATCAAACCACTTATCGCAAGTCCTTTAGTTAATGTATTTACTTGTATTATTCTATGACGTAAAGTGGCATACTGCATGCATACACAATGCAATATCGCTAGTTCATAAGCATGTGTCTCTATGCATGCATAACGCTGTGCATGACATGCATACAGATTGCCCGGCTCAACTTGCAACACAACAATGATGTTATCTTCAGAGTTTAATCGAATCCGTTCAGAGCTCGTATGTAATTTAATGTTGTTTACTCAGCCGAACACACGACGCCTGCAATGTGCTGCCTCGGCTACCCGCGCCGCATGCATGTTACATGGCTTGTCTAGCTCGCCGGCGCTCGATATGACTCCCTCCGCCCGCACTTGGTCTAGCCAATATACAACCGGACAAAAAGTAGACCGGACGAGAAGCTATTCAATCATTCTTTAGGTTGAACAATAGATCAAGAGTCTTTGAAGAAGTCGTGGGGGTTTGTCGTTCATATTTGGCTTTTGGCCTGTACATGAAAAACTTTGGAATGTATGGTATGTTACGTATGTATGTATGTATGTATGTATGTATGTATGTATGTATGTATGTATGTATGTATGTATGTATGAAAAGATGTATGAATAAAAAAAGTTTAATTGATTCATTAATTGATTCATTCACGTCATAAACGGTGCAGCCTTAGTCAACTTTCCTCACGTCAAATGTTTACTTGAGAGTGGAGCCTCGAACACACTCATCCTAATGCCCTGGTAGACAATGGTGCGACCTACCGACAGTTTCTCGTTACAGATCTCCCCAAGGGAGAAACATGGGAGAAAAACACACACCCAGCTGTCCTGTTTTGCTCCATTAAGTCTGCGTGTACGCTATATTGTCTGGTCTGTTTTGTTCGTGTGTTATCGTCAGAAACTGCTCTAGCTTATTACGAGAGGAAAGCTCTGTCTGTCTCCGTCTGTCTGTCGCTCCCCAAAGGACGGTCGTAACCGTGTTTTTACGTAACGGTTTAGTTGGCTTTATAATGATGGCAGTTACATAACCAACGCTTTTCTCATTATCGAACTAGAGAATGGAAAATGGCAATGTTACATTATATAACAAAATAAACAATGGAAATAAATGTGACAATGTTATTAATTTTCTTAATTTTGACATTGTCAAAACATTTCAATCGATACTAATTTTTTGGGTTTAATTGATCTGATATTTCACTATTATATCAAAATACACCTACTTAAATAAATTCATTCATTAATGTTACTTTGCCAGTTTCTAATCACTTTAACAACAATAGAATCATTTAAGAATTTACAAATTCATTTCCCTTTTAAAAGAGCAACCAACGAGTGAGGTTCGCGTGTTCAACGCTAGTCCGGATAACCATATTTTATCAAAATCTTTCAAATTTTGAATTTAACAATTTATCTCACACATTCTAAATAACAATATAGTTTTTTGTGCTTGGTAAAAAAGATAACTGGGGTTATTTCAGACACCCATCTTGATATTGAGTTATCAACAATAGAATCTATGCCAAATATGTGATTTTCATGTTTAAAAAAACGTTAGACCTATATTATTAAACTATGAACTAAAAAATGTTTTTAATTTTTTTTTAGCACGGTCTACGTTCGTACCCGTACCCGAATGGATTGTTAATGTTTTTTTAAAATTTAAAAAAATATTATACTCTGAATTAAAAAATATATATATATTGTAATTTTTAAGCACTTCTTGAATACTCTTCCACGGTGTATGTTCATGTTAGTACCTGATGGACTGTTAATGCAAAAAGAACGACAATATTAAATCCTCTTATAATCGTAGTTACTTTTTCTCCAGTTTAATTAACACAACATTCGAATCCACGCGGGAAAACTTAAGACAGATGACGTCATCACCGACCTAACCACGTCCGCTCTGTAACTGTCACCTAAGCCGCACGAGACAATACCTCGAGCCCAGCAGAGTAACAAATAGCCCGGCCAACTTTAAGTGTCTTAAAGAAAAATTATTGTGGATGCGGTGTTTATATATATATATCTCTTACCACGCAAAGGGTTGTGGTCCAAACGACCCCTAGCAAGGCGAGGAAAGATGCGATATGCGATGTTTGAGAGAGAGAGAGAGAGAGAGAGAGAGAGAGAGAGAGACTACGTTTCTGTTACACTTAACAGTTTCGGTGAGAATCTAGGTAACTTCTTAGAGGTAAACAATTGAAGTATTTGCACTAGGGGAAGATGATGCTTGATCGGTTGTTTGCCCACTACTTAAGTATTTCAATTCGGAGTGCTTAAATACCACACTTGAGACGTAGTTAAACTCTAAACTACAAGCGTTGCAAATCCCCTACTAAGCTTTAAGTGAATCGAGATGCGACGCTAATGCTAAATAGCAGACGAATTTATAGGCCTCAGTGTAAAATTTGATAATAATATTCTTATTGGAGAATAATTTAGGGAATATATTGTTATTTTTGATTCAATTGTTATTCACATATGAAATGAAAAATATTAAAGGTTGTTCTCTGCCGTTTCCCTGTGGCGTGCATCGTGTCCAACCTGTTTGGTTGATATTACCTATGTAAAAATCCGGTCTCTAGTTGGCCTTTTTTCGTTCATCGGTGGCGTCAGCGCCGACAGGGCTTTAAAATAAAGTTTCCCTCTAAAAATCAGTTATGTGACAGAGTTGGTAGACTAGATACAAATAGAATTATTTATATTTTATTTATTGATGTTCGTAAATTGTCGACGTAGACAAAGACTTACAAACTGGAGCTATCTAAACTGGTAATGAGTAAAGCAAGCAAGAAGTGCCATAAGACGGTAGGATACGATGCTTGTTCAGTAGGACGGGACTACCGTACGCGGGGGAGCTGTGTGCTAACTACATAATACGTAGTGCAGATTAAACTCTAAGAATGTGTACACAAGTATTCACGGCACCGAAGCGTGTACTAGTAACACACGTTAACCTCAGAACGAAGGGAATATTTGAACACTTTATATACAGCACTGCATACACTTGGCTAACTATTAGGAAGTTCGATATAGTTATTGGAGTCATCTCAGATAAAGTAAAACAGATGTTTTTAATTTGTATGATTCTTTAATTTTAATTTTGTGTGTAATATGCGTACAAAATTCGGTATGAACCGTTACTTTGTTGTACGAAAATAAATGTAACACTATATGCTTATATAACATATTTAATTAATAATTCCATTGTATAATTGAGTTAAAATATTTAATTAGTTGGTATTATATTAATTAATCCTATATATTACTTAAGGGACTCATAGCATGAAACGCTCAATGCAGTAATATATCATTTTAATAAATTGCGAATTTAACATTGGATCCGGCACCTCCACCAAATCAGCGAATCTTTCTTGAAATTCTAAATCTTACGACCACTGTTGTATTACGAAGTAAAGCGAATATCGGCATTGAGACAATTGAAATACCTTCCTAAATGTACATATCATTTGACTATCAACTTTAAGGAGAAACCATCAATTAAAATATGAAATAGTCCGACTTAGCGGACTAAGTCATTTTATTTTTGTACTCGTAGAAATCTACGCAGTTTTATTTTTAGATTTTCTTTCATTAATCATTTGGGTACACAAATCAATTTGAAATCTTTAAAATATGTCAAGAGAATATATAACTACTTTCAATAGCTGAATAATATCTTATGTTTTAGGCCTAGTTTGCTAGAAGTATCGACACAACAATTAATTGTGAATTACGTTTAATAATAATTGAGTTATTGTATATTTTAATAAGTTGGCACTATTGTAATGAATGTTTATTTTCGTCTATCCTATTCGCTTATAAATAATATATAATATCAGGCGAGTACGGGTTTGTAATTCATACACACACCACGAACGTTTTAACGTTGGACCCGGCACCTCCACCAAAATCACAAACTTTTGCTTATTTTTGTAATTTATAGATTGTGTTAGGTATTGGTAATTATAAAAATTAATCGAGAAATATTATCACTTTGTTAAATTTATAAAAATAGTTTTGGACACAAGTTTGTTTTAGTGACACGACTTGAACATTTTACTAAAGCACGTTATTTTCAAGTATCCCCAAAGAATACGACACAACTTGTTTGAAGTGAATTGCACGTGACAGGTTACTACTTTCAAAACACGATCACACATGATGTAAATTGTGAATGATTGCTATTGGCTGGCATGTTATTGGGATATTAAGAGTGTATCAATCACTTATGCTGGATGACTGACGTATGTGTTGGATGAAACAAGGAGTCTTTGGAAGGACTAAAACCACGCGACATTACCGGATCTTAGCAATATCTCACAAAAACAAAAACTCATTACTTTTATAGATCTTATGTAGTTTCGTTAGAACTATATCCCAAATGACAAAATATTAAGAGTGAAATCTGAACAAAGAACACTTTATGGACAGGGATCGTCTAATACATCTTTCTTTTTTATCTTTAAGTTTTTTTTCATTTTTCTTATTTAAAATTGTCTCGTTTTAATTCATTTTACTTCGTATTGCTAATTTATACAAAATGGATAGTCTGTTATCAAAAATTATAAGAATACTTACTACTATTTCAAACTTTTCTTCATATTTTCCTGCATTTATGCAATTAGTTGTATTTAGTTGTTCTCATTTGTATATCAGTTTTTATAACTGAATAGGAGACGTAAATAAATAAAATAAACAAATACAATTACCGCGATTACCAATATGTCAAGAAAATAATTTTTTGTAAGCATATTTATCATTAACTCAATTGGATTACTGTTGAACGGAGATGGGCGGCAGGTCACCACACAACTCTAGACAGAAACTAATACTAAATAGCACATTTCAACACTCACTCACTCACTCACTCACTCACTCACTCACTCACTCACTCACTCACTCACTCAGACCGAACGTAGATTCAAGCCACTAACTTATTCAACGCATATTAACATGCTCCCACGTAGGCAGCCTAAAATCCAATTCCCTTAGCCAGCCAGACCTTCACCGAAAATACTCAAAAGAAAATTCAATTTTCTACTTTTATTCAATTTCACTTTCAAGTTGGCATTTTCTTGGCATTTGCATCTCTTATGATTTTTTACTTCATCATCATCATCAGTGTATGAAATTAAATGACTTAAAATTTATCATTCAGCATTCTCTCTACTTGTACACATGTCTACGTCCATCTGATTGAAATACATTAAAAGTTAAAACAAACTTAAAACGAGATAATAATTTGTCTGACTACTTTTTAGTTTTTAGAAGGAAACGGAACCCATAATACGCTAAAGTTATGTCGTTATCCTATATGAACTCAGAAGGGATACTTAAAAGAAGTCTTAAATAGTGTCTAACTTTCGGTAACTAACTCTGCAAGCTTGTATAAAACTTCATAATGTGTATCGTGGAGAAGCAGTAGACTTTTAAATTCCTTTTGATACATCACTTTGCTACGTTGTACATTTACGATTACCGTACCGTAAATATATTCTACTTATAAAGTTCAATCGCTGGTACTGTAGCAAACGGTATACACTAGGGTTCATTTACAGGTGGGAGCTCGATTGATAATTTCCGGATTTCACAACATAAATATGTGAATACTGGATTTAACACTTTTATGTGTACATTTTAAATCCAACTCGAAAATTGTTAAGGATACATTTCCCCGAACGAAAATTTTCTCTTTTTATTCCATTTCAGTTATTTCCCAAAAAAACTCTTTTAATCCGTATTGCATATTTTTCAATTTATTTCAATTTCATTCATTTTCGTTCAATTTAAACCAATCCGATTAATTGCAATTCACATTTGAATTTCATCAGTTACTTATTTTATACATTTCGTAGTAATATATTAATTTTGAAAATTGCCCAATTACTCTTAATTATTTTGGATGAGCGTAGCGAGCGAAGCGAAGATTCATCAACTACACTGGAGAAAAATCGATGTTTTTTTTTTTTTTGTATTTTTGTCTGTTGTCCACAGATTCCGCAAACGACCGATTGCGATGGAATTTTATGGAGGCCTTCGAATCTCTGAACTTAGAACTGCCACGTTTTGGCGCAATCGGAAATTTCTCATGAATCGCAATTACGATTTTTCGATTTTTAAATTTCTTCGACTTATAACGCCTACATGCTTATCCGATTTAATGATTTTTGCACGAACCTTTATTTTATGAATTAATATATTATTGTTAATTTGAGCGCAATCGAGAAATTATTTCTTATACAAATTTCAATTTTACGATTTTTTTTAAACAATTACGATTAATTAAAATAAACTAAAATCAAGTATATTTTTATTTATTTAAAAAAAAAAATCAATTTAATAATGATTTTTCCACAGAACAACAGAAAAACGCATAACACATGGCAGCTCAATGCACCAATTACGGTCATCCAACAACGCGGCGGGACTAAAGCGTTTTCCTAGTGTAATCCCATTTTTAATCATTACCGTCCTTTGTAAATCCGCTTTTTGGATGAGCGTAGCGAGCGAAGCGAAGATTCCATTCTACTACACTGGAGAAAAAATTCCAGAATGTTTTTTCTTTCTTTCTTTCTTTCTTTCTTTCTTTTTTTTTGTATTTTTGTCTGTTTGTCCACACGATTCCGGCTAAACCGATACTCCGATTGCGATGAAATTTTATGGAGGCCTTCGATATCTCTGAACTTAGAACTGCCACGTTTTTGAGCGCAATCGGAAAATTATTTCTCATGAAAATCGCAATTTTACGATTTTTTTTTATTTTTAACAAAAATCTTCGATTTATAGGACCTACATGCTTTGTCCGATTGTAATAATTTTTTCACAGAACCTTTATTTCATGAATTGATATATTCGTGTAAAATTTGAGCGTTATCGAAAGATAAATGTCTTTAAAAAATCGCAATTTTACGACTTTTTTCGATTTTTTAAATTTCTTTGGCTTATAGCCCCTACATGCTTTATCCGATCGTAATGATTTTTTCACAGAACCTTAATTTCATGAATTAATATATTCGTGTGAAATCTGAGCGCTATCAAATAATTATTTCTTATGAAAATTGCAATTTTACGATTTTTTCCTTTTTTTAAATTACGATTGATTAAAAATTAAAAATTAAAGTAATTTTTTAATTTAATTTAATTAAATTTAATTTAAAAAAATTCAACTTAGATTATGATTTTTTCACAGAACAACAGAAATAATGGCAGCTCAATGCACCAATTACGCTCATCCAACAACGCGGCGGGACTTAAGCGTTTTCCTAGTATAAATGAATACGTTAGCCATTAAATTAATTAAAAAAGTGTGTTCCTACAAACGATTTCTCGCAAACAAGTAATTCCCACCGCAACCGCGGACAACATGTTGTTTCTCGCGGCTCCGAGCCACCCCTCGAGGTTAAGTGCCTTGTCCCCGGGTGGAGGTTATTGCCACTAACCATGCGAGTACCACTCAGGTATGGCCCATAACTCGGGAAGAAGCGACATTTACAATATTGTTACGCACAACGTTACGGCTACGTGATGCGTATGGCATGTTGCGTAATACGCACGCTATTACGTTGAGGGAGTGGGGGGGGGGGGGGGGGTGTAATAAAAGACGTAAATGTATGTTTGGAATATAATGTGTGTTCCCCCGAGTTACATCTCGTACACTTTCACGTTTCTCGCTATTCGACTGTAGGCATATTTTACACCCTTGACTTTCGTATTAAGACTGTTGGATGAGCTCGAGCAAACCAGAATTTGACGCAGAATGCAGAGGTATAATGGATCTCTTGGAAGCTCTATCGTTTGTCCTATCGGGTTGTGGTTTGCACCAATGTCGAGTAAGAATGTGTGATTGTGGCTATCAGAGCACATTTCCCAAATAGTACTTAACTTTTTTTCAGTAACGGACAGTAAATATGCCACCAAGAGGGCTTATTAGTTTTAAAAAAAAAAGATTGTGTAGGCAACTATTACCTAAAATCTTGAAAGGTGCTCTGAAAGCGACTTGCGCTCATTCTTTACCCTAAAATATCAAATATTTTGTGAGAAAATGGGGGTCCAAAATGATCCAGAATGTATGTGAAATTAGCTGGATTTGCCGATCAAGCTAATTTTAAAAGGGCATTGAACACTAAAAAAAGTTGTCCCGAGCTTGAACAACCGTCTTTTGAAATTAGATTTCATTATAATATCGTATTATGATAGACGTTAAATAAATCCCCCCAAAATACAAAATTTGTAAAAAACGGCAGCCAAGCTCTCCTTCCAAAGTCTTCGGCTGTGAATGCTGTGAGATATAGAAGTTGAGCCAAGCATTTCATTCTTTCTCCCTAGTTTTGCATTGAAAAGAAGTAAGATCATTTCGCCTGTTGACGAGCGCCAAGCCAACCATTTTCGTGGTAAAAAAAGTTAAAACTTTAAACTCAAAATCATAAAAAAAATACTTGGCCATTGACTTTTTAGAGTCCTCGTACCAAAATCAATAGCCAAGTAATTTTTTTATGATTTTGAGTTTAAAATTTTAACTTTTTTTACCACGAAAATGGTTGGCTTGGCGCTCGTCAACAGGCTAAATGATCTTACTTCTTTTCAATGCAAAACTAGGGAGAAAGAATGAAATGCTTGGCTCAACTTCTATATCTCACAGCATTCACAGCCGAAGACTTTGGAAGGAGAGCTTGGCTGCCGCCTTTTACAAATTTTGTATTTTGGGGGGATATCACATCTTTTTGTTGTTTGTTTCATATCAAGGCTTAAGATATGTGAAATACGTGTAAAGGTGGATACAGTGCCTTTAAAACAGATTGTCTAGAAACAAAAGCTAACATCTTTTTTTTGTTTACAATCTGTAGGCCTAGTTGGCAATATTATATGGTAAATGTCGTCTTGGGTTTTTGTGTGAATGATTTGTTGACCGGACTATAACATATTGACGCATAATTTAATTCAGCAATTAAAATATTAAAAATTGTAATAAATACAACATAACGTTTTTCCCAAAAGTAAAGAGTGGTAGGGAACAGTGGGGGTGAAATATCGCTTGTCTCCTGGCGGATTATTGTTTCATATTATTATGTACCACCATGCCAAATTTCATGCTGATAACTCATTCGGTACCTTTATGGTGAATGCTGGAAATCAAGGTAAAAATAATATAAACTATTAGGGATGGGGGTTGAAAAAGTGTTGTTTAAGAAATGAGAATAGGCTTATTGGGTTAAAACACATTAAAACATAATTTACTAATTTGAATAAAAATACAATTTTGGGTTAGAGCTTTAAATTATTCCAATTTTAAGGGATGATTTAGGGGATGTTGGGGGTGGAATATCGCTTGCATCGCGACGAATTATTTTTCATATTAGTATGTAACATCATGCCAAATTCCATGCTGATAACTCATTAGGTGCCTTCATGGTGAATGCTGGAAATCAAGGTAAAAATAATAGAAATAAACTATAACGGATGGGGGTTGAAAAAATGTGGTTTAGGAAATGAGAATAGGCCGATTGGGTTAAAACACATTAAAAAACATCATTTTAATAACCACCTAATTTGAATAAAACATCAATTTTAGATTAGAGCTATGAATTATTCCAATTTAAGGGGGTGTTGAGGGTGGAATATCGCTTGCCTCTCGGCGGATTATTTTTCATATTATTATGTACCATAATGACAAATTTCATGATTATATCTCATTAGGTGCCTTCGTGGTGAATGCTGGAAATCAAGATAAAAATAATATAAACTATTAGGGAAGGGGGTTGAAAAAATGTGATAAAGGAAATGAGAATAGGCCGATTGTGTTAAAGCACATTAAAACATAATTTAATAACTTGAATAAAAATTCAATTTTGGTTTTTAGAGTTATCAATTAGTGTATTATTCCAATTTTAGGGGACGATTTAGGGGTTGTTGGGGGTGGAATATCGCTTGCCTCTCGGCGAATGATTTTTCATATTAGTATGTACCATCATGCCAAATTTCATGCTGATAACTTCATTAGGTGCCTTCAAGGTGAATGCTGGAAATCAAGGTTAAAATAATATAAACTATAAGGGATGGGGGTTGAAAAAATGTGGTTTAGGAAATGAGAATAGGCCGATTGGGTTAAAACACATTTAAACATAATTTTAATAACCACCTAATTTGAATAAAACATCAATTTTAGATTAGAGCTATGAATTATTTCCAGTTTTAGGGGGTGTTGGGGTGGAATATCGCTTAACTGCCTCTCGGCGGATTATTTTTCATATTATTATGTACCATCATGTCAAATTTCATGATGATAACTCATTAGGTGCCTTCGTGGTGAATGCTGAAATCAAGATAAATAATAAAACTATTAGGGATGGGTTGACAATTGCTTTATATAATGAGAATAGACCGATTGGTTAAAACACAAAAGAACTAATTTTAATAACTAATTTGACTAAAATACAATTTATTGGGATAGAGCTATGAATTATTTTAATTTTAGGGGATGATTGAGGGGATGTTGGGGTGGAATATTTGCTTGTCTCTCGGGGAAGTTTGTGAGTCTGAGGTACATCTAAGTGATGCCAAGTTCATAGTCTAAGATGTACCGTTTTCTCTGTAGGCTCTTATTCCTCTCTGGCAGAATCCAACTACCCCCCCCCCAACCAACCAGCCAGCCGAACGATTACGTGATATTTACGCACTTTTTTACACGAACGGGTTATCGGATCGGGTGTTTTTTTTTTGTATGTCAATGGACCACATATCAGGTCATATAAACGAGTTTCAAGATTGTAAATCTTTCGGGACGGCGTGTGCAGATAGCTGAAAACCCCCCAACTCGGGTAGGAGTAAACAGGGTCGAGTTAGTCATCGCCTTTTAGCAGTCGCGTGCGCTTGGCTGCGGGCGAACGACCGTCGCCCTAGATAGGCAATTTAATAAATAAACACAAATGTAAAAGATATGAAGTATGAAAAGTTTTATTTTGTAATTCATAAATTATCAACTTATAGTGAAATAAAATTTTAAGAATTAACATGCTCTTTATGACATTAAATAAATACAATTAGTGGCTTTGCCAAGTGTTGCCTTTAGAAGGGTATTGTTAATAGGGGAAATGTTGCACTAATTACATTTATTTAATGTCAAAAATAACAAGTAAAAGTCTTATTAAGTTAAAAGGGCTATTACCCCAAAATTGTTTTTACCACAAAATCTATAACAATACACTAAATTGACCGTTTAAAAAATTATATTTTGTAACTGTGATTTTACACGAATTTTTCATTTTTTTGATCCAGAAATATCCGAAAATTAGCGTTTTAGAAAATTTCTTAAATTGGCTTCAACTTGCGTCTTTTTTGTTCCACATAGATACTAGAGCATCAAACCAATCTAAAATGACTAACTTAACATCGTGTCTTGAAACTGTGCACAAATATTCTCTCAAACACGCAAAAACATGCATTTCAAAATCACACCCTTCTTGGTAATCAGCACATTTTGACCGAACCACTTGCCAAATTACATAACAAAATATAGAGGATTTACAGAAAAGGCTGTAAAGTACATCAATAATGGCCAATATTTTTTTGGATCAAAATTCTCCAAGGTCACGGGGCATAAAGATTGTCCCAATTTTATTTCTTATGTGAGATTTTTGCCGATGGGACCTAGCTCGAAAAATACCAAGTTCGACATTTTTTTTCGGGTCATGGTGGACCCATTATTTTTTCTGTTAGTTTCTAAATTGATAACAAGTTAGCCCGAATTAAATCTATTTCTTGAGTTTAGCGGGTGAATACCCCTTTAATCTAATGAGTTCCGTAGACCTTAAGATATCGACGGCGATTGATCAACCGGTCTAGACTGTAGCAATGAAATGCTAAGCAGCAGACTCCAAGGACCCCATCACTCTGCCTAGTTCAATTCGTGTTGAAGAACGAAAGAGCCGAGGGGATGACACGCGGACCGGGAACGACAATTTCCTCTACATCCGCTCTTTGGAATGATTAATTCCTAGTCGTGCGTTATATTGGATTCGACGGTCATGCTCTAGGCTCTTGTATAAACAAGAGCAAGATGGAGTGAAGAGTAAAACAGAACAGGGGCTTGGGAGAAGGAATGATGTAGGGCCTACTATTATTAGAGGTACGTACGTGTATACATAGCATTTTTAAGTGTCATTTCATAGCGTTTGGTAGCATTTTTGCCCACCGAATCCCGGTTGGGGCGGACTTCTTTAATTTCTGAATTGTAGTAAATAATACCTAAAAAACTTGTGTATGAAGTAGTCTAATATTTTTATTTTTAAATTATGTTACCAAGTATGAATTAATATTGGATTGATTGGATATTGCTTAACGTCTCATATTAATGCACTTTGGCTTCAAGACGATGAGGGGTGATAGATGAGGATGAAGTATGAACAGAAGGGAGGAGGGGAAACCCGGTACCGGCACGTAGCCTACTTCTTTCAAAAGTACCAAGGGGACCAACGGTTTAACGTCCCATCCGAAAGGACGGTGTAACCTTGACAGTCATATAGGTTCCTTCACTAACCCGGACTGTCGAGCAGACGTCGAGGAGAACAAAGCCGTTACACTAGCTCTCGAACCAACCATCTGCTCTAACCAGAGGTATACATGAGTTTCAGGGCGAGCGGTCACCCACTTGACCCCTGACCACGCCTGAAGGCTGCTTAACTTCGGTGTTCCGAGTGTTAACTGAATTAAAATTTGTATTAACAAATTAAAGATACCATGTTAAATAAAATAGAATAGGACAGAAAAACCGTAGTTTAAAAAAAAGCGTTTTGTAGCATCGATAAACAAAACGCTATTTTCATGTACTACCCTTAACTTTTATCAAGAAGGAAAAAAACACAGAGAAACTTGATCGACCCACGGAGAGAAAATAATGCATATAGGAGCTTTGATCTCCAAGAAAAGACTCTCATACTTTACTTGGTATGCACTAAAATATAATATTAACTTATAACAAAAGCACGGGTGGAAACTTTCGATGCGGGATATTTTACACCTACCAGTACAAATTAAAAACTGTACCGTCTGACAAAAATATCGTGCAACGCTACATGAAATTATTTTCCCAGTTTGTAGATATAGGAGTGTTGAAACAATATTTAAAAAACACCAACTCCAAATTCAATTTTTAACTTAAAGACTTGAGTAAGGTAATTTGAACGCAGATGTTAATTCTGAGATTATGCCCATTACAAAAAATAGCAAAAAATATTGTCCGCGGTGATACACATTATTAAGGCACTGTTTCGAAACGACGAGGATGTGGGTTCGAAACTTGTACATGGCAGTTGTTTTTAGTAATTGTCCTTCGTCGTCATCTATCACCACTCAGCGTATCTAATATCAACATTGCATTAATAGAGACGTTAAGCAACAAAAATCATCAAATATGCAGCTCTTTTATTTTAGTTATTTATTTTACGTCTATCATATTCAGTTATGAAAACTGATTTACAAAGGAAGACAACTAAATCAAACTAATCACATAAATGCAGACAAAATAATGAACTTTAGTTAAACAAAGTTTGAAATAGTAATATTACAAAGTTGTAATTTTGACAACAATTTTGATAACATGTCTAAAATTGGATATTAACAATATGAAAGCGAATTTAATTACAAAACTTTCATTCCGTTAACTTTTCATACATCTTTATTAGATTATTTTGAAATCATAGGATCATCTATAAATTGAGTAGTTCGGTGTTGGTAGAATTCCATCTCTGAAGTACATAGAGTAGATGTGTCGCTCATTGGACGGGGGCGCGCACGTGTGACAAATTGGAGTTACTCCGTTCATGACAGGCGAACAGGGAGCTCATTTGTCGCGTCGTTCTTTTTGTCGTTCCTCTTGCAACTAGGGTAGCTCATTAACACATTCCATTTGTCCGTGTTACAAGCCTTGGACGGAGGGAGACAATGTATTCGAGCGATATTGGTTCCGGATGCCTGTTGCGCACGATTCGTTCGTTGCCGTGTTCAAATGAATTCTTTTTGTAGATAATTCATCTAATATTTTCCACTTGTACATGGGAGTACATAAAGTATCGATATGATTTTACCAACCGTCACACAACGGCTAGAAGAGTATAATTTTATATCCTACAGCAAATTAATCGATTTGTTTTCTTTCCATCAACGCACTTAGGGTTTCTTGTACTTCCAAGTGGAATGTTATATATAAAGGTTCATTAAAAATCAATATATTTTAATTCTTGGCGTAAAATGATAAAAAATTTATAAACACCTCAAGTCATTATCAAAGGGTAAAGTGACATTGCATATTTGAAAAAAATTACATTTTGCGGTATTTAAAAATAGTAGTTCATCGAATTAGCACCTATAAATCTTAACACTTATTTAAATTACATAAATAAATCGATAAATAACGATAGTTAAAATCTTAAATATCGTATTTAATTATTATTAGTATGGTGTGGTGACGTATTTAATCTTGTCTTTGAAACGTACACGTCAGGGATTATATCGAGATTCGCCACGTTATTAACACCACACCCTTATTTTGTAGACGAACGAAAAACAAAACCAATGCAAAGAGCCCAAGTGAGCTAGTTAATTCTGCTCCCCTTTCTTACATAAACATTTACTTTTATCTTCATAATTCCAGAGTAAACACCTTCATCCACCCGCCTCCCCTGAAGCAAAGCAGTAGCACACTGGGGTCGTCGCCAACTGGTTACAGTTTTCGGTTGGATTTTGGGTCGCACTTGGCTACAATATACTAGGCCGCTTCGCGAACGCATTTTTTAGTCGCATTGATGGATGAGCTTTTTTGTAAGTTTTTAGTTTGCGTAGGACCACTTTTCCTTTGCAAGTGCTTTTTGAATGCATTGTAGGTGATTGTTGTCAAGTTTCTATTGTTACTTGTTAAATTGTTATTATAAACCTAAAAAAACTCATATTAAAACCTTTATTCTATGGATTCTGGCTAACTTTTTCAACTTTTTCTTTCAAAAAGCAATCCATCACCATTACCTTAATGTCCATGTAAAATATGAACGTTGTAGCCCCACCTGTTTGGTCAGAATCGGCCCAAATGTCACGAAAATATCGCACTAAAAATCGAAAAAATCGTAAAAGTTCGATATTAATGAGAAATATTTCTTCGATTGTACCCAAAAACGTGGCAGGTCTAAGTTCAGAGATTTCGAAGGTCCCCTCAAATTTTCATCAAGATCGCATATGCCGTTTTCCCGGTAGAGTGCGAATAAACAGACAGAGAGAAGAAGAAAAAAAAAACACAACAAAAAAACATTGGAGCTAAATTTTTGGATTTTGAGGGGTCAGTGAAATTGAAGTCTTCGCTTCGCTCATCTAATAACTTAGAGAATTTTCTAAACTGCCAACTGCAATCCTTTACATTGTGTGCTGTAAAACACAACCAAACTAGGCTATTCGAACAGTTCATACAATTGTCGTTCAGAAATATTAGAGTTTGGTGGAGGTGCCGGGTCCAAGATTAACACGTGTTTGCTGGGCGGTGAGTGGAATGGTTTTAGGTGTTCAGGTGTAGACAGGGAGAACACACCATACTTGATGTGTTATTGTACCCAAAGTAAATGTATCAATAAAAATGTAAACACACACCAACACACGCAAACACACACACACATACAAACACTCCCACACTCCCAAAGTACACTCACACAGTACACTCACATCCGCAACCACACACAATCACAAATATTCACACACATACAATTCATCCATACATCTCTGTATTATATATTATATTATTCAATGATAAACATGTAATACTTGTTATTTTAATTCATTCTTCCTGTATGTGTTTATTTATTAATTTAAGTCATGTAAATAATTTGTGCTTAATATGTTTATGTTTGTATTGTATAATGTATATCCTATGTGTGTCTAATGTATTGCACTTGTAGGGCTTAGCCCTGTTGTCAATAAAGAATCAATAATAATAAGACAGACTTGCAGACAGATGGCATACAGGCAGATAGACATTCAGGCAGGCTGATAAGGGAGACAGGCAGACAGTGTCTCAATACTCTGGGATTGCTAGAAACACGAAGGCGACTGTCGTGAGTTACGAGATATCTAGCTTAAGAGAGAATTAGAAAAATATCGCATTTCTCTTGAAACACGGCACCAGAAAAAAGTTACATATTAACAAACATACCAATCGATACTACAAATACTAATAAGGGAAAATGAAGTTTGATGCTATTAGGCCTAATTTGGGCATATTATAACCAATTTTAGATGAAAGTTGAACCCATTCATGGCGTAAATACAAAATGTTTGTCGAGAATGTTGTAAACGCTGAAATAGTCGTCTTCTAGAAGGTAGCATGGGCGCTGCCATCTTGGCTTTAAACAAACCGTTGCCATGTAGTTGCTATGGAGAGTGACGAATCATACCATTTCTGCACAATATTATTCAGAAATAGTCACACTATTTCAAGGTATTGGATGGATAGTTTGGTATTGGAGTTTTGGGCATATAGTTGGCTTAACTAGGCCGCTTCGCGAACGCTTTTTCCAGTCGCGTTGATGGATGAGCTTTCTTTGGAATATTTCTGTCCAATGATTACGTTTTTATGTGGAATCTGCTTACTTTTTCTATAGTTACTTGATATTACTTGTTAATTATACACCTGTAAAAGGCTTATATTAAAACCTTTATTTCTATGAATTTTGACCAACTTTTTCAAATTTTTATTTCAAGATCGCATATGCCGTTTGCCCGGTAGAGAGCGAACAAACAGACAAAAAAACTAACAAAAACAAAACACCCGAGCTATTTTTCTTGGGGTAACGTAAGTAAAAAACAAACAAAAAAACACAAAGTCAAATTGAAGTCTTCGCTTCGCTCATCCAATCAGTTTAGGGTGTATCTCACAGGTTAAAACCCGTGTCCTGTTCCCTCTTAAGCCACCATTATAATAATAACGAGCCGTCGTGTTTTCCCGCCAATGTTCGGTCATGTCCGCGCGAGTCAGCCAGGCGTAACAGATCGATCAACGCCTCGCCTCGCCTGGCGCTACTAGCCGGCAACAAGTACTATACCTCCATCCAAGAACATCGTGGTAATTTATTGGGACGTGTGCTCATCAGTTTTCTCTGAGTATTCGATCCAAGCGAGTCAACTAGCTAGAGAGAGATGGAAACCAATGCAATATGCGGCAAGAGTAATGCGTTATTCTTCGAAGGACATATTATTATTGGATTTTCTCGAAAGTTAGATATCTAGTA
This sequence comes from Sweltsa coloradensis, assembly GCA_024449915.1. Classification (NCBI taxonomy): domain Eukaryota; kingdom Metazoa; phylum Arthropoda; class Insecta; order Plecoptera; family Chloroperlidae; genus Sweltsa; species Sweltsa coloradensis. Next base: position 233,920 of record JAMZAV010000319.1, read on the forward strand.
ACTCACTCCAGACGCCACCGTGTGTCTAGCAATCCCAGAGTATTGAAAAAGTGGGACATCTAAAGTCAGCCTGCCTGTATGTTTTTCTGTCGGCTGTCCGTATGTCTGCTGACAGTCTGAATGTCTATCTGAGTGTCAATTATGATGTAAATATGATATCTGCTTGTATGTCTATCTGCCTGTATGTTTTCTGACAGTCTGTAAGTCTATCTGCCTGTTTTCTTGTGTCAGATTGCATGTATGTATGTCTGTTTGAACATGTTCTTACATTTAAAAAAATAATTATTAATGTCTGGTTGTCTGTCTGCCCGAGTGTCAGTCTAGGCCTATATGTCTGCTGTTTGCATATTATGTCTGTATGTGTGCATGTTTGCATCTGAGCCGCCTATGTTTGTCTGCGGGTGTGATTTCATCCAAATACCATAAGACTACACCTAAAAACGAATCCATTCAGAGCCGGGAAACACGGTTAATCTTGGAACCGGCACCTCCACTAAAAGCTTATTTTTTCTGAAAGACAATTGCAATTGTGTTTCTTTGAGTAAGTAAACCTAATTAATAATTATTATTTCAATAAAATCCAAAAAAATAATTAAATTAATAATTCATTTTTATAATTAATTTTTATTTTTATTATATTATTAATTTAAATCAATAATTAGTAATTAATTTAAATAATTAATTAATCCAATCCAATATGTAAAGTTCATATTGACAACATACTTATTGCTGGAAGCAATATTAGAGTGAGGCCCCATAACACATAGTGCCTTGCCACCAGTCATGAACTAAACTACTACCTTAAATTATATATTAGTATAAGTTAATAAAACAGTGGCACAAACATTAATTTAGAAAAATAATGACATATTATAAATATCATCCAAATTAGTAACTAAAAATCAAAATTTCAAAATTAAGAGCTATAAATAAATTACGGTTCGTGAACAAAAAACATTTCTTGGATTCGATTAAAATAATCAATTAAAATCATGTTCTAAATGTACTGATTTTGTAGCCAAATAACAATAACCGTATTACGAATGTTCTGTTTCACTTTCATGTTCTTAATTAAATTGTGAGTTTTCGATTTCATTTGCCAGTTGAAGCTGCGTCCTCAAACCCCGCTCCCGCATCGAGCCCACTTAACAGCCCCCAGGACTCGAAACTCCCCCCCCCCTCGACGCACGAGTGGGCCCGCGGAGTGAACCAACACAGTCCAATCAATCTACCAGCCATGTTAAAACAAATACTTCACAACGGTGATAACCTGAGGATGCGGTCTGCTCTGCCACGGGAGAGCGTTTTTCAATTGTAAGATAAACTCGTCAGTAAATCGTACTCGCTGAGTAGTTATTGGAAATCTATACTTTGTAACATCCCCCCCCTCCCCTCTACCCCTCCTCAAACACAGGTCTACATAGGTTTAAGCGAAAACCGAGGCGTAATGTTCACACACATTTTGGTTACATAAGAAATTTGCTATAAACAAATTCTTTCAAAACACGACTAAGAAAATTTTGCGCGTTAATATTTGCAACAAAACTTGAGGTACCTTTCTATTTAACGTTGAAATAAAAGTGAAAAAAACCTTGTTTTAGTGTATTACATCAGTTTAACCGTTGTATCCTTTTGTCCATTCAGCACGCAATTTTGTTTTACGTTGGTAAAAATGGAATCTATCTCCATTTGAACTACAACTTGGGACACTCATCGCCTTTTTAACAGCGATGCGAGACCTACGTCCTCTAAATCTCCACGCTCTCGCCGGGAGTAAAGGAGACCTGCGTCCTCTAAATCTCCACGCTCTCGCCGGGAGTAAAGGAGACCTGCGTCCTCTAAATCTCCACGCTCTCGCCGGGAGTAAAGGAGACCTACGTCCTCTAAATCTCCACGCTCTCGCCGGGAGTAAAGGAGACCTAAGTCGTTGAATGTCATCCGAATCCGTCGTTATGGATCTAACTTCAAAAGGTGATTTCATTAAAGCTAGTAAATTTATAAAGCAAAATGTTAGTTGAAACATCAATAGTAAAACTATTGATAGAAGGTAATTCTTAGTTTTTAATAGTAAACCGTATAATTAAACTGTACATAATCAATATTAGTTTGAAAACCAAGTGCAAATGCATTAATCATTGATTACCAATTTAATTAAAATGCGATATTTAACACAGTGGAAATGTTTGCAAAGACCATGTTTTGAGCTTCCCTGGAAGTCCGCTAGGAGATCCTGTGGACCTTGAGGTCGCTGGTCCGACGCTGGGCTGATGTCAATGAAATAGTGTGAAATCTAACTATTCCCTAGTTAGTCTGTTAGGGAGTCTTCATCCAAATACGATTGACTATTCAGCATCTAACACGTGTTAATTTCGTTGACCCGGCACCTCCACCAAATTCATTATTTTTCAGCGACAAACGAGAGAGTATGTGTATTGAGGATTATACATTTCCCTTTAGTTAAGTTAGAAATAGTGAAACGAAATTTAGAATGTATTAAATATATTACTATCAATATGAGGATGCAAATCATTCAATCGTACGGACCTACAGGCCCGAATTTGCATCTTTTCTACTGTTCTACATTACCTTGCAATCAAGTTTTTGATAAATAAACTACAATGATCATTGAATGGTTTTTAAGCAAGCCCGCTTTGAGTTAAAAGTTACTGAATGATAGCTGTAGCCGGAGGTTCTGGGTTCGATCACCAGGGACAAACATTTACGACAATTGCTAAACAAATTCTCATAGATATATATATTATATTGATGGTGAAGAACCAATACCTTCTATCTGCCATTTTCTGCCAAAATGAGTTGTTGGTGTCTATGGATACAGAAAATTATTTCGAATTTTTTGGTGGTAATAACTCCTATCTAACAATGCTAAAACATCTCCAAAAGAGACATCATAGTACTACCTTCTATGTAATCATAGAACTTGATGGAGGCAATACCTCCTATCTGCCACCGCCAACTAGAACACTGGAGACTGTACATGGCCGACTGACAGTTACTGAGGCTGACAGGAGTTCCAGGTTTTTGTTGTTGGCCAGCATTCTGCTCATGTTGTTACTATATAAATCTGTTCTAGGACTTCTTATTCCGAATTCATCACTTTAAATGCTTTGCCCCAACCCTAATAATTATACTTTTAGTGACAATGACAAACAGTGTGTAACAAGGTACCAGCATGAAATTTGGCATGGTGGTAGTTAAAAATAAATGAATTACTATTCCGTTAGGAGGCAAACGATATTTCACCCCTAGTTCATCCCTTAAAATTGGAGAGTTTTCAATAATTCGTTGCATTCATGGGTGGTTAGCTGGAAGAATGTATTCAATTAAAAATCAAATTAAAATTCAAAAGTTTCAGTTAATTCAAGATAAACATTATAAAGCATTAAAACAACTATTGAATTTGAATTTTAATTGAATACATTCTTCCAGATATCCACCCATGAATGCAACGAATGATTGAACACTCTTTCCAATTTTAAGGGATGAACTAGGGATGAAATATCGTTTGCCTCCCAACGGAATAGTAATTCTTAAATTTTTATCTACAACCATGCTAAATTTTATGCTGGTAAGTGTTGATAAGAAAAATCACTAATATAGTAGTGAGGTGTGGGGATAGAAAAAAAATATGTGAAATTAGGTTGATTGGACCGAAACATGCTTAAGCATAATTTTATTGGATAATTTTAATTATTAGGCCTATAACGTATAGAATACGACCTCAAGTAGAGGTATGGTAGAGGGCACTAGGGGTGAAATATTGTTTGCCTCCCAACGAAATAGTAATTCTTATATTTTTATCTACCACCATGCCAAATTTCATGCTGGTAACTTGCTATAGGTACACTATTTGTCACTAAAAGTATAATTATTAGGGTTGGGGAGAAAACATTGGGTTTTTGGGTTGATGAAAGATTTGTAGACTGGAAAATAACACATAGACACATAATTTTAAACAGCAATTGAAATATTCAAAATGTATTAAATACAACCTAACGTTTTTCCCAAAGTTAAGGGTGGTAGGGATCAGTAGGGGTGAAATATCGCTTGCCTCCTTGCGGATTATTATTTTTCAGATTATTATGTACCATCATGCCAAATTTCATGCTGATAACTCATTAGGTGCCTCACTGGTGAATGCTAGAAATCAAGGTAAAAATAATATAAACTATTAGGGATGGGGATTGAAAAAATGTGGTTTTGGAAATGGGAATAGGCCGATTGGGTTAAAGTACATTAAAACATAATTTTAATAACTAATTTGAATAACAATTCTATTTTGGGTTAGAGCTATGAATTATTCCAATTTTAGGGGATGATTAAGGGGGTGTTGGGGGTGGAATATCGCTTGCCTCCCGGTGGATTTTTATATCCGATATTAATAATAAACCGGTTTTGTAGTTTTTAGTGGTTTTGCAGTCTGTTACTTTTTTTAAATCAGTTTAAATGCTCTCCTGAACAATTTGCTTTTTGGCAGACACATATTATGTGTGGTTTAGAAACGCTATAACTTGTGCACCATCGCCCATAACTAAATCAAGGGTCTAGTTGTATCTACTACACCCTGCCCATGATTTACTTTTGGTCGGGGGTGTATACGACCGACGGGACGATGTGAACCAGCGCAAAAAGCCAAATTCTCTGCAGGGAGTGTACCTAGGTCTGAATTATTACAGCGTTGGAAGTTCCGAGGCGTCTAACGGCCAGTGGCTCGGCAAACTACGAGGACGATGGCGGATGGCGCGATTTAAAGGGTGGGTTGACCCGAATTGAAACAGGGTAGGAAGTTTATTGGAAAGTTGGGGGCAAGTAGCCCATGCAGCACCGGTCGTCGAATTCAGCTAGTTTATAGCGAGTAAATAGTGGACGCGATAGGAATTGGGAATAGTTTCAAGATGGTGCCACGGTTTAGAGCGAGGCTTGAGCCTGGGTGGAATGTATAAACGGGATCTTGTTATAAACATTCGCAATTCAACATCACACCAAGGCAAAATATGAATCCGGAAATTTAAATTTTCATCAAAAAATACATTTTTAGTGAATTATTTGTTTGAAGTAGGTATGTGTGTTTTAACTTAAATCAGCCCTATTCCATACAATGTTAAACACATTTATTTATTTTTTTATTATTTATTTAACGTCTATCCTATTCAGTTACAAAAACTGATTTACAAAGGAGGACAACTAAATAAATCTAAGATGCAGAAACAACAATAAACTACATTTTCGTAAATATTTGAAATAGTAGCATTGCAACAACAATGCATTTAACATCAACATCACTCCCAGGTAAAATATGAACACCAAAGTTAGTTTTTTAACAATAAATGCATTTTTAATCTATCATTTGCTTAAATTAGGTATAAATAATCACCTGGAACGATCATTTTGATCACGCAATAACACACGCACAACGAGGATGGCAAACGATTAGTCGAGAATTTAGTAGCCGACGATGTCATGTGTTTGAACTTTAATCATCTATATTCCATGCAATGAAGAATATGTAACATTATTCATACGTGACAAAATAAATAAATTACATTTAAAACAATAGTTCAAAATAAAGTGTTACCAAGCTTTGCAATGATGCAGTCACGGGGCAGAGTGAATTTGTTTCATAAGTTTGGCCCTTCTTTTTGACATCTCTTGAGTGTGAAACGTTTGGCTGTATTTATACAAGTATTTTGTATGCGAGGGATCGTATCTACTCAATGTCTAGTATCCAGCAGATGCTAATCGAAAAACGTTTTGTTTTAGCAACAAATTATATTGTAGCTATTATCAAGAATTTTAAATTTTGCTTCAATAAGTAATATAGAATCAATATTAATAAATATAAATTTTATATTATTTTATCAATGTTACGGATGGGACAGAATCGCAGCGATGGACCTGCAACAAAGGTTTGTTTTTCTGTTTCATTCTGTAATTTTTGCCTTGTGTAATAATGACAGAAAACAATAATAAATAAATAATAAATAAACTGAGAGTTGCATATTATTAAAGGTCCGTACGATCTAGCGACTCAATAGCTTTTCATGTTCACACCTGTACTTACAAGCTCAATACGGACTCAAGATCAACGTTGCATCTCGTCATCTGAGTGTTATCAAGATTTCTAGCACGAAGCGTTATTGTATAATTCCACAAAGGTTTTAGCTCCGTCTGAATAATATTAAGGTTCTTGTCAGTGTCTAAGGAAAGGGTTGGAGGCGTTAGTTCTGACTCTTGTACGAGAATGTTAATAACGAAACATGAGGGAATACTGCAACGTTCTTGTAGACGTTTGTAACAGAACTTTCATTATGACAGGATTAAAAGGTCTATTATAATAGTAGTAGTGTATCTTTATTAGCATTTTGCTATTTTACATGATAAACACAAACATAACTTACAAAGCAAGTACAGTAATGTTAAGTACTATATGGTATCTTGATAATATATTTCAATATTATATGTATATCTAATAAATATAATCAATAAAATAGATCGAAAACCCATAGTTACACAAATGTCTAGTTCTAATTAAGTATGGGAAACATACCTTTTAGGAAAATTAGCATTTGTAGCGATGAAAAAACGTACGTTCACCGATTTCGCATAAAAAATCTAGAACGCAAAATTTACGTTTAGCAAGTCTACGTTTGGACTCAAAAGGTGAAGAAAATACGAAGAATACTCCCTCTAACCAATATGTCTGTAGACTTTATGTAAATTATAGTAGACTACCCAGACAGACTGCTTCGATTTATGCCATCCGATTTAAAAAATAAAAGCAGTTTTTCTTGATTTACGCACACCATATTACAACACCCTAAGTTGGCGCGTTCATGTTTTCCATTCGAAGAAAAACAAATCTTCTCGACTTTCAGGGAAGAAAAAAGTGAAAAAACCTCCGGATTTCATTGGAGGCGACAGTGATTTACTACGTTTAACAAAGCACAGCTGGACATCCAAAGAACGGGGAAAACAAACATGTTTTTCTTTAAAGGTGTTTGCTCTTCTTGAAGACGCGGTATTAGCAATAAGGGCAAAACCACAAACAACAGAAGGCTTGATGAGGGAGGATACGCGCGGTTTTACAAGCACGTGCGCTCTTTGGTTTTGGAAGGACTCGATTGACAAAAAAGAGGAATGGGAGCATTCTCATGTAAAAGTGGACATCCACTACTAACGCACTCGCACAGCAAAGAAATTGTAGAATTTAAACGTTTGGGTTTGTTACTGCATAACATGAAATAATAGAAAATCCATATAACGAATATAAGAATCAAGGATATTATGGTTCGTTGGTATATTGTGGTTAGAGCCTCTGCTTCTAATGCAGAAGAATGGTATAGCAGCTAATTTCAATAATTTGACTCCAGTGCAAAATAAACCAAATTTTTGTTCCACAATTTTGAGTTTCATGAATGTTTATAGCACATACCGTTAACGAAGATGACATGGTCTATTAATTATGTAAATTTGATAAGTTTTGTAATCTTGTACAGTTTGTAAAAATGGTAATTTTTTTACATTTGGTAAATTTGTCATTTAAAAAAAAATTATAGAATGTGTTGCATTTTGAAATAGCTATATTTTCTAAATAAATTATTATTATTATTATTATTATTATTATTATTATTATTATTATTCACATGTTTCCACATCTCGGTACAAACCGGTACAAGTAAATGCAATGTATTGCGGACTATGTCAAGCAATACATGTGCCTATAATAATAACAAAACATTCATATTCAAAACTTATCTAAAATCTATACAGTATTCAACATAACATTCAAATCAAAAACTAATCTTAATCTTTACAAAATATACAACATAAAATGGTTTTATAAAACATTGTCATTGAGGAATTTCGGACTATATGGCATGTACAAATTATAACCGCTTTCTGCATTTTGATGAATAAATTCTTGTTAATGCCCAGTTGGTGTAAACTATTGTGTAGGTTGTGTGGTATAACTGCCGTGGCTGACACAATAATTGGTATTGTAGTGACTTGATCTTGTTTCCACATTTTCTTTATTTCTTGTCCTAAGTCAAAGTAGCGGCTAACTTTTCTGTCCCACGTTGTTTCAATATTTTGACTTAGTGGAATTGCTACATCAATGACAAATGTTTGCCATTTTGATTTATCCGTTAAAATGATATCAGACCTATTATGTTGTATCGTCTTATCTGTAATAACAGCCCGATCATAATAAAGTTTCCAATCACAATTTTCTAATACTTTTTCAGGTTGGTACTTGTAGTATGGTACCGGTACGATGTTCTCCAGTAACGAACACTTTTGGGCCAGATGTTGGTGAATTATGTTGGCAACTTGATTATGTCTGTGCAAATAGTCTGACTGGGCTAGAAGTTTACATCCCGATATTACATGATCTATGGTCTCATTGGTCAAGTGGCACTTTCTACATTTATCATCCAGAATTGTCTTGTCTTTAATGATGTTCTTCTTGTAATTTCGTGTAGCAATTACTTGATCCTGTATGGCCATGAAAAATCCCTCTGTTTCTCCGAATAAATCGCCTACTTGTAACCATTTATTAGATGCATCAGTGTCTACATAATCACGATGCAATTCTGTGTGATGTCTCCCATGTAGTATCTTAAGTTTCCACATTTCTTCTTTCATATCATCACTTATGAGATTGTCTGCAAAATTGTCATCATTATGCAGATTATTATTATTGTTATTATTATTATTATTATTATTATTATTATTATTATTATTATTATTATTATTATTATTATTATTATTATTATTATTATTATTATATTATTAAAACCAAAACCAAAATGATATTGAAACCTATAAAGATTAACCGATAAAATAAAGCATATCTTGAGTTGTTTGTTTTAATGGCCTTTGAACATTTCCCGGTCACTTCTAACAAGGAACAGAAACGCAGATTTGAGTCTACAAATTTCAAGACCGATCCATCATAATAATACACACAAAACAGCGCTGTAAAGTTTAACTACAAGCCATAGTAAAGCACGCCATATTACTTCCGTGCAGTAACTCATTTTAATAGCACTTCCCGAATACTTTGTCCCTATAACCAGTTCTATTAAAAGCTGTACATGTTCCGAGGAGAAAAGTGTAACCCACACAAGTCTATCTAGTTAGAGCATCTTGCCTTGCATAAAAATGCAAATGTATCCCATGAAAATACTAAAAATTTAGTATCTGGTCATAAAGGAAGGGGGGAATATTTAAAAGGTTCTATCGGAAATGTTCTACAGTATACGGAAGTGCCTATACGTGCGAGGGATGTAACATTTTTATTAACCAAGGGTTTAACTTGTGCTTGGGTCAAATAAAGAAATAGCTGCAATTATGCAATCGTGGTTCACATTTGTGAGGGCTTTGGTTCGAGTTCGATCACTTGTACTGGCCTAACTTTAACACCATGGACTATCACCAGTGTTAAAATCACGGAAATTTTCCTGATTTTAATAAAAAGCTGTAATAAAAATCGAAAAATCAATTATGGGCCCTATTTAGCTGCATGGACAAAGATTAAAATATTATAATCAGTATGACGATATCAATTAATTACATTTAGTCTGTATTTAAAATCAGTACTGATTATATACATATATATTTTTTTTATGTATGATATTGATAGTTACTATTCTAATAAAACTACACAGCACCTACAAATATTTTTCTTCGATTTTGCGTAGCGTTTTGAGAGATATTACAAAAAAAATCAGGTCATTTCAAGGGGTAAACTATAGATGCAAGTCCTTCCTTTATGACTTAAAGAAAATAGTGTTTAAAGTGAATCTAGAAACCCAATCTATACTTTTCTACACAAATTCAACACATTAACGAAAGTATATCATCAAGTTTGCTTTAAATATAAAATAAAGTTATACAAACAGGAAGGAAAAATGTGGACTCACATTATACTTGAAACAATATTCAACCTTTATTAAAAATCTTGTTTTGTGAAATTTTGTTTTAGTTCGTGACTTAGGAGACGAAAACACAAAGCGGTCCAAAACAATTCAATCATTTAACCGATTAAGCGCTCATTACTTGATTTAAAAAAATAGATTATACTAAATGGTTAAACTTTTTTCGAAATTTCAAGTGATATCGATCCCTGGTTAACCACGTCAGGTTCCTACGCTTTCAATCATCAGCCAGACGTGACGGGAGGGCCACGTATGAAACGTGAGATCGAACCGTGTAGGGGAGGCGGGGGAGGGGAGAAAATTGAAAACGAAACGCCCTCGTAAATCCGGGTTATTACCTTAAAGATGTTACAGCGAAATGAGGGGTGGACGATAACACGTTGGACCGGATCTTTATTTGTAGAACGGTCGTCGAATTTGCCTGCGAAGCGATTCTGCGTGTAGAGTATTATAGGTGCAATCATGATCTATCTGTGTTGGCGGGCGAGGTTATATGGGGGAGGGCGGAACGCGAGGGTAGGTTTACGATCGTCCTAGTTTAGAAACCAGGACAGGATCGATATTTAGGAAATAAATACAATTAGTAAATAAAAGCACAAAAAAAGGTTGTAAGAAAATTGTGTCATTGTGAGTAGAAAGTTTATTTGGAAGGGGTGTCCAAAAGAAAAATATGTACACGAACAAGTATATACATTAAGTAAATAAATAAATACATACATACATTGATATAACACCGAAATGATAAATAAATACATTATAGAATAGTTATATAGTTCATCCATGCATGAATAAATAAAATAACATAGTATTTAGAGTCTATACCCACTCAGTCACAGAACTGATTTTCAGTGGGGGACCTATCCAACCCTGTATAGGCGCCGACACCATCGACGAGCGAACAATGACCAACTAGATGCATCCATCCATCCATCCATTCATCTTTCAATCGTCGTCGTCGTCGTCGGGGAACCCCTTCCCTTTGACTACCTCCCCGACGGCGACGACAAAGACAACACGGACGGATGATGACACAGACGGAGACGACCACGACGTGGGGGAACCCCTGCCCTCCCCATATGCTTGTGGCTGGTTCTGACCAGCACAGGCCTGTCCACCCCTTGTCCCCCCGCGTCATACCTTTACTTCCCTCCCTTCGTCTCGATTAGCCAAGTTGCATAAATATGAGACGTAAAGCAATATCCAATCCAATCCAATCTTTCAATTCACCAATATCCATACACACACCCATAAACACACAACAAACATGAACAAATACAAGTAAATTTTAAACTTCGATATTGAACCACAGGGGAAGCAAGTATTATGCCCTATTTAGTCGGTCAAACTTTTACACCAAACCTATTTGATTCAAGGAAAAAGAGAATTAAATTCTAACATGGGTAATAAAATACAACAATGCCTCCCAAACATTATTTCTTTTTTGTAATTGAATTGAAGAAGTAAGCTTACAAAATGTGACCTTCTAAATGGGTCATTAGGATTGTTTTCCACCCTTACTTCGAAGAAGCCTTGCCAAATCCTCCTCCTTGGCCCCCAGCTTAGCCCGCCACGCTACACCCCTCGTCCGGCACTCGCCAGGAAATCAATGCCAGAAGACGAAGACCACAATCCTCAGTGGGGCCGATTCCCGATCTCACACGAATCTAGAGTATCATCACTTCGGGACGAAAACGAAGACGAGGTAGAATTTCTTCGAGGGCACTTGACCCGAATTGGAAAACGAGAGCGTAAGATTTCGCTCGAAACTCGAGGTAAATCCGATGCGCATGCTGACAATGGTTTCGAATGTATATCTCGAGTACTTGGATGTACTTGAAACTTTATAGGGGAAGATAATATCATCCCTAGCTTTGTACGAGGTTTAGGAGTTGTTTGAGAAAACCCATAACAAAAAAAACAAAACACTTTTAAAATAAATAAAATGTTTTTAGTCTGATTTTCAGTGGGGAATTTTAATTACAGCCAACCCTGTCGCTAGAGACACCACCACCACCACCACCACCACCACCCCCACTACCAACGACGACGACGACGACGACGACGACGACGTGAGAAACTAGGGCGCTTCAACCATACAACCATTCATATTGCGCCGCCTTTGATATTGAAAGTTAATGAAATGAGTTTATGGTGTGTTTGATGATTTTATTGTTTTCTAAGTAAAAAAAGAAAAAATAATGTGGTGATGATAGTGATAGCAAAAGAAAAATAATTTATTTTAATAAAAAATGAAATGTGTTTGATGTAAATTAAATTTTGTTAAATAAATGACTTTGAATGAGAAAGTTAGAAAGTTTGTCGCCGTTATCATATGATAGAAATTCTTCATATGACTAGAAGAGATCAAATTGCGTGTTCAAGGCATCATATTTGGTACATTCTGCTAGCATATTATGTACGAGCGAATAATGACGAACCAGAAGGTGTTAATGTACAACAGATAATAGTGACAAAAACTAGTTTGGCAAGTTTGGTAGGATGTGTACTAAGGATGTCGCGATCAGAGAACATTTCATATAATCGTATCCCATTCAAGGCTAAGAAATAAATTTATACAAACGTATTGGTTGGTAGTCTATTTAGGATCAGTTACTATTTATTTTTTAATAACACCAGAACTTAATTTAAACATGGTTCTCCGCAAGCGGCTAAGGGTGACAACACAAAAAGATCGTTTTCAATCGGGGCTTACCCTTGGAAATCCACGTCACCCCTCTAAAAATTATTTAAATGAATAAAACCATAAGACATGAGATATATGTAAGTTAATAAGTAAGTTAATAATATATAATAATAAGTTTACAACGGACGACTCTCAAATTGAAAGAAAAAAACAACAATTGTTTCAAGAGAAAAATGACATATTGTACGAACAACAACCCCATAGGAAACATAGATAGAGTTTCAATAAGATCCTGGAGAAATTTTAGTATTCTGTACCTTATTTATTTTAGATCACCCACTTAAATGTAAGGCAAACAAAAAAAATCTTTTTTCCTTAATCTTTTCCTTTTTCCCCCTTTTCTATTATTTAGTTCATTAATCACCATCAATATCATTTTGAATTTGTTACCAAAATTATTGTGTTTTAATACATTGTTGTTGTAATATTAGTATTTCAAATATTGCTTAACTGTAGTTCATTGTTGTGTCAGCATCTATGTAATTATTAGACTTAGCTGTCCCCATTTGTAAATCAGTTTTTTAATTAAATAGGACAGATGTTAAATAAATAAATAAATAAATAAATAAATAAATAAATAAATAAGTAAAGTTAGTGTTTATTAAAAAAAATACCTTCGATATGATTTTAAAGTAAGAAAATGTGAATTTCAGAGCCGGTCAATTTATTAGGTCTAAATTCTGACCTAAAGGCGAAGGCGTATCGGTTATCACATGGGTTGGCCCGATAAATATGAGCGATTACCCTGTCGACAACTCGGCCCCGATCCGCCAGGGTAGCTTAGTGTAGGCGACGAAGGGGGGCCTCGCACAATATAGTGTAAATTGACCAGAAAGAAATCGAAAACCAACTCCAATAACCATTTCCCTCAGATATATGGGAACCTGGAGGGGAAGGGGGAAGGGATGACGTGGAACGAGAGGGAACGAAGTAGCCCGAGTAAGACGATTGTATAAGGTTTGTTTACTGGGAGACGCGGAAGAATCAGTGACGTTGACAGTTGTTTTATTGAAGAGAAACCTCCTGCTTTCCATATACAATGTAATATCAAACAAGATGTCATGATATTTCATTTTGGAACGTTTAGATTAAAAACACGCTTTTTCAAAAGTTACAGCATTGTGTACGACTGGACGAAGAACGAACAAACTAGAATTGGAACACTACGATTTGAACCGAAAATGGTCGTTTGTTCTTTTCTTACTACGCTGGCAATGTTTCAATCGATCTAGATAATTTTGTGTGTGCATACTCAGAAAGATGATAGCAATCTTCGTAGGCCTAGATTTTTTTTAATTTGGCCTAGTTTGGTTAAGATAATTTTTTTAAAGTTCGACAGCAAAAATTGCAATTTTGTATGGACTTGATAAAGGGGCTAAGAATGAATTAAAGTATTTAGTTATCTATCGGAGGATGTAAACAGAACAAGAAAATGAATGTTGATTGAGGTCCACAATCCACATGAGATATACAATCGGTTGCATAATTTATTACGTAATGTAGGCCTACGGTATATTTATTTTGATTAACTGTAAAAGATATTAAAATACATTTATCCAAAAATAAATAAATAAATAAAATAAATAAATTCGTATTTAGAGTCTACCCACTCAGTCATATAACTGATTTTCAGTGGGGGACAGTAAACCAAAGCGACCAAGCCAACCATGTAGGCCCCGCCGAAGCAATCGACGAGTGAGCGATAACCAACTATACATAGATATTTTTTAATAGGAAATATAGCAATCAGTTGTATGGACAGTACGAACACCCACGGATAAACGCCAGAATCAACAAGAACAACTTTGAATTTTATTATGTGTCTCGTTGCTAAGACGGCTCCAAAGTCACTGTTTACTAATTCCTAAGACAAGAACTGATAAGTCCAAATCAGAAGTTTCAGTGGCTTTTACGCAGGACGTTAGATGGGAATTTAGCATTACTAAACAGTTGGCCCCAATGATATTTAACATCCATGGTAGGCTAGATCCCCAGTCTAAAAAAATACGTCCGACCAGGCGCTATCGTAGCAAATTGAAGCGTCAATCTGACCTATTCAAAATGGCGTTTTGGCGATTCAATTTATGCTTTACATTATGTTTTAAATGGGATTAAGTATTTTTCTGGATTGTTTTGTTATTTTAGCTTGTGCAGCATGGGAATGAACAAACAAAAACAATAAAAAGTTATTGCATAAGGGAATTTAGTAATCATTTGGTGTTAATTGCTAATATGCTCACCTGTCAATCTGACAGCCATCTTGAAAAATATTTGGGCTACAAATCGCTCCCATCTACTTTAACATGCAAACTGACCTATTCAAGATGGCTTCTAATTGACACGCCAGTGGACCAATGACTGGGGATCTAGCCTACTATAGATGTTAAATATCATTGGTTCAAACTCATTCAACCGTCGTAATTCTAATTTTATTCGCCGCTTTTCTAATACCCTCTCTATTGGCTCACATAAAAACGAATAGTATCACGTAGAGAACTTCAACAGACCGTTAGCAAAGTTCAGACAAACTTTTAAGTAAAAAGTAATTTCGTTGATGGTCAAGATAGTGGACGCAGGTGGTACCGCCGTATGTTCTTCAACATAGAGACTTTCCGCATCCTGAATGGGCCATTTACCCCCGGCCAAAAACATTTTCGAACAAGGGAGGGAGTAAATAATGCGTTGTGTGTGTGTGTGTACGTACCGTTTGGACGGTTTAACCCACCGATGCTTTCTTAAAGTTCTCCGAAGGGAGTATGAGAACGTCAAGCCACTAACTCCGTTTCACGGACGGGAAAGTTGAAAGTTTGGACGCGTCGACAAAGATCCCATCATGAACGACCTCCAGCGCCTCTTGCGGCCGTTAGTGTAACCCCGTTAGACTAATTGCATGCCTTATGCATGTCATCTACGCTACATTATAGAGACAAAAGTTACACTGTACAAGTTCTTTGATGGGGAATGAAAATGACGTCACCTGAAACATCTTTCTTTCAAAGCGCTTTGGGATACACCTTTATAATAAGTTTATACATCTCTTTGGAGTTCGTTCTTCGAAGTTACTTCTACGTCTTGGGCTCGAATTAAAGCGACTCTCGAGGGGATTTCTACACGTTTCGTTCAAATATGTATTCGCAAGAGTTGTGCTATTTCGTCGAAAGTGAAGAAATATCGTAGATACATAAAGATAAAATCATTCATGTTTTTGAATGGCGCGTTTCTGATTACTGTATGCCAATTGTTGTTTTAAGGCTATTCCAAAACACTCTAACCGATATTTTGAAAGTCAAAGGAAAATGGCTGAAAGTTTTGAATGAAAGAGGAACTTGAACAAAAAAGAAAACATTTTTTGGAACTCCCTTTTCGCCATTGTATGCAAATTTTAGGTCAATAAGAAAATGAAAGTTCTAGTGCAATACTTAATTTTGAGCTATGATTCCTTTCGTTGTTTAAACACACCTTTGTCTCGGCTCCGAGTATAAGGGAAAATAATTTTCTGAAACTAGGAAAACGCCCAAGTCCCGCCGCGTTGATGGATGAGCGTAATTTTTTTTTAAACGAAAAAAGCGTAAAATTGTGATTTTTTTAATAGATAAATTTTCGAATACGCTCAAATTTCACACGAATATATTAATTCATAAAATTGAAGTTCTGTGAAAAAATCATTACAATCGGATAAAGCATGTAATTGTAGGTTTTATTCGTCGAAGAAATGTTAAAAATTGAAAAAAATCGTAAAATTGCGATTATCATGAGAAATAATTTTTCGATTGCGCTCAAATTTCACACGAATATAATATCAATTCATTAAATTAAGGTTCTGTGAAAAAATCTTTACAATCGGATAAAGCATGTAGATGTTATAAGTCGAAGAATTTTTTTAAAAATCGAAAAAAATCGTAAAATTGCGATTTTCATGAGAAATAATTTTTCGATCGATTTTTCCCCCCCGTGCAGTTCTTCGTTCAGAGATTTCATAGACCTACATAAAATTTCATCGCAATTGGAGTATTGGTTTAGCCGGAATCGTGTTCACAGACACACAAAAATACAAAAAAAAGAAAGAAAGAAAGAAAAAAAAACATTCCGGATTTTTTTCTCCAGTGAAGTGAAATGGAATCTTCGCTTCGCTCGCTACGCTCATCCAATAATGTTTGATGTGGATTTTTTTGTCACATAGTACAAATAAGAGTTTTGATCCGGTGGACGAAAGAAATCATACAGCAAACATTATTTCAGAAAACTATTTTTCCTTATACTCGTTGCGGAGACAAAGGTGTGTTTAAACAATTTAAAAATATTATAGCTCAAAATAAAGTGTTGCACCTAAAATTTTCGCTTCTATTATTGATCCAAAAATTGCATATAATAGCCAAAAGCTATTGTCCCGTAATTTTTTCCCCTACGTTCCTCTTTTATTCTTGACCAAATTTCAGCTATTTTCTTTTGACTTTCAAAATTTCGGTAAGAGTGCTCTGGAATAGCATTTGAAATTAGATAAGAACTTAAAACTTTCCAAAAAAAGTAAATGAAAGTGAACAATTTTAAATGATAAGTGCCTAGAAAAGCTTTGAACTGTTTTCATCTAAAATCACACAATTTAAAAAAATCTGATACGTAATAATATTGTGGTAAGAACCCTTTTGGGGTCAAAATGATAAAAAAGGTAAAAAAAAAAAATGATAAAGTAGTGCAATTTAGACCCACTATAGTGCATATGGGGGTATGAAAAATTAATTAGTTTACGTTTCACATATTTGTCTCAATCGCAAGCAACAGTAGGAAATGTTTTTATTTTATTTTCGTTTTCAGCTCTTTTTACAAGCAGGCACTTTATAAGAGGAGCGCTTGTACTTTTTTACATCGGTAGAAAAAAGTATAATTTTTTCCAAACGTTTTTACTGGATCAACACTTGAACAGTTCCGTATGATTATATGGGACAGTTACCCTGAAATGGGAGTCTAAATTGACGACATTGCAGTGTTTACTTTCGCCGTCCATCTTCATGTAAATCCACTGATCGCCTAGTAATGAGGGTCTAGTTATCACCGCCGACTAAACATGACTACGTAATTTTGCTGATCTGAACCAAAAATCTCATCTCACCGAAGAACGGAGAGAAAAATTCCCTTCCCCAACATTTTCCTTCGCCGAAACAATTTACAAAGGCGGAAAATCTCTTCCAATTTCCCGCCTCCCTTGCTCGAAACACGAACGGGGTGAATCTATGTTCATATTCGGCTTCCACGCACGTCGCAAACTATTGAATATCCCTTGATGTTCGGTCGGTTCTCATGGGGAGGTTGGGCAGTCTTTGGGGCTCAAAACTAAGGCGACATTTGAAGGGGTTTCGGAGAGAAACGAAAACTGGATATGGTCGCAGAGCATAGATATCGGAAGTGAATGTTGCGGCATTTTATATCGTATCGTTCCCTAAGGATGTTTTCGTTCTGTGTCCTAGGACTCTTCATAGCGCCCCCCCCCCCCTCCTCCTGACCATCACAACTCGCCTGCAACACTGACCAACCCACATTTCGTCTTGACAAGCTGCCAAATATAAACATTTTGTATACGAATCGTTTATTTGAAAAGATTTTGCTAGTCTAAGAATTACTAGCAAGAAACTTGTTTATAAATCACACGAAAAAACACGCGTAAAAAATAAATACATGAATTTTTCGTGGGAAACTTGTCCAAGATGCAATGCATGCCCCACTTCAGGCACAGATAATTATATATGACATGTGTCTTATCAAGGTTACAAGGAATGTTAACCGATTTTAAATAGTGGCGCGGTTGCTCAGAATCAGTAGATATTCACTTAAAACACAATTACCATAGTTTACAACAATCCAAAGTAAATACTTTCTATCCCACAGGGGCACAAAGTTTTACGTTTACTCTTTCTTTCCCGCGCTTTTATTGTGAAACGACGTGTGACGTCAGAACCTTGTAGACAGCGATGTTTATGCATGAAATTGACCACGGTCTTCTAGATCACGAAGCGAAATTCACCGCTCGGCCGTTCACCAGCTCGTGAACAATAGTCCATTGTTGACATTTTCTTTAATAATGTTATCATAAAAACATTATTTGTTAAAAATGTGTACACAAATTTGCAAATAATTTATCTTGTTATTCAAATTATCGTTAATTATTCCTTAAACATACTAGAAAAAAGAAAGCTTATTCCAAAAAGGATAATCAGCAAAAAACGGTTTTTTCAATGAGCACACATGTGATTGGTTGTAGGGTTATGACGTATTGTCCTGTTTTCCAGCCATTATTGCGTGTAAAACTTTAAAGCTCACTTTTATGACTGAAAATATTTTATAAATAACGAAAATTCGATATTTTTGTAATCAGAAACCGATCCTGAATAAAGTAGAATAATCAAAAAACGTTGTGAGTCTTCCCTATTGTGAAGGGATGTCCGAGGGCTGTTTACGAAGATTCAATTACTTCTCGATTTTGTTTCGAGAGAAAAGCCCATATGCAATCAGAGTCCTAAAAACTACACTAAAGGTTCGCTGTAAAGTAAAGACTTTATAGACACCACTTTTACCAGGGCTGAGCAAAGATATCGATATTAAATACAATCCAGAAATTGAAAAATCCATCTCGATCGGGGTTCGAACGATTGCCGATCGGGATGGTTGAATTTCGGATGTATTAAAATAATCCACCACGGAGTTCCGATAATCGAAAAAAGAAGAGGATTTTTTTCGATGTCGTCATTTGACATCCATATCGAAACTTTTTTTTTTTTAATAAGGCCGCTAGCCGCGCCCTAAAAACGAGGATATATATATATGTTACCATCTTTAAATAATTAATATATATATATAAGGGTAGTTTAGCAATTGTCAGCTCAAACAAACAATACGTTGCAACACCATTAAGTTTCTTGATTGGATAATCGGGAAACACTCCCGTTGATGGAATTGTTAATATTTAATACAAATCAGAAATAAAAAATGCAGTTTAAGTTAAATAGTTACCGTCTCGGTGGTCTAGTTGGCTAAGGCGCCTACCTGGAATGTGGGAGACTCGGGTTCGAACCCCGATCGGGATGGATTTTTTCATTTCTGAACTGTATTAAATATTACCAATAAGTTTCCTAACAACATTGTGAAGAATAACTATACGCACTGTGCTTGTAAATCATGGTGGTTTTTGTTCTTCTAACTTGGAAATGTAAGTCAAGTGAGTACCTTCTCATTATCTCCATTTCGTGAAAATGTATATAAAGTAAATCCGAACATCATTGCCGTCGTAAATAACAGTCCCGTCATCAGTTTAGCGACTATGTAATCTAGCTACAATCGTGAACATAACCTGAATGGCGTAGTTCATCTCTCTAATGTCTTGGTAAGAACTAGGAATAAGACTACGCGGGCCGTAAATAGGCCTTAGTACGTCTCCTAGCTCCTGAGTTATAACCAATCTTTCTCGCGTTAAAGGGGGTTAGTTTCGTTCTTGAGAACATTTACTGGAAATGTGTTGAAGTCGACATAAAAAGACAGGACGTAAAACTGTCAGCAAGACTACGCTGCTATAAAATTATGTATTTTAACCTGACATACGTTCGTCGTTTCGTTACAAACATATATTTTGAGTTTCTGTTGTTTAAAAGGTTGAAAATACTATTTTCCAATTACCCTGATGAAAATCACCGTCTTGTGATGAGAAAGATCATAATAAACAACTATGAACACTAATGTGTTGAAGCCCCACGTTGGGCGCCAAATGAAGCACTACCTGTTCGTGCAACATGTGATTGAGAAGAGAATTGAATGTGAAAAGAATTTAAATTTAAATTGCTCGTTCTGAAATACGTTGTGTTACAGTGTGTAATTCTTAGTTAAAGGATACAAAACTTATCAAAACTTTCAGGAATTTTTAAATATTACAAGTGGTTGAACGGATGAACTAGTCCAATGTGTATTGAGACGGTCCATCTGTATTTTTACTTGTATAAACTTGTGGTTAGTATTAGTTTTGTTTATTGTTATTTATAATTTTAATTTCAAATTTGTTATACAATTGAATGTTATTTTGTGTCTTGGGACAACATTGTCTAAAGAGACCAATAAAGGCGTAAATTTTTATTATGCACAAGAATTGTACAATTTGACATAATATGAGAAGGGTTAAAATACACATTTGTTTAATGTCAACGTTTGAAAGGGTTATTTTATTTATTTTAATTTATTATTTATTTATTTAATGCCTATCCTATTCCGTTAAAAACTGATTTATAAAAGTGGACAACTAAATAAATCTAATTATTACATAAATGCAGACACAACAATGAAACAAATTTAAGATAATATTTGAAATAATAATATTAATGACAAAAAACACATTGACTCGGTCCAAAATTCAAAAGTTAAGAGTTCATTTAAACTACCAATTTTGGATTTTTTGGAAGAAACAAATCAAAATCGTTATGCATTTCAAATTAAAACGGCCTAGTTTTACTCTCAGGGGTTGGCCTTAGAAAGCCCTGCATTCTAGATTAATGGCGTCTAGTTTAGATTAAGTACCGGCTACTCTCCCCGACCTCACAAGTGTCAGGTTATACCAACCTCGCCGCCGCAAACTGGCAACCCTGCTAGAAGCATCTGGGACTAGGGGACTCGAGCCAATTAGTTGGGACACGGATAACTAGAGACGGGGCCACAATCTGATCACCACTGGCAGACAACGATAACGCGCTTTACTCTGAGGCTAGGATGATTACAATCGCGTTGATGGATGAGCGTATTCGGCACGTGTCCCTACATTCCTAGACTAACATTCGAAAAACGATAGTAAGATTTTCAATAGATTAAGATTTACCCTTGTGATCAAAACCGTTAAATTTTAAAATTTATTCTATTAGTTTAAACTCCGTTTTTTGTTACAATGTACAACAATATCTGTACAATTTATTGTAAAAATAAGTTTTCTATCTCTCTCTACCCCAAAACTTGGCATCGAAGTTCAAAGATCTCCAAGGTCTCTTGGCAATTTTACCAAGGAGTAGCTGTTTGTCCACACAGAAATAAAATTACAAAAATCGAAACAAATGGAAGAAGTGCGATTTCATGTGTAAGCCCTGTCAGACGATTGAGAAAATCGTCGCGAGTTGGCTCGCGCGAGTAACTCTCTGGAGTAGGCCTACCTTGTTACATGAACCAAACGCTCCCGTCAACGGTAAGCCAGCCGCGGAGCTCGCGCTGTCTACGAAAAGTCCAGCTGTTCAACTTCTAGCAAGTCGAGTAGGTAGCAATCAAACCCACTACCATAACACGTACATGACACCAATAGTGCGTTGTTGTTACTTCATTGACTGTCATGTGACAAGGATGTAAATAAACTCGGCGAGCAACTTCGCGCGATTTTTCAATCGTGTGACGCCGCTTAGTGTAAACAAAAACGTGCAGTCAAAATCGAACTTCGAAAGTCCCCTAGCAAAAATTCATCACATCAAAAGACCAGTAGCATTTATTTGTAATTTAAAATATGATATTCTTAGAAAATTAGTTTAAAAGTATAAACAATATTTGACTATAGTTCTTAATAAATTAATATATTAATTAAAGTAAAGCAATATTTCGGGAACTTTCAGTACCCTTCAAAGGCAACAAACCAAACAAAACATAGAACTCCGTCTCCCAGCCAAGGTCGACACATCTAACAAACACTGCCATCTTGATCTCAATAAAAAATATATATTCAAATAAAAAATAAAAATTATACCACAATCATGCTCACAATAGTTCTATGGCTTGGGGACAAACTTTATTATGTTTATTAACTATTAGGGGGCAAAGCTCCTCTTTTCACCGCTTTCTGCCTGGTCTTCAGAATAAATAAATAAATAAATAAATAAATAAATAAATAAATAAATACATTTATAAATAAATTGTATTTAGTGTCTACCCACTCAGTTATATGACTGATTTCCAGTGGGGGACAGTAAATCAAAGCGACCAAGCCAACCCTGTAGGCCTGTAGGCTGTAGGATTGTAAAGTCCCAAGAACTCGACCTCGGAATAACTAACGCTGTTTTTGTTAACGTGCTCTTCAACAAGGACGATATAGAATGTTTTTGGTGACCCTGTTGTCAGGTCACTAAAAAGGAGGGATATCTATGAAACTTCTAGAAACTTATGAAGGGAAAAACACAAACTTAAAACACAAACTTTATTCGATAACTTGAGAATGTCATAATAAAATTGAGCGAAGGTGTATTGTCCAATGCACATCTCTCGGCAAAGTTGCTTTTTACATTCAACTTTTAAAGTATTTTTAATCTACATTAAGAACTAGAATATTCATCTCCTGCATTCTATTCCACTATTTATTACCACATAAAACGAGAAAATCCAACTACTTTACCTGTTTTATTTAACTCTTTTAAGTATACCTACAAACAAAACTGTGGACTTGCATTACGTAACTAGATCAAACTTTAAGCGCGTCATCTCTTTTGAAAGCAATAGATTTATCTCGTGTACTTATACTTGTCCGTAGTTTATTCCCTGGTAGTGTACATTGCTTCAGATCACAAACGGAAATCATTTTAGAGGGGTTTTCACGATCACTCTCAAAACACTTACCTACCTCGGGCGTTGTTGCAATGTGTACCCTACACCCATTACTAACGAGGTTAGGTAATAAAACAATTCAGAACTCTCAACCTAATAATACTTCACTCAAATACGTTTTATCTGTCTCTCTGTCTTTCACCATCTCATTCTCTCTCTCTCTCTCTCTCTCTCTCTCTCTCTCTCTCTCTCTCTCTCTCTCTCTCTCTCTCTCTCTCTCTCTCTCTCTCTCTCTCTCTCTGCTTTGTGTTCAAATTATCTATAATTCTCATAAGCCTTCATTATCATTTGTATTATTATTATTATTATTAGTTGTATTAGGTTGGATGGAAGATAAGGCTTCACTAGCCTTAATCCCGCCTTACAATAAAGACCCTTATCTATCTATCTATCTGTCTCTCTTTTCTGTTATGTTATATTATTCTTTTATGTTATGTTATGTTTTCTGTTATATAGAATGTTTTTGGTGACCCTGTTGTCAGGTCACTAAAAGGAGGGATATCTATGAAACTTCTAGAAACTTATGCAGGGAAAAACACAAACTTAAAACACAAACTTTATTCGATAACTTGAGAATGTCATAATAAAATTGAGCGAAGGTCAGTTAAACCCTTATTATTAAATCAGTTGTGTCATTCTGCTATTTGCAATGTCTCGCATGCTCTACACAGTTCCAAACGAGGAATGGAGACCTGTCGTATCGGTGACACTTTGTTTTACCAGCCACTAGTTGAAACATGACAGTACCATCTGACCCCACTCTTCGATAGTTAGATTTATAGCTTAAACGGCAATAATTGGATTTAGTTAAGTAATATCGAAATTGTTACTGAACAGAGAACTAGTGAATTCTACAAAATGTAACAAATCCTAATTGCAATGTAAATTGTAAACAAGTACAAAAGAGCACAGAAATATTTTGAAAGTACGGCATCACTTACTGAAATACTAATTAAAAGCCATTCACGGATGACCGTGTCCCGAGTAAAATTCGAAAACGATATGAATAGCATGATAATTGGCTAACTGTAGCTCAAATAACGGTATATTACATTTATTAATAAATGGCTAATAAAAGGGCTTTCCAGAGATAAACTTTGAAGAAATCATCTTCTTTGTTAAAAGTTGGCCGTAAATACAATATTATTAATAATTATTAACATTAAAAAACTGCACATTTAAAATATTAAATCAAATTTGTGAACTTCGCATTGACAAATATGACAGTTCCCTAACCCGGCACCTCCACCAAATGTCATAAACTTCTTAATACTGATGATTTAACAAAATCGCGGAGTTGGTTAGAGTGAAGCTTGTCCCCAGTCTAGAAAACTAGTAGAAACAAGCAAATGTTGTTATTTATTTAATATCTATCCTCCTGACCTATAGGTCTATAGCTACTAAATTTGTGTTTACTATATAATTATCAGTATTGATAATACTTGACTAATGTTTATATATTTCAGTAATAATATCAAAAGTTAAGCGAGACCCGGCACCTCCACCAAACTCAAAAAACTTTTTCATATGTGTATTTAGAATGGTAGATTTGCGTCTAAAATACTTGTAGAACAAGTGAAATCTACAACTGTACTATTTTGCTGCACAATCTACCAATTTACACAATACCTTATTAACCCTTTTAAGTTTTAACGATACACAATAAACTTAGTTAACCAAATACATTTCCTGATTAAATATGTATTTATGACTAAATAAATAAAATAAGTACTACACTAAATAGACTTTAAATATGAAAGTATTTAATTTATTTTTTATTTAATTAAATATGAATTTATGATTAAATAGACATTGCATTATATTGCAGAGTATAGTAATAAGTCCAAAGCTACCTCGTGCCCACTTACATAATCTAAATGTAACTCTACAACCATTTTATAAAACCAAACCAAAAGCAGGAAGCGTATACAAATACAACGACTGATTTTAGCACATTTTCATTTAACAAAGGCCAACCTCCAGAAAACAAGAGACAGTTGGACGAACTTTACAGAAGAAAAAAAACGACTGTTTAATTAAAAACACGACGGAGAGGAACAAGAACACAATTCGATTTCCCGAAACAAAAAACAAATGAAGTGAAAATAGGGGTCCAATATCCATGTTGAAGCGTAGAGAGAGAGGGGTGGGGACAACGGTTTGCCACGTCTAAGCCCGTTGTTTTTATGCGCGTCGGAGTAAAGCGAGAGGGGGTGTAGGGGGGGGCTAATTGGACGCACTTTCCGCACGGGCAATACACAACGAGATGAACAAAACAACACGAGTGATATGAGAAGAATGATCAACAATCATACTTGAAACAAAGACAACTAGATTAATTTTCTTGTCAAGATTCCAATGAAGTAGTAGTGTGACAAAAAGACCATCATAATGATTACAGAGTTGCGAAAGAAAGAAAATAAAGAATTATACAAGATGATCTTCATATGTTTACAAATATTGCACCTATTCCGTTAAATGTTGAGTTAACCAAATAGCATGCAATATTAACAACAATGTTCACTTAAGAAAGTTAATCTGGAATGACAGTATCAGATAGCCCTGAATTCCCAGACAAAATGCATCCGTTAAATCAAGTATGCAGTATTGTATTTGACTAGCCTGGCTTAATTTGATTGACTGCTGGTCACAAATTCAATGAAGGTGAAACATGAAATTAGAAATTAGTGGTGCAATAAATAAATTTGTATTTAAGTCTGTGGAAAACTTTAATTGAAGTGGCTTAGAAACCAGCCCTGTCGTCACCGATGTCATTGATGGGCGTGACAGAATTTCGAGCTAATCTATATTTTAACCCTTTCAGCACAGAATTAAATTGGTCAAAATTAAGTTATTTTAAGCAATAATTTCAAAATACTATTTCTTCGAAGATTTTTAGTGTTTTTCAAATATTTTTTATCGCGTGTTTTTAATGAATTTTGGGAAATTTTGGATTTTGAATTAAAAATTTAGGTAAAGATGTAAATTTGATATAAATTCCTGAAACAAGATTATTTCTGATTTTTTCAGCATATTATACATTTTTTATCTCAGTATCAATACTAGAAATATATTACTTTTCCGGGACAAACCAAAATTTTCCCATTTTTAACCGTTCTTTTGCAGATGTGTATTTTCAATGGATGGGTAAAAAGTAATTATTTTTAATGCACGGAAATTAAAAAAAATAAAAATAGGGGTCAAATAGAAGAAACAAAACTATTATCGTTTACCACGATATAAATTTAGAAAGTTATTGTCCATGATCTTGGACGGGGGGGGGGGGCTGAAAAGGGTAATCCAAGTATTCTTGCCGTCTATTTCGTAGAAACTAGGAAAACGCTAAAGTCCCGCCGCGTTGATGGATGAGCTTTTTAACGTTCTTAGTTTGCGTGGGATATCTTTACTTTTGCAAGTGCTTTGTTTTGTTGCCTACGCATTGTAGGTGGTTGTTGTCAAGTTTCTATTGTTTCTTCTCAATTGGTATTATTTACCGTAAAAAACTTATATTAAAAGCTTTATTTCTATGGATTCTGGCAAACTTTTTCAACTTTTTCTTTCAAAATGTACTACATCACCATAACCTTAATGTCCATGTATAATATGAACGTTGTAGCCCCACCCGTTTGGTCAGAATTGGCCCAAATGGTACGAAAATATCTCACAAAAAATCGTAAAAAATCGTAAAAGTACGATATTCATGAGAAATATTTCTTCGATTGTACCCAAAAACGTAGCAAGTCTAAGTTCAGAGATTTTGAAGGTCCTGTCAAATTTTCATCAAGATCGCATATGCCGTTTGCCCGGTAGAAAGCGAACAAACAGACAAAAATACAAAAAAACAAAAAACAAACAAAAAAAAAAAACACCCGAGCTAAATTTTTTGGGGGGTCAGTGAAATTGAAGTCTTCGCTTCACTCGCTTCGCTCGCTACGCTCATCCAATAAATTGTAAATCGTGCCTGGCTAAAAACATGAATGTGTTTAAAGAAACTATGTGAAATGAGGAAATGTGCAAAATAACCGGTAGCAAAATTGATAGTTTCTTTCTTGATTCCAGGACAAATGTAGCATATTAATAACGTACCGTACACAGCAATGAAAATAGCAGGTTAATGGCATGATTCGTATTAAGGGATTCATTTGCGTGACAAACCGGAAAAACGACAACGTAGCATGCAGCAATCGTCTTGCAAACGATAGTTTCAGTTAAAATAGTAAACGAACATTATATTCTACGTTGATGTTTTTAGTACCACTTACTTTTATGGGATATTTACAGGTTAATGATGTAATCAAGATTTTTATGAAGGTAATGGATATTGTTTAAAATGATTTGAAAATTTGCCTATCAATTATACACCTAGGCCCACTAGCATACCGTACTTTCTTAAAGCTATATTTACTAACTCATGCAAGTCGATCGACAGTGACAACTTTAAAACATTAGGGTTTGGAAAATATATCGATATTTCGATGCGATATGGATATGTGGAAATATTTACGATAATGATATTTGAACTCTATTATCAAAATTATTTCGAAAACAAAAAAATTTTAAGAAAAAAATCAAACACAAATTCCAATTTAAAAAAAAACGTTAAAAATTAGAACAAGGATATGAATTTTTGGGAAATTGTAAATGTGTTAGCACTAAATGCTGTAAATATGTCCAAGAAAGTTGACATGGTGGAGGTGCCAGGTAGCTTATAAAAAAATTAGCCCCGAATTTTACAAATGGTGGAGGTGCCGGGTCGGTAAACGCAAGTGACAGAACAGAAACAACGTTTTAATTCATTTTTGGCAATACTTTATCAATCTATGTTACACTTTAAATTATCAATTTAAATTTATCGATATCAAAATCGTGTGACATTGATAATTGAACAATATATCATAGCCCCAGCCCAAGTAAATATACCTCTATAGGGCTGGTGGTCTTTCTATTAACTTGTCAATGTCGACTGCGACTGACAAATGTCGCATAGTTAGTAAATACCTCACAGGACGTGAATTTGAAATCAAGAGAATTAAATTAAATCCTAACTGAGTTGCAGGAACTAAGTTACCTGCCAACGTAAACTAGAGAAATTGAGTTTCGTACACATTGTGATGGTCCATGTACATAATGTTACGTCAATGTGGTTAGGGCTGTTGGCTACACCTGGTTTGGATGCAGAATTCAAGGGACTAAAGCTGGATCACTTGAACCCATCCAATGGTCATTCTAACGGAAGACATTTCGGCGTATTATTTATTTTGTTTTTTATAAACTGACCTAGAAACTAGAATACGGCACAACACAATCTTTCATTAATTCTTAAGTTTTTAAGATACATTTATTTGACAAGGAGAACATAGTTTGATTAGAGCCATGAGAATATATATATATTTATGTGGGGTATTTCTTTAAAAACCTCTTTGAAATGTCAGGTTGTTGGGGTGAAAATTTGTGATCAAGAATGTATATGTGTAATTTGCAGTGTTCGGTGATCAAGTTCTTATTAAACACACAATTTAACACAGTGAAAAACGTAGACAAGAGTCTTAAATCTTAACTTAGGAATTTGAAGTCAGTTTCTTCTCCGTGTTCAGTCTTATAGCTACGTAATTATTCTTAATTATAATTAAAATAAAGTAGGCACCATAACGATACACACGGGAATCAATGCTTGGCGTGCCTCGCCGTACCACGCAGAAGACTCCCCCCCCCCTCCCCCTCAACCGGCCTAGATCGTGTTGCAGACTTCATTAGATTGTTTAATTACCCCCCCCCACCCCCCCGCCCATAAACTTTTCACTTGCAGCCGCCTAACATTACATAATCACAGGGATCAAATCTAACTATGCAAGATCCAATTTACATATTTCAACATGCAAAATTATGGCATTTACAAATGTAAATATGCAAGCGTCTTTATCGTATCTCATTGAACCGTTATAATATACCATCTCAGTCTTCTACATTGCCTAGAGGTGGTGGTACCGCCTTTAAGATGTTGCAACCCCCCCCCCCCCCCCCCCGTCCCTAATGGATGAAGGGGTTTTGGACCTGACAAGTAGCTCGCTTGAATATGCAACAGGTACTGCCCCAACTCCCCCCCCACCCCCTTACGGCGTCAAACTGTACAAACCATCCCTCATATAACCCCATACCTCAGTCGCTCTCCCCTCAAATAATTCAACACACCAAACCCTTCCATTAATAATTTTATATATGTTTATAGTTTCGACTCGGAGAGTTTTACGCATCCCATGTGGCAACGTCGGATCAATGTTTTCCGCTTGGGTTGTAGACGACGCTGTTCCGGTTGGTTGGATCGTAGTGCTGGTAACTATAGTTACCACCCCCCCCCACCCCCAGCGCCAGCACACCTGCCTACCCTACGGGCATGACTATAGATCTACACCGTTGCCAGATGTAAAATTAATACAAACCTTGTTCATCAAATCAACAAGACTAACCGAACATGTGAAATAATAATGAGCTTAGCTGACTCACGTTGTAGGTAAATTATTAATGTATAAGCAATGTATCAAGAATGCCAACTGACTTTCAAGGGTAGTTGACTTAGATATTTTCTTTTATCGTTATCGATTTTATTGATTAATATATCGTTTAATAATAACAAGGGTAAGTGGAGACTAATAAGACTGATGCGTTAAATGTGAATTTAAACGGAAGTTGTCGAGTCTTGCCGAAGTCAAGGTACGGTGAGTCTCGAATAAAATAAAAATAAGTAAATTACATCGATTAGGATAACACTTCTGCAATAAGTCAAGAATCCAATTGGAATAAAATAAAGTTGAAAGAAGCATGTACATCTAATATCACGAGTAGGGCCTACTCCCAGCGCACCTTGTCCTCCAAAAATGAAATATTTTTGGACAAATGTAAGGCCCAATACATTGTTGTCTTAATTAAACTGGAGCTTTTGACGATTTGATTTGACGATTATGTTTAGAATGTTCTGATGTGTGCACACAATTTATTTCTGCAATGATTTATCATTTTATTTTAATTATAAATTCATATGTGTTAAATCATATGTTGGCAGAAATTGTGCACGGTTATATTTTATTTAAATTGTTCAAACAAATCTTATGTTCAACTTTTAATTTGAGAAAAGCTCTTAAAAAGAGTTGAAATATTACTTTTAAATTTTTCAAAGAACAGTGTTTCGTCCAAATATTTTCCTTTTATTGAAGTGAATTCGTATTTTGAGTCTACCCACTCAGGCAAATAACCGATTTTCAGCGGGGGAGTTTTATTGTTATGCGGACCAAGCCAACCCCAACAGACAATATATGTATTGTAATTGATGTTTGGGAGTATACTTATTAAAAATGTATTGCTTAATGTTTTTAGGCGTAAACACACTCACTTTGACATAGTTGCTGTTTGACGGTGTCGTAGAAATTTGAACTGAATAGGGCCCTTGTTCCAACCAATTGAGCTACATGGTCTACAGGACAAAATATTTAAGACAATTGCAATCAATCAATCAAATTATGTTTTGATATTCAAAAGGTAGATTGGATGATGGATAACCATAAAAGTTTTGCCACTCCACACAGCATAACAATTGAATAGTTAATTTGGTAAAGTAGAAATTTGTGTTTTCAAAGTTCTCAAAGGTAAACTCAAAACACCTAAACGCAAACATTCGGACATTGTTTATTTTAGGTGTTGAATTGAACGGAATAATTGACCACGCCCAACTAATACAAATTTCAACCCCAGGCGTCCATTGTTTAGATAGTAACAAAACGTTCGGTAATAATGATTGACATAACTAGATTGCGTGCGCCATTAGGTGGGGTTGGCCTCCATTATACGCGGACGTGAGGCCTTACACGTATAACAATCTAGAGTCTAGACTAGCTCGTACGTGGGGATGGGAGATTGATTCACGTGGTCAATGAATCCACCCCAGTTTGTTAGGGGTGAAAAGAACAACAACGCTTTCAACAACTTTATAGTCCCCATTGCGAAAGAGCTACCGCCATAGAAACTGTTTCATTTAACTCTGTATAGATTAATTCAGTTTAATTTCAATCAATCAATTCAATTTACATAATTTTTTTCGTTGTGTATAAATTAATCACAACACTATTTCAGCAAACAAATTTAAATTTTTACACGATGAGTTTGTTTGAAGATAAAATAAATAAATAAATTTATACATAAAAGTAGGCCTAATTAAATTCGACTTCATTAATTTTTTTGAATTTGATTTTAATTAAATGGTGATCTTTAGAACTTTCCCGGCAAACCTGACTGAAAACTGTTTCCAAAGTGTTTTTCAGCCGTTGAGGTGAATCCTGGGATTCAATACTCTTGAGGGGTCACTGAGCTTGGCCCAACTCAAATGCGCGCACTAAGGTGTTGATAATTGCTACTGAATATCATTACCAAATTTTGCATGAATGTTAATGAAGTAATCCGCACTTGGTTGCAAAACATAAGCCTTGAAGATCCATTGCGAGACAAGTCCAAAACGTGAAAAAATGGATTTCAATTCTGGAAACTCCCACCAAATCGTTTATCTTACGATAGAAAATTTAAAAAATGCGCGTTAGCACTGATTTACGTTAATATATAGTATGTATATTTGCGCTAAAATATCTGTACACTTAGAATAAATTCCCGAAGGTGACCAAAATGGAGTAAATTACGGTGACTTCACTAATTTTTAATTCAAAATCAAATAATTAATTTAGGAATCCGCGTACTGGATATCATAGATTTATTTTGTTATTAACGTTAGTGTAACATTTGATAACGGTGTTATAAACCGTTTACCCGAAAAAAACAAAAACAAAAACAGAACAAAAAAACCAAACGTGGATCACACCATGGTAAAACTTATGTGTACCTTACAGCGGGCATTCTCAAGAAAGAGTAAACAAATTGTCTTAGCAACTGAGCGGGCTAACAGCCAGTTAATTAAATCTTTCATTGCAGACTTTTAGACAAGCAAACACTAGAAGAGGCAATATTTTATGTAGTGGCATAACTTACGCCAAAATAAACTAAGGTACTTACAATGCGTATAATAAGTACTCAAAGTGTAAGAAGCCAGACACCTGCCAATATCAAAACCACGCGAAATAACAGTTTTTAGTGAAATCACTAGAACGCTGCAAAATATCGAAAAATTTATTACAGACAGTTAAGTGATTTTTGAGAACTAAAGTTTGCACGAAAAAAGATTGTAATGTTATGAAAATTATTTTTTTATTTGATATTTAATTCATTTACATGTATATTCGATTTACAAACAGTAGGCCTACCGATTAATAAATTTGAATATTTTTTCTTGCATTAGATAGTTGTAACAAAACCACATTACTGTCTGCATCAGTTTTTAGATAGTTTGCACCGTTCTCGAGATATTAATAACAAACTTTAATTTCGTGTGGTTTTAATATCGGCGGCAAACTTTCTAGAAACTCCTATACATTCAAGATTCAAAGCTTAAATAATAAACTATACTCAAGTTACATTAACCAAGAATTCCAAGAATGTCAACCTACGCAAAGTTGTTAATATCATCTCGAAAAGAAAAACCATTTCCCAACAGAAATTCAAACAATTCGAGTTTCCTTCTCCCACACAAGGAAAAGTTAATTCAAACGTAGAGCCGCGCTTTCATTTCCACGTATTTCAATTAATGAGACGATGTTTTCCAGATTCGAAGGTAAAATGTTTGAGTTTTCTCAGAAGGACACAAATTGAATTAAGGAGTCGTAATAATTGGAATGTATTTTGTCAGAAAGGTGAAATGAACACTTGGGTGTATCTAAGAGTAAAGTTGGTTTCATTTACGAGTAAAATTGTTATAACTGATAAGTAAACTTGACATTGGTGGAAGCAATGTTGCCATTTTAGTATATCCAACGTCACGCTACAAAAAACTGTACTCTCAAATGCTTCGTGTTTTGTGTGTAGCGTCTGTGTTTAAACCACAATTTTTTGTATAATGCAAAAGCTAGCCCTTTAATAATATGAATTACGTATTCAGGCAAACCAACACCTTAACCCTTATCGGTCATTTGTCGGACTGGACGACAAGGGTATTTTGCACACTTTACTTCAAGCCCATGATTTAAATAAAAATTATGATTTTTTTCTATTGCCCACTCATTTACGTATTTCGATGTAGTTTTTATATTAAATTGTTCCACCGCCTTTTTTAAACCTAGATAACATTACAAAATTGACAAAAATAGAATTATAGATTTTGAGAAATCTTACAAATGGTTGATCTCTAGTGACGTATTTCAATGACACGCTCTCTGCAAGTGCGGTGCAGCAATGCCACCCCCACACGAATAACCTTGAACAACTGAACACGTGAACATACAGGGGGCATTTCGGTGCACCTAAGGAAATACAGCATACACCGATCGAGTAATATTCCTTCATATTCCTCCATTGTGTGATTAAATATTTTGTAAATTTTGTAACTTAAAAAAAAAGTTTGTATACCCAAATTTTGAAAATGGTAGAATAATGTGTTAAGTATAGATGGTACTATTATGTAGTTTATTGTATTTCAAAATGTAATTTATATCAAATGCACTGAAAATACAAATGTATAATATATTACACTAGGAAAACGCTAAAGTCCCGCCGCGTTGATGGATGAGCGTTTTTTTTGTAAGTTTTTTGTTTGCGTATTTTGCGTTTGTTTGCACTTTTCCTTTGCAAGTGCTTTTTGAATGCATTGTAGGTGATTGTTGTCAAGTTTCTATTGTTACTTGTTAATTGGTATTATAAACCTAAAAAAACTCATATTAAAACCTTTATTTCTGTGGATTCTGACTAACTTTTTCAACTTTTTCTTTCAAAAGGTACTACATCACCATAACCTTAATGTCCATGTGAAATCTGAACGTTGTAGCCCCACCCGTTTGGTCAGAATCGGCCCAAATGTGACGAAAATATCGCACTAAAAATCGAAAAAAATCGTAAAAGTACGATATTCATGAGAAATATTTCTTCGATTGTACCAAAAGCAATACACCTCTAATTCAGAGAAAACGAAGGTCCCATCAAAATTTCATCAAGATCGCTTACGCCGTTTGCCCGGAATCCTGCTAACAAACAACAAAAATACAAACAAACAAAAAAAAAAAAAAAAAAAAAACATTGGAGCTAAATTTATTGAGGGGTCAGTGAAATTGAAGTTTTCGCTTCGCTCGCTACGCTCGCTAACGCTCATCCAATAACACAGCTCTACTTGTGTGTGTAATTAAATTCTTAGTATTAACCTTACAATAACATGTTGTACTTAAAGTTTGTCACACTTGATGTTGTAACTACTTCGTTAGTAGGTGACACCAAACATAGCAATCTTCCAGGTATCGCCTTGCTGTCATAGTCATCTAGACCGGGCTTTGATAAACCTGGGCAATATCCCATCCGTCCAATACAGACGATCATCGCAGCGGGGGAGAATACATCTAGAAACTTCACGGAGATTCAATCTCAAAACAATCTCTTAAAATATGTATTAAAGTGAAGGAAAATCACACTCACTCAACCGTTTTTGTTGACTTAAAAAAACTAGGATACTTTTTAAGAACGTATTCCTACATTTCTTATTGTACATCAATATGAAATGTTTTTCCTGTACGAGTACTCTGTTTCCTCTTTTCAGTGACCTATTTTCTCACATCCCTGTAATTGACACCATCTAGCTTGACAACCACAATCTACCACAATTCAAACAGTTTGCGTATAATCACGTTTTAAATGTAATAAACAATTTAATTTCTAATTAAAAATATGAGTGAATTGTATTGCGAGGGATGGTGAGATAGGGAGGGAGAGAGTTGACTACAGGTCTGTACCGCCATGTTTCCATGGCAACCGACGCGGATGCTATTGTGACAGGTATAGGTAGAGCAGAGAACCTACTCATCACTGCCTATTCACTGGTTGGTGACATACATACAATGCTGTCACTTCACGCAGAAGTTCCCATTTAATTAAAATAGTGACATTAATTTCCAGTAAATTTCTCGCAGGAATATGACAAACGTGACACGGTTCACATCTAGTCAACAGGTGAGTTTGAAGCTGCCATTTCTGCCAGACACGTTTGTCATAAATTCATAAATTGATTTTGTTGAAATTATTTGAGATTGCTAGTTTATTAAAATAGGGAGTGAAGCTACAATGATTATCACATTATTGTCGAATTGGATTGGATTGGATATTGCTTAACGTCTTGCGTGATATTGCGTGATAGATGAGGATGAAGTATGAACAGAGGAGGGGAAACCCGGTATCGGTACGTAGCCTACTCCGTTTGAAAAGTACTAAGGGGACAAACGGCTTTACGCCCCATCCGCGGTGTAACCTTGACACTCATGAGGAGAACGAAGCCGTTACACTAGCTCTCGAACCCTCCATCTGCTCTAACCAGCGATATACTCAAGTTTCAGTGCAGAGCGGTCACCCACTCTACCCCTGACCACGTCCGAGTTTGCTTAAAGCTTAGCTTCAGTGTTCGAGTGGGAACCGGTTAAACTACCTCGGCTAAACCGCTGGCTATTATTGTTGAAGAAGTATACACAAATAAAATTGCCACCAGTAATCAAGTTATTTGGCGTAGGAGCCACATGCCCCATTTGGATGATGCTACGGCCCTAACCCCTAGTAGGGTCACCAATCAACTTTATGAATCATCAATGTTGCAGAGCATTGTCACCATTGATATTTAACATCTATAGTACGCTAGATCCCCAGTGTTGGTCCACTTCCGTGACAATTTGAAGCCATCTTGAAATTCCAGTTTGCATGTTAAGTAGATAGGAGCGATTTGTAGCCCAAATATTTTCAAAGATGGCGGTCAGTTTAACAGGTGAGCATAGCCATTAACATCAAATGATTACAAAATTCCCTTATGCAATAACTCCTTATTGTTTCTGTTTGTGCATTCCCATGCTGTACAAGCTTAAACCGTATCAAACAATCCAGTAAAATACTTTATTGCATTAAAAAAGAATAAATTAAAACGCCAAATCGCTATTTTGAATTGTTTTTTTGACGCTTCAATTTGCTACGCTCGCGCCTGTGCGGAGGTATTGAAGACTGCGGATCTAGCCTACTATAGATGTTTAATATCTGTGATTCTCACACAAGAATGGATCTCAATCGGAGGTCATGTTCGGGTTTTATAGTGAGACGTGACACACGCACAGACGGACGGACAGAAAAGTGACGGATTTAGGGAAGGAATCCACACCCTAAGATTCTTTACTGTATTGTAATTTAAGAAATAGACAGTAATTGCAAAACGCTTCGAGAAATGTCTTAACTGAACACAGAATTTAGATAACACAAAATATTTAGTAACGACATATGAAGAGATGGTCATTTTATGTAAACAACAATATTACAAAATCAAACTCATATTTAATCATCGCGAAATAGTTATAATCTGTAAAAAATGTGATAATCAGAAATTAATCAATAATATTGTCAGTTGTTAGTTTTTCTTCTTCACAAAGTATTCATAAAGAAATTAGAAAATTTTGTGAAAAAATCGAACAAACTCAAATCTTATAAAAATTCCGTAGAACACGGCGATTTGTCTTTGATGAAAACACCTCGTTAACTTTCAAAAACTATCCAAGACGCTGACCCCAACTTTAAGCTGGAAACTACTTTGCAGAATCAAACTCACGCTGAAATAAACACTGAGTTGAAAGTTTTACATTCTAAGAATGAACCTTCTCGTTCAAGATTCGTGTTTGTGGAAGAAACTTCAGCGACAAAAGACATAATTGTTCTAGGTCAATGAATATATATTGGAGTTATAGGTTCGACTCCCAGATGGATTTGCCCAGTGCTTTGTTAAGAGGAAGGACTTTTTTTTAGTAACTAGGAAAACGCTAAAGTCCCGCCGCGTTGATGGATGAGCTTTTTTAAGTTTTTAGTATGCGTGGGATATCTTTACTTTTGCAAGTGCTTTGTTTTGCTGCCTACGCATTGTAGGTGATTGTTGTCAAGTTTCTATTGTTACTTGTCAATTGGTATTATTTACCGTAAAAAACTTATATTATGAGCTTTATTTCTATGGATTCTGGCTAACTTTTTCACCTTTTTCTTTCAAAAGGTACTACATCACCATAACCTTCATGTCCATGTGAAATATGAACGTTGTAGCCCCACACGTTTGGTCACAATTGGCCCAAATGGCACGAAAATATCGCACAAAAAATAAAAAAACTCGTATTAAAACCTTTATTTCTATGGATTCTGGCTAACTTTTTCAACTTTTTCTTTCAAAAGGTACTACATCACCATAACCTTAATGTCCATGTGAAATATAAACGTTGTAGCCCCACCCGTTTGGTCAGAATCGACTCAAATGTAACGAAAATATCGCACTAAAAATCGAAAAAAATCGTAAAAGTACGATATTCATAAGAAATATTTCTTCGATTGTACCCAAAAACGTAGCAAGTCTAAGTTCAGAGAAAACGAAGGTCCCCTCAAATTTTCATCAAGATCGCATATGCCGTTTGCCCGGAATCGTGCGAACAAACAGACAGAGAGAGAGAAAAACAAAAAACAAAAAAAAACACCCGAGCTAAAATTTTTGGGTGGTCAGTGAAACTGAAGTCTTCGCTTCGCTCATCCAATAACGCTACACAAAAACGAAAAAGTGGATATGAGTCCCATGGTTTAGTACTAGGAAAACGCTTAAGTCCCGCCGCGTTGATGGATGAGGGTTTTTGTAAGTTGGGACCATTTTTACTTTGCAAGTGCTTTGTGAATGCATTGTAGGTGACTGTTGTCAAGTTTCTATTGTTTCTTGTTAGTTGTTATTATAAACCTCAAAAAACATATTTTAAAACCATTATTTCTATGCATTCTGGATAACTTTGTCAACTTTTGCAACTTTTTCTTTCAAAAGGTACTACATCACCATAACCTTAATGTCCATGTGAAATATGAACGTTGTAGCCCCACCCGTTTGGTCACAATCGGTCCAAATGCGACGAAAATATCGCACTAAAAATCGAAAAACTCATGTTAAAACCTTTATTTCTATGGATTCTAGATAACTTTCTCAACTTTTTCTTTTAAAAGGTACTACATCACCATAACATCAATGTCTATGTGAAATATGAACGTTGTAGCCCCACCCGTTTGGTCAGAATCGGCCCAAATGTGTCGAAAATATCGAACTAAAAATCGAAAAACTCATATTAAAACCTTTATTTCTATGGGTTCTAGCTAACTTTTTTAGCTTTTTCTTTCACAAGGTACCAAATCACCATAATCCTATAGTCAATGTGAAATATGAACGTTGTAGCCCCACCCGTTTGGTCAGAATCGACTCAAATGTAACGAAAATATCGCACTAAAAATCGAAAAAAATCGTAAAAGTACGATATTCATAAGAAATATTTCTTCGATTGTACCCAAAAACGTAGCAAGTCTAAGTTCAGAGAAAACGAAGGTCCCCTCAAATTTTCATCAAGATCGCATATGTCGTTTGCCCGGTAGAGAGCGAACAAACAGACAGAAATACAAACAAACAAAAAAAAACAAAAAAACATTGGAGCTAAATTTTTTGGGGGTCAGTGAAATTGAAGTCTTCGCTACGCTCGCTACGCTCATCCAACTATATCTGGCATAAAACCTTTTACAAATATTGTAACTAGGAAAACGCTTAAGTCCCGCCGCGTTGATGGATGAGCGTAGTTGGTGCATTGAGCTGCCATGTGTTACGCGGATTTTCTGTTGTTCTGTGAAAAAATCATTACTTAGTCGAAGATTTTTTAAAAATTAAATTAAATTAAATTAAAAATTAAGTAAATTCTTTTTTAAATTAATCGTTATTTTAAAAAAAGAAAAAAATCATAAAATTGCAATTTTCATAAGAAATAAATATTCGATTGCGCTCAAATTTAACACGAATATATTAATTCATGAAATTAAGGTTCTGTGAAAAAATAATTACAATAGGATAAAGCATGTAGGTGTAATAAGTCAAAGAATTGTTTTAAAAAAGAAAAAACCCGTAAAATTTCGATTTTCATGAGAAATAATTTTTCGATTACGCTCAAATTTCGCACGAATATCTTAATTCATAAAAATT
This sequence comes from Sweltsa coloradensis, assembly GCA_024449915.1. Lineage (NCBI taxonomy): Eukaryota > Metazoa > Arthropoda > Insecta > Plecoptera > Chloroperlidae > Sweltsa > Sweltsa coloradensis. The sequence continues at coordinate 273,311 of JAMZAV010000319.1, forward strand.
AAGGTTCTGTGAAAAAATCATTACAATCGGTTAAAGCATGTAGGTGTTATAAGTCGAAGAAAGTTTTAAAAATCGAAAAAAATCGTAAAATTGCGTTTTTTATGAGAAAAAAATATCCCGATTGCGCTCAAAAACGTGGCAGTTCTAAGTTCAGAGATTTCGAAGGCCTCCATGAAATTTCATCGCAATCGGAGTATCGGTTTAGCCGAATCGTGCTAACAAACAGACAAATACAAAAAAAAAAAAAAAAAAAAACATTACGGATTTTTCTCCAGTGTAGTAGAATGGAATCTTCGCTTCGCTCGCTACGCTCATCCACCAGAAAGGACTTTTAAACAAGGAAAACGCTTAAGTCCCGCCGCGTTGATGGATGAGCTTTTTAAAGTTTTTAGTTTGCGTGGGATATCTTTACTTTTACAAGTGCTTTGTTTTGTTGCCTACGCATTGTAGGTGATTGTTGTCAAGGTTCTATTGTTTCTTGTCAATTGGTAATATTTATCGTAAACAACTTATATTATAAGCTTTATTTCTATGGATTCTGGCTAACATTTTCAACGTTTTCTTTCAAAAGGTACTACATTACCATAACCTTAATGTCCGTGTGTAATATGAACGTTGTAGCCCCACCCGTTTGGTCAGAATTGGCCCAAATGGCACGGAAATATCGCACAAAAAATCAAAAAACTTATATTAATAGCTTTATTTCTGTAGATTCTGGCTAACTTTTTCAGCTTTTTCTTTCTAAATGTACTACATCACCATAACCTTAATGTCCATGTATAATACGAACGTTGTAGCCCCACCCGTTTGGTCAGAATTGGCCCTAATGGCACGAAAATATCGCACAAAAAATCGGAAAAAAATCGTAAAAGTACGATATTCATGAGAAATATTTCTTCGATTGTACCCAAAAACGTAGCAAGTCTAAGTTCAGAGATTTCGAAGGTCCTGTCAAATTTTCATCAAGATTGCATATGCCGTTTGCCCGGTAGAGAGCGAACAAACAGACAGAAATACAAAAAAAAAAAAAAAAAAAAAAACACCCGAGCTAAATTTTTTGGGGGGTCGGTGAAATTGAAGTCTTCACTCGCTTCGCTCGCTACGCTCATCCAATCAAAGTTTAAATTAAATAAAAACGCTACTGATTACAATATTTGAATAATTTTTCATGCAGGGTGTAGTTCTAACGAAACTACGTGAGATCTATTAGCCTATTTTCTATTTTACGTACGGTTTGAGAGATATTACTAAAATAAGGTTATTTCGCGTGGTTTTAATATTGCTGGCGATCCTTGTCCTCAATAGAAAACAAGTATTTGTACACAAAAGCGCAACGAAACTAATAAATCACCACATTGTCAAAGAAAGGTGCACAAATAAATATTATCATGCGTGGATCTCCTTTGGTGGAGGTGCCGGGTTCAAAGATTATCTTTTTGAACGAAGATCCCTCCAGGCGGATTGTACGTCTTTACTTGTTGATTTAATGACTTGGGGTGTGTCTGAATTAGGGTCCAGGTCCAAGTGGAACTCAATATTCCCCTGCCGTGGAAAGTCAACACTACCTAAAGTTAGGTTAGGTGTGCATTCGAGAGTCGTTTACAAAGTATTTGTGTTATAAATCTATTTGTACGTCCAGTAAAAACAATTAAATACGAGATAATAACAAACAAAAATTAAATACCTACATTTAAATATGCAATCGTTTGTTGTTTCATTGTCGCTGTCAGCTATTTTGAACCGGACCTAAAACGAGTCTACACTTTCGATTGCTCGGTCCATTTGCCGACTTGGACGAAGAATGGACCTAGACTTAAAAGTTTTTAGACAGTACGTCATTGACAGAGAATTGGTACATTCTACGTTGTTAGAAGTGGACTTGAATTTGGACCTAGACCTGCACCTGGACTTTGAATAATATTCAGACACACCCTTAGTTATATGCTTTGTTGGATTTAACATATACTTTTTCAAAATGATTTTTTCTGCTAGGCAGCGGATTTGGTAGAAGTAGTTTAATAACTGTTTAAATTTCGTTATTAGTATCTAGAATTTTAATTACACAAATAAATGGCCAAACAGAGATCGGCCTTTTAAATAGGAAATAAGTACAATTTTAAATTACTGAATAATGAGGGAGCTAGGCTCCCCTATATTCACACTTATCGGTCTGTTCAACCATGTGAGTGTGTCACGTCTCACGATAAAAACCGAACATGACGTCCGATTAAAATGCGTTGTTTTTTTAAAATTGTTTTTCGACAAGGGGTTTTTGATGATCCTGGGGTAAAGGGCGGGGCCTAATGTATCCAACGGTGGGATATTTGTACCCGGTATATCCACCAAAGAGATTTCAACGCTGGCACAATAATTTTGCAATAACGGTAACTACGCTCCCTACATTGGGTGGGTACTTTCTTACTCCAGCGCGTTGTTATTATTATTAATTTATTTAGCAAATATAGATATTTCAAAATATAACATTATAAAAAAAACAAAAATACAAAATTTACAAAATACCAAATCTACAAATTCACAAATTACCTACCAAATTACTTCGGCCTAGTACTTGTTTCATCCGAAATTCAAGCTCAATTTTATGTAAAATGCAAAGGTTAACTGTCCAAGAAAATGAGTGAAGTATACAGGCAAGCCGACGTCTTAAACTTTGATAGCATTAAGTCGTAGATTGCCGAGTAATTTCCCATCATCACAATGTGACTTTTAATTTTTAATTCAATATAAATTTCGTGAAAGTTTCAACGCGCGAAGCTTCCATTATCATAAAAGTGAACTAAAGTCTAACTTTATAACTCTTTGACCCAGAAAGTTTGTCGGTAATCATATTCATCGTTGGTGATGATAGCTCATAGTACGGTTTTGTTTTCGTTTTCTAAAGGCTTAGTTAAAACAGCGAGGTAGCGAGAAAGTTGGAGATACTTTATTGAAGGACTTAGTTTTAATAGAGAACGCATAATTTTAGAAGGGTTCGAACCACCCTTATATTTTACCCATCTACAGACCATGATCGACTTTCGAACTTCAAGAGGAGTCGCTGAAGTTAGTGTCTCTGTTCAGGTTTCAGATTATAGCTAAACGATTATTAATTCCTTCCACAACTAAATTAAATTTAGATATTTTTATTGAAACAATTAAAATTAGGTCTTTTTTAAAGATTTTTTTAATTTCAAGCATTGAAAGCATTTCAAGCAATTTTGGAATGTGAATAAAAGCTACATTTTAAGTTTAAATACAAACTGTAAGAGCATTATTTTAGATTTTGTGTATATTAAATACTATCAATGCTAGCAACATATTAAATTTCCGGGATAAACCAACATTTTCTCGATTTAGCTGTTTTTTGCAGATGTGCTTTTTCAAACTTTTCTAAAAAATGTGCTATTCATTCCATTGACATAGGTAATAAATATTGATTTCTTATTCACAAAAAATATACTAGGTAAAATTTGAAAAAATATCATCATAACTAATTTAGAAAGTTAATGTCCATTATATACACAAGTAGCGAACGGGTTATATTAGTATCGTTATTAAGTTTCAAAGGAATGTTTATGAAGAACCTTTTTATTGAAATCCGGCCACATTTGGCTGGATTGCGAGACATGGATAATCCAAAATGTGGATTCCAATTCGTGAAAATCCCATTGAAGCGTCTAGGCTACATGTATTCCTTATTCGACTGTACCTTATATTTAACTTTCTAAAATAAATATAACAACATCAATATTTAGAAGAAGAAATACATATTTTAAATAAAATACGCTAATTATTGTCATCAGCAAGAACATTGGAGACAATTCTTAAAAAATAACGGTTTTAGAAAGGTTTGATGTGTGTCTGCTTCCAGGTCTCGCCACAAAGCCGCGCTGCTCGTCGTTCCCTGGGGTCTTGCTTCGACCCCAGTGACGTCAGAGCTACCGCCCCCCCCCCCCACGAACAAACTAACTAGCTCGAAAACTCGGGATTAAATAGGTTTTACCTTAAGATTTACAGCGTGGACTTTTACGTCGGGAGATATTTTCTTCTCTCGGGCAATGTTTCCTCAAGTTACTCGGAGTTTAAGAAGTGGGAGGAGGGGGGGGGGGGGGCGCCGCTTTGTTGAACAGACGAATACATTATTTCACGTTTTAAAGTTAGTACTGAGAGAATTTACACAAAATGTTCTGTCTGTTTTAACATAACAATCTTTATAAAACTTTTAAGACAACTGTGAACATATTTCACGCTGACTTGTGTTTTTTTTAAATGTTACAAGTAAATTTCTGTGCTCGGCCAACTGACATCGAAATGTACAGAACTTTGCACAGAAAGCAAGAATAAATTAAGGACTAAATAATATAATCGTATAAAAGCATTGTCGGCTAAATCTCTTCATTCTTACCGCTCCACGCGCTCCTCGGAGGAAAAGTAAGGACATTTTATGGGATCCAAATCCACCATTATGGATGTCATTACAAAAAGTGTTTTAACATTTAAACTGAGTAAATTTATAACGCAACATTTGGTTTAAAACGAACAATTACAATCAATATTTATTAAATAGAGTGATTCCATACAGGTCTAATCAACGTCAGCCAAGGGAGTGTTGCTTTAGCATACTAATTTAAATCATTAAAAACACTCTGAAAACGTTTTAACGGTAAAACTAATTAAACAAATCTGATAAGACACTACATGGAATTTCGGCATCGGCCTACTTCCATACAAACTGCATCATTCGAGACAAGCATCATCTCATGGAGGTATAGAGGGAGAGGGGGAGGGGGGAGAAAACAAACAATACAACTGAATTTATCGCCCATCCCCAAGAATTTATCATCCAACGTGTGACAATTCATCACAGGTTTTGTTGCAACAGTCAGCGTTTTGAACGTCTACGTAGCACTCGAAATTTCCATTCGCGTCAGCACGTCGGAAAAGTGGGAATATTTATCTTGAAATCATAAAATAATTTCCGAAAAAAAAGATACAAGAATTGAAATCAATATATTTCAAGTGCTTTGCCATAGACTGAGATTGGATATTGCAAAATAATATAAGTTTTCTTTTTCCTTCGGAACTAAAAAACAAACAATTCCGAGTTTCATGATTTCCAAGACAGCCAATATTAGCTTTGATTAAGTTAGCAGAGTTAATAGAATCTTGAAGTTTGTGTAAATTCAAAACGTAGGAAGGAATGTTGATTAAGTTCGAAACTTTTAGAGAAGTTGACTGGTTAACTTATATTAAATTCTCCAGAAAATTAAATGAAGATATTTTGTTTTTAAAAAATACGTAAAAGAATATAATAATGAGAAATTCATTGGCATTTTACTTATAACTTTGAGCTACCTCATAATGCTTAAAGACCTAATAATTTATCGTATTATTCGCAGGGGAAAAATAAATTGAAAGTTTAGATTGCGCAACTTTTCAAGAGATGTCAAGTCGTATAACTGCAGCATTGCAGACAAAAGTCAAATATACGGTATTCACAAAAGGGAGTTACGCAATTTTCGAAATTATATAACTCTATAAAATTAAACCTCTATTATTAAAATGGGTTAAGAACAGGTAAATTATAAAATTAACTATAGTCTTCGTACATCCGGGCCCTGAAGAAGGTTACACGGTCACACTACTTACTAACTCCTGCGTCAATAAATAAATAAATAAATAAATAAATAAATAAATAAAAAAAAAAAATAAATAAAAAAAAAAATAAATAAATAAATAAATAAATAAAGAAAGAAAGAAAGAAAGAAAGAAAGAAAAAAGAAAGAAAGAAAGAAAGAAAGAAAGAAAGAAATACGTATTTAGAGTCTACCCACTCAGTCACATACCTGATTTTCAGTGGGGGACAGTAAACCAAAGCGACCAAGCCAACCCTGTAGGCCCCGACGCGATCGACGAGTGAAAGATAACCAACCTAAGATCTTTATTTACAACAATTCAGAAATTAAAAAGTCCGCCCCAACCGGGAATCGAAGATCGATATTTTTTCAATAGGAAATATAGCAATCAGTGATGTGGACAGTGCGAACACCCGCGGATCAACGCCAGAATCAACAAGGCCGATCCAGAACAACTTTAAATTTATTATTATATATTTAATAGTCGATCGACAGCGACAACTTGTTAAATAAAACCCCAGGACAAAATAAAAAAATAAATTCGTATTTTGATTCTACCCACCCACCCAGTCACAGAACTGATTTTCAGTGGGGGAGATTAAATTTAAAGCAGACCAAGCCAACCCTATATAGGCGCAGACACCATCGACGAGCGAACTATGACCAACTAGAGACCGGCATATTTAAGTAGGAGAAACGACCATTTTCAAGACTGTTGCTCTTAGCTGACTATTTTCTATGTTGTCTATGTTCTACTCTGTCGTCGATTAACAAGCTGTCGTTTGAGTTAGTAAATAGCCCCCTGATGTGTACCCTACAACGGATCCTACAGTAGTAAATAGGCCCCTGATGTGTACCCTACAACGGATCCTACAGTAGTAAATAGGCCCCTGATGTGTACCCTACAACGGATCCTACAGTAGTAAATAGGCCCTGATGTGTACCCTACAACGGATCCTACAGTAGTAAATAGGCCCCTGATGTGTACCCTACAACGGATCCTACAGTAGTAAATAGGCCCCCTGATGTGTACCCTACAACGGATCCTACAGTAGTAAATAGGCCCCCTGATGTGTACCCTACAACGGATCCTAGAAAAGTAGTTACCAGCCAAGCAACAGTGTGGCGCCTCCTACATCAATCAATCCCAGACGTACTCCAACTTTATTGCTGGTTTCACATTCCCCGTTCAGAGAGTTTGCAAGGACAGTTCCCGAGGGATCTAAGGGATCAAGTTACTCTAATAACAAGGGAAATACGTAGAAGACGATGACGGGAAAAGTTAAGATTTTTGTTGTAATTGAGTTTTGCTATATATTGCGTGCAGCGCTCTTCCTCAAATGCTACGGGTTAAGTTTCTTTATGGCGGATTTCTGTAGCGATTTCATCTCCATGGAGACAAGGAATGCGAATTGACTTAACAGCACGGATTGGGCCGGGGGAGGGGTGGAGGGGGGGGGGGGAATGCAGAGATTGCGCGGGGCAATCTAACATGGCAGATCGGAAATACCAGAAGACGCATGTAATCCTAGCAGTCTGGAAAGTTGGAAAACCACTGAAGTGAACATAAGTTTATTTTAATTTCGGTAACTTGTTAATACAAACATTATATGCATACAATTTTTTTTTTTAGAACATAGAATATTAGAAATATAAAAATATGTTAATTTCCTTGCTGAGGCCCGATACTACATACACAATTTTGTAAAATTATACGTAAATCAAAAAATAAATGTCAGTATTACATAATATTATATGAGTGCATATTTTTATGAGAAAATATCAGTTTTGACCAGATTCGTAAGAAAAAATCTTTTATTAAAAATGACTACGTACTTATTGATTAAACGTCTATATTCAGAAGAAAAAAATTATTTACAAAGAAATAAAATTATTTTCACAAATATATCTACCCATCTGTTACACAAATTCTACAATTTCGTTGAAACATTTTCGTCACCACGTCTTTAGTAAATTGACCAAAATAGAAAGGTTCAGTACGAGCGAACGACAAATTTCATTTCCGATAAAAGTTTTAAACTTATTTCACGAAACATAAAAAAAAAAAGTAATACATAAAAATCACCAATTCTATTACCATTTAATTTGTCCGAGTGTTGTACAATTTCATTGAACGAAAATCGCTTCACTTAAATAGATTGAAACGTGTCGCTGTCAACATAAAATACACATACATCTTTTGTGAGAATTCTCCGTTGTTATTTAGAACGGAATTGTCAACGTCGTAAAAGAATCAACGTGACGGTTTGTCAACACGAGAGTGTCAAGACCTACGGGTACTTTCTACCGAGACGTAATTCTTTTGACTTTTACAAATTTAATCCATAATTTATAGCAAATCTTAAATTAACAAAACATAAATACAATTAATAAAAATAAAACATTAAATGTGTGGCTCGTTGGTCTTGTGGTTAGCGTATCTGCTTCCAATGCAGAAGGTCCAGGGTTCGATTTCCGCCAAAGTCAGAAGTTTTTTAACTTCCGATTTGGACTTGAGTCCACCAGTTCTTGTCTTAGTAGTTTGTAAACGGTGACTTTGGAGCCGTCCTAGCAACGAAGCACATAATAAATTCAGAGTTGTTCTGAATCGGCCTTGTTGATTCTGGCGTTGATCTGCGGCTGTTCGCACTGTCCATACCACTGATTGCTATATTTCCTATTAAAAATATCGATCTTTGGTTGGTTATCGCGTCGGGGCGTACAGGGTAGGCTTGGTTGCTTTGATTTACTGTCCCCCACTGAAAATCAGTTATATAACTGAGTGGGTAGACTCTAAATACAATTTATTTATTTAATTGCAAGATGAAGAAGAGGAAACACCGAAGCGGGCACATACGGATGAGGCTTTATAATAAAATAAATATTTACGGTAATAATAACAAAATAATTAAGAAAGAGTAAAATAGGGAGGCACCTATTATAACAATCTCCATAAATTGATTTAAATATCAAGCAATTTTAATCTTCAAGAAGGTCAAAACATCAATTAAGTCTGTATTTTCTAACCGATTTACGATATATGTTGAAAAACTGCTAGTCTATTCATTACCCATAAATCAAAATTGCTAGTCTATTCATTACCCATAAATCCATTATTAGCAATAACCAATAACATACAGTTATGATTTAGGACACCTGGAATGGGAACGCGCAGAACACAAAATCAGTCCAACTTGGTTCAAAACTGATACAAATATAAAAAAAAAATATATATATATAAAAGAATACAGTCAGCCCGAACCCCACAATAACGTACTTATGTGTATCTAAAATTAAAAGTAAACATTTTGAAAGAGAATTGATTCAAACAAATATTTTGATATTACAAATTTTTTTTTTTTTAATGGTCAAATGCAAAAACACGGAGACAATTAATGCTAGTTTCTTCGAAATGACAGTTGTACGACTGTCTAATAATGACATACACAAATCACCCCTGAGAAAATATCCTCTGACGCCTATCACAGGCGTCCATGTATGGCCAGTAGGCCATACAAACAGGAATTTAAATAAAAAATTAAAATGATACAGGTAATCTTGGAAACATGGAAAATTATCCAGCCATATGGAAGAGTTTCTGTCCATCAATTTCATCACTAGATCAATAGTTTTATTTCATACACCTACTGTCCAATATGTCAATTTAATGTTCTGTTTTTTGGTATTTTTAGTTGTATTCATAAAAAAACTTTTTGTTAATAATTTGGTACTAATACACACCATATTTATAATTTTTTGGGAAATGTTTTTTGTCTTGTCTGTTGTGGTTTTTTAATTGTTAATTTGTTTGATAAAGACTTCTGTAAAGAAGTCGAAATATCACCTTTTAAATAAAGATATTATGTATAAATAACAGTGAAAAGTGCTAATGATTTGATATTAGTAAAGTTACTACCTGTTATATAGTTTCATTTTTTAAATAAAAAATTGTACACGTTACGTGCCACGTGTACCAACCGCCTTCATCAAACACAACACGTGTGCAGCTGCATCGTATAAAAGTCAATATAATTCCATTGTCCCTGTCTGCGCCGCCATTTGCCAGGCACGAAACATTTAATAATAATCTCTATTTAACAAGGCCTCGTTGACAATTCGTTTCCTATCTTCCTCAAAACCTTTTTACAAAATCCATACAAAACACATCACAAAACCATTTAGCCGCTTTCGACTTTTGCAACACTTTTTACCATCGCAAGAGTAGTTTATATTCTCTCTCTCTCTCTCTCTCTCTCTCCCTCTCCCTCTCCCCCTCTCTCTCTCTCTCTCTCTCTCTCTCTCTCTCTCTCTCTCTCTCTCTCTCTCATCGCTAAACGCTCCGGGATATTAAAAAGAGTCCGGAACAAATAGGGGTAGGGTGTACGTTTGTTGTTGTCGTCGTCGTCGTTGTCGACAACCGCACAAAAAAGTAGTTCCGACTTCCGCTTCGTTTTATTATTATTTTACAACAAAGGAAGCGTTCGCGTTCTCTTGTTCGACGCCTTGCATCGGTTAACGCTTCCGAGCGCGTTTTACGTGGGGCTTTTCAGAGTCGGAAGCTTTTGTATTTACTTATCTAGGCGTTTACGTGGGATTACGTACGACACAATACAATGTTATGTAAGACATTGGAATAGTTCGAAAGTATAGTCGAAGAACGCTCACAATTCACAGGAACCACACAAAAGTATTTCATATACATAAGGCCGCTTCGCTAACGCTTTTTCCAGTCGCGTTGATGGATGAGCTTTTATGGTCGTAACCCATAAAACCATAAACATAACCATAAAAGCTCATCCATCAACGCGACTGGAAAAAGCGTTAGCGAAGTGGCCTAGTGTATATCAAATACTTTTTGTGGTTCCTGTGAATTGTGAGCATGCTGCGACTATATTTTCGAACTATTCCAATATCTTACATAACATTGTAAAAAAAAACTAAAAGTACGATTTCTATGAGAAATATTTCTTCAATTTATACCCAAAAACTTGGCAGATCTATGTTCAGAGATGTTGAAGGTCCCCTCCAATTTTCATCAAGATCGCATATGCCGTTTGGCCGGTAGAGAGCGAACAGGCAAACAATTCGGGCTATTTTTCTCAGGTTAAGTGAAATTGAAGTCTGCGCTTCGTTCATCCAACAAAAGTACCCAAAAGAGGAAAAGAGGAAAAGAAGCTTCTTACTCAACAGATCGTCGAAGAAGAATACAGAAGCTTCTTACTCAACAGATCGTCGAAGAAGAATACAGAAGCTTCTTACTCAACAGATCGTCGAAGAAGAATACAGAAGCTTCTTACTCAACAGATCGTCGAAGAAGAATACAGAAGCTTCTTACTCAACAGATCGTCGAAGAAGAATACAGAAGCTTCTTACTCAACAGATCGTCGAAGAAGAATACAGAAGCTTCTTACTCAACAGATCGTCGAAGAAGAATACAGAAGCTTCTTACTCAACAGATCGTCGAAGAAGAATACAGAAGCTTCTTACTCAACAGATCGTCGAAGAAGAATACAGAAGCTTCTTACTCAACAGATCGTCGAAGAAGAATACAGAAGCTTCTTACTCAACAGATCGTCGAAGATTCGCGGTGAGTTGATCTTTTCAGTGTCGGCGAAGCTTAAAACAAGTCTGTCGTTAGTTTTCAAATACCGTAATGGTGGAGGTGCCGGGTCAAAATGTTTTGATGTAATATATTGATTATTGATATTGATTATACTAGTATCTATGATATTGTCTATCCACATAGCTGGCGTTGTTTTTTTGACAAAATGTTTGTGTTATTGTCAGCCAGAAAAATAAAGATATATACTTTTCGAAATATTGTAATACTCAATTAGATTGTATATGTAAAAATGTATTTTTTTTTTTACAAACAAGAAGTTTAAGTTTAAGTTGTCCAAATAGATTAATAAAATAAATATGTAAAAAAATAGATAGGTAAATAAATAAATAAAAAAATATAATTAATTAAGTATATAAATACAATAAACAACTTTTTGAACGTTTCGTTGAGCTACGGACCACTTCGAAATAGTGTTTTCGTCTAACAATGGCTAGGATACAAGTAATGGTGGTGAAATCAAAGAGTTGGTCTCAAGTTCCACTAATATTATTAACAGCACGCACAGCACAGCACGGGGAGCTACGAATGAGAGCTGACAGCTTCTCGCTGAATCGTTTTTTAATCTTGAAGAACTGCCAGAATAGATTATAATACTACAGGTTTTGCTTGTGTTACCTAAAACGCTCGGCATAGAAATATAGCATTTAGGTGTTAAGTCAAGTTATCAAAGCAAAGTAGTCAATAAACTATTACATTTCGGAAGAATATGCAAGAAGAAAATACGCAGATTGAGATGAGATGTTTGTTCAGGTTTTGAATAATCTACAAAACAAGAGATAGATTCAAAAACATGTCTTAAAACTACAACCCGAGGCCCTAGGTTAATAATGTTTTTCAGAACGCTTTTGGTCACCTTGCCCTAAAAATACTTTTATCATCATTATTTGTAAGTCTTTATAGTTTATACCGCAGAGTAACCATGGTATAAGCTTGAGTAAGTAAAAAATTGATTTTTTTTTAAATTTCTGAAAATATTTTAGCCTAAATTAAACCGTCTAAATTAATATGATTTCAAGTTAACATATGATTTGAATTAAAATTTGGTTTACACTTTTAATTGGGTTCAAATCAAAAATGCTAAAAAAACAGATATGGATAGTCATAATATGAAAAAGACGAAACCATACATAACCTTCACTCATACCTGAGTCAGGTAATGACACTGTATAAATAATATTTGTTTGGTCAGTTCAAAGGCAACAGATATTCGTTGCAGTACTGTTCCATCTATTCAGATCTATAATGCAACGAAGTTAAAAAGTTACCGTCTCGGTGGTCTAGTTGGCTAAGGCGCCTACCTAGAATGTGGGAGACCCGGGTTTGAACCCCGGCCGGGATGGACTTTTTAACTTCTGAATTGTATTAAATATTAACAATTCTACCTACGAGAGAGTTTCCCGACCAAACAAATCGTGAAACAAACGTTGTGTATTATAGTATCCTTGGTTGAAACCATTGGATTCTGAAACAAAACATGGTGAAACGAAATGTTTAACCCTTTCAGGACCGATTTAAATCCGTAAAAATTAGGTAATTTAAAGCAAACCATTAAAGTTACGCATTTTTCCCCAAAGAATTTTAGTATTTTTTTCACACTTTTTTTTCGTGAATTTTAATGAATTTTGGGAAATATTGGCATTTGAATAAAAGCTTCATTTCAAGTAAAAATTCAAATTTGAAATACATTCCTAAAATTAGATTTTCCTGGACTTTTTTTTTTGCATATTTTGAATTTTTTGTATCTCAAAATAATAGCAATACTAGAGATTTATTTTATTTCCGGGACAAACAGTCCCCCCCACCCCATTTTTAGCCTTTTTTGCAGATATTTATTTTCAATCTTCTATAAAAAAAATCACTTTTGCTCCTATTGGAATGTGGAAAAAATTATTAATTTATTATTTAACCAAAAAAAAAAAAAAAAAATTGGGGTCGAATTGCAAAAAACTGTATTTAACAAGATTAAAATTTAATAACGCTATGGGTCCATATATGGTACCGTTGGGCCGGAAATGTTTAAACATATAACTGCTCTCAAATAGAAGCGTGACCCGTGAGCACAGTGCACACATTACATCTACGTGGTAATATTAAAACAAACCCAACATCCATGTGGAAACAATTACTTTGTGTAAAACCCTACGTACACACGAATACAAACTGAGCCCCGCACAATTTCATTAGTTTTCACCCCTACTTTGGCTTGAGGTCGACTGGCTTATTTACATATGTAATGTTGCTCAAGTTGATTCGCGCGGTAGGCTGGGCGCAGTTTTAAGCAAGATTAAATACAATTTACGGTCATGAAATGAGAGGTGAGGCCAGAGAGCACCTTGCTTTAGTGAGAATTATGTTAAGCGAAGAAGCCTATACTAAAGTTCAACAGAGCACAAATATCAAGTCATGACCCTGTTATGATTAAAACTATCTTGAAAATTGTACACTCTCTTAGTGTACCTATTAGTATTTTTTAGTTTTCTTTAGCATTAAATCTTAGCTGTGTTATGTATCTTGCATATTCTGAACAACTTTTTTTTGCTTTTTTAAAAATTTTGTTCATTTACTTTGTACAACACTTTGTTGTGCAACTTTAGTTTGTCATTATTACTTGATTACGGATAAAGTTCCTCTATTTGATTGTTTTTTTTTTTATGTGCTATTAATGAATTCTAGTTCATAACCAGAAAAGTTTTTAGTTCACAAATTATAACTTTAATTTCATAAAAAGGGGAATCGAGAATTTGTCATGTAAACTGTAAATTATTTTTCGTTATAATTGTAATGCTTTATAGACACCCATAAAAAAAAATATATATAATATGTAAGTTATATATTATGTTGTGTAGTTTCACAGTTGTACAGAAGAAAAACACCAAAATTTACGAGGTTCAATCTTTAAAGTAATGTCGTTCTTCCATCTAACCAGTGAATCAATATAAGATTATAGTAAATAAGGCTACAAAATCAATAATGAAGAAAAAGTATAAACGAATACATTATATTATTGGATGAGCGTAGCGAGCGAAGCGAAGATTCCATTTCACTACACTGGAGAAAAAAATCCGGAATGTTTTTTTTTTTCTTTCTTCTTTTTCTTTTGTATTTTTGTCTGTTTGTTAGCACGATTCCGACTTTTTCCGCGATTCCGGCGATACTCCGATTGCGATGAAATTTTATGGAGGTCTTCGAAATCTCTGAACTTAGAAGAGCCACGTTTTTGAGCACAATCGAAAAATTATTTCTCATGAAAATCGCAATTTTACTATTTTTTTCGATTTTTTAAAAATTTCTTCGACTTACAACACCTACATGCTTTGTACGATTGTAATGATTTTTTCACAAAACCTTAATTTCATGAATTGATATATTCATGTGAAATTTCAGCGTTATCAAAAAACTTTTTTTTACGAAAATCGCAATTTTACGACTTTTTTCAATTTTTAAAATTTCTCCAGCAAATAACACCTACATGCTTTATCCGATTGTAATGATTTTTTTACAGAACCTTAATTTTATGAATTTATATATTCGTGTAAAATTTGTGCGCAATCGAATAATTATTTCTTATGAAAATTTCAATATTACGATTTTTTCCTTTTTTTAAATTACGATTAATTAAAAAAATTAAAATTTAAGTTAATTTTATTTTAATTAAATATAAATTAATTTTAAAAAAATCTTCAACTTAGTAAGGATTTTTTCACAGAACAACAGAAAATCCGCATAACACATGGCAGCTCAATGCACCAATTACGCCTATCCAACAACGCGGCGGGACTTAAGCGTTAACCTAGTACAAATATATGTGAAAACAAAGAAACTCGTCAGCATAGACATAAATTATATTTATATTGTATTTATTGGATGAGCGAAGCGAAGACTTCAATTTCACCGACCCCCCAAAAAATTTAGCTCCGTTGTTTTTTTGTTTTTTTTTTCCCGTCTGTTTGTTCGCTCTCTACCGGGCAAACGGCATATGCGATCTTGATGAAAATTTGACACGACCTTCGTTTTCTCTGAACTTAGACTTGCCACGTTTTTGGGTACAATCGAAGAAATATTTCTCATGAATATCGTACTTTTACGATTTTTTCGATTTTTAGTGCGATATTTTCGTGCCATTTGGGCCAATTCTGACCAAACGGGTGGGGCTACAACGTTCATATTTCACATGGACATTAAGGTAATGGTGATGTATTGCTTTCTGAAAGAAAAAGTTTTAAAAGTTAGCCAGAATCGAGAGAAATAAAGCTTTTAATATACGTTTTTTTTGACTTTTTGTGCGATATTTTCGTGCCATTGGGCCAATTCTGACCAAACGGGTGGGGCTACAACGTTCATATTATACATGGACATTAAGGTTATGGTTATGTAGTACCTTTTAAAAGAAAAGTTGAAAAATTTAGCCAGAATCCATAGAAATAAAGCTTTTAATACAAGTTTTTTACGGTAAATAATACCAATTGACAAGAAACAAAAGAAACTTGACAACATTCACCTTCAATGCGTAGGCAGCAAAACAAAGCACTTGCAAAAGTAAAGATATCCCTCGCAAACTAAAACCTTTAAAAAGCTCATCCATCAACGCGGCGGGACTTTAGCGTTTTCCTAGTTTATACGAGTCTAGTACAGCACAAATACCATTTTACATAGACAATATAATTGGATGAGCGTAGCGAGCGAAGCGAAGATTCCATTTCACTACACTGGAGAAAAAAATCCGGAATGTTTTTTTTTTTTTTTTGAATTTTTGTCTGTTTGTTAGCAAGATTCCGGCTAAACCGATACTCCGATTGCGATGAAATTTTATGGAGGTCTTCGAAATCTCTGAACTTAGAACTGCCACGTTTTTGAGCACAATCGAAAAATTATTTCTCGTGAAAATCGCAATTTTACGATTTTTTTCGATTTTTTAAAAATTTCTTCGACTTACAACACCTACATGCTTTGTACGATTGTAATGATTTTTTCACAAAACCTTAATTTTATGAATTGATATATTCATGTGAAATTTCAGCGTTATCAAAAAACTTTTTTTTACGAAAATCGCAATTTTACGACTTTTTTCAATTTTTAAAATTTCTCCAGCAAATAACACCTACATGCTTTATCCGATTGTAATGATTTTTTTACAGAACCTTAATTTTATGAATTTCTATATTCGTGTAAAATTTGTGCGCAATCGAATAATTATTTCTTATGAAAATTTCAATAGTACGATTTTTTCCTTTTTTTAAATTACGATTAATTAAAAAAAATTAAAATTTAAGTTAATTTTTTATTTAATTTAATTTAATTTTAAAAATATCTTCAACTTAGTAAAGATTTTTTCACAGAACAACAGAAAATTCGTATAACACATGGCAGCTCAATGCACCAATTACGCTCATCCAACAACGCGGCGGGACTTAAGCGTTAACCTAGTACAAATATATGTGAAAACAAAGAAACTCGTCAGCATAGACATAAATTATATTTATTATTGTATTTATTGGATGAGCGAAGCGAAGACTTCAATTTCACCGACCCCCCAAAAAATTTAGCTCCATTGTTTTTTTGTTTTTTTTGTTTTTCCGTCTGTTTGTTCGCTCTCTACCGGGCAAACGGCATATGCGATCTTGATGAAAATTTGACACGACCTTCGTTTTCTCTGAACTTAGACTTGCCACGTTTTTGGGTACAATCGAAGAAATATTTCTCATGAATATCGTACTTTTACGATTTTTTTCGATTTTTAGTGCGATATTTTCGTGCCATTTGGGCCAATTCTGACCAAACGGGTGGGGCTACAACGTTCATATTTCACATGGACATTAAGGTAATGGTGATGTATTGCTTTCTGAAAGAAAAAGTTTTAAAAGTTAGCCAGAATCGAGAGAAATAAAGCTTTTAATATACGTTTTTTTGACTTTTTGTGCGATATTTTCGTGCCATTTGGGCCAATTCTGACCAAACGGGTGGGGCTACAACGTTCATATTATACATGGACATTAAGGTTATGGTTATGTAGTACCTTTTAAAAGAAAAAGTTGAAAAATTTAGCCAGAATCCATAGAAATAAAGCTTTTAATACAAGTTTTTTACGGTAAATAATACCAATTGACAAGAAACAAAAGAAACTTGACAACATTCACCTTCAATGCGTAGGCAGCAAAACAAAGCACTTGCAAAAGTAAAGATATCCCTCGCAAACTAAAACCTTTAAAAAGCTCATCCATCAACGCGGCGGGACTTTAGCGTTTTCCTAGTTTATACGAGTCTAGTACAGCACAAATACCATTTTACATAGACAATATAATTGGATGAGCGTAGCGAGCGAAGCGAAGATTCCATTTCACTACACTGGAGAAAAAAATCCGGAATGTTTTTTATTTTATTTATTTTTGTCTGTTTGTTAGCAAGATTCCGGCTAAACCGATACTCCGATTGCGATGAAATTTTATGGAGGTCTTCGAAATCTCTGAACTTAGAACTGCCACGTTTTTGAGCACAATCGAAAAATTATTTCTCGTGAAAATCGCAATTTTACGATTTTTTTCGATTTCTTCGACTTACAACATCAACATGCTTTGTCCGATTGTAATGATTTTTTCACAGAACCTTAATTTCATGAATTGATATATTCATGTGAGATTTGAGCGTTATCAAAATTTTTTTTTACGAAAATCGCAATTTTACGACTTTTTTCAATTTTTAAAATTTCTCCAGCGAATAACACCTACATGCTTTATCCGATTGTAATGATGTTTTTACAGAACCTTAATTTTATGAATTAATATATTCGTGTAAAATTTGTGCGCAATCGAATAATTATTTCTAATGAAAATTTCAATATTACGATTTTTTCCTTTTTTTAAATTACGATTAATAAAAAAAAAAAAAAAAAAAATTTATATAATTTAATTTAATTTTAAAAATATCTTCAACTTAGTAATGATTTTTTCTCAGAACAACAGAAAATTCGCATAACACATGGCAGCTCAATGCACCAATTACGCTCATCCAACAACGCGGCGGGACTTAAGCGTTTTCCTAGTATAATATCCGTAGTGTGACTGAGAGGGTAGACTCTAAATACGGATTTATTTTATTTATAAATAAAGTAAAAATGAATACATTATTTCAGATTATATGACACTTGACTAATTCACTTTGGTTACACCCCGAAAACGCCCCAACTTGGTCGTCTTGCTGTTTAAAACGTGTCTTGAGTAAAGTAATACCGCACCGCGGCTTGACTGCAACATCCTATTTTCGGCTAGTCAAGAATAACTATTGATTATCTACGACCACAGAAGATTGAACATATATTTGCTCCACAACTATGCAAGTTTTCATATCTATCAAACACAGTCTACAGAAATAGCGTTTTGAGCTACATATGTTATACCAGTCAAATATATCTATGAAATTCTTACAAAGTGATCTATATATTTTGTATGGGAAAAAAGTTGTTCATGTACATTTTTGCGTTCCTACTTTTTGTATCTAAATTTCAACTCAGTAAATACCAATTCAAAACTTGATTACATAATTGCAAAATGAGGGTCAGGTAATCTCATACACAAAGTAATTGAATAAAGGTGATTAAAAAAATAGATACTACAAAATGCTACAATTTGCTTTATTAAAAAAAATTTAAAAAATCACGTATCTCTGATAAAAGTCTGGTTTCAGAAAATGCCCCCAAAAGATGACAAATAGGTTGAGGCGTTTGCTAACGGTACTTTTTACCCAATTAATTTACTTTCAAAATGTGTAATGTTGTGTTATGTTTCTATTTTATGGCATTCTCCTTATTGTCAAACGTTGTAATTTACGCACAAATTGCACCTTGGGATACAAACGTCACCACTCACCACTTTTCCGACAGTGTTGTCGCGAGAGCTAAGTGCATGCGCTACTCTGATTCGGGAGGTCCCGGGTTCAAATCACGTCGAGACTGGCAATCCCGACAGAAGTTTTTCCTGAAGATTTCCTCAGTCGTTAATGCGAATGCAAGGGATTGAGTCCTCTAAATCATCCTTCACATGTCCTAATTAATACCTAGTTAGACACCTGAAGAGGGGCATATATAGCACCCTATAACAGGTTTCCTACATAAATTATTACTAGTGTTATTATCTTTATACCACCTTGTGGGAAGCCATTTAGCTGATGATTAAAAGTAATGGACACTTCTTTGCAAACTGTGATAAAAATGACGATACTTCAAAATAAGTATTATGACGACGAATAATAATATTTTGTTTTACTATGATGCGTGAAATTATTTTACTTTATTGATGTAATTTCAAGATTTTGGTGTTGTTTGGAGGTTTGTCGCTTTCATGCAGCCAACTTACAAACGAAACCTAACTAAATAAATTCGTATTTAGAGTCGACCGACTCAGTCGTATAACTGATTTTCAGTGGGGAACATTAAATTTAAAGCAGACCAAGCCAACCATGTAGGCGCCGATACCATAGACGAGCGAACAATGACCAACCAGAGACAGGAATATTTAAGTTGGAAACACCGATCAATCAAGCTGGACACGATTCTACCTGCGGGCAACGCCAGAATCAACAAGGCTGATTCGTAACAACCTTAGACTTTGTTATGTGCCTCGTTGCTAGGACGGCTCTAGTCACCGTTCACATTCCTAAGCCGAGAACTGACGGACTTAAGTCCAGATTAGAAGTTAAAAGACTTCGAATCCTGGACCTTCTGCATTGGAAGCAGAGACGCTAACTAAAAGACCAACGAACCACACACATAATATGTATGTGGTTACAAGAACATGACATTTTTCGAAAATATATTTAAATTTAACTGTCTAAATGAACTAATTTCAAGTAAACATATGATTTGAATTAAAATTTGGTTTTCACCTGTAATTGGGTTCAAATTCCAAATACAAAAAAGTTATGGGTAGCCATAATATGATATATCAAACATATCAGGTTCGAATCTGAGTTGGTTGATACAATCACCTTACTTTGACGCTACGCATTACAGTTCGCCGCGTATCCAAACATCTTAAATCTTCATTTCCGTGCGCGGTATAACAAGTAATAGCTATTAATTAAGAAAACAAGCAATTCTAACGCTTTACGCTCGCAACATTAAATTAATTTAGAACTAATTTGCATCTGGGGAATCGCTTCGCTTGTTTGCTTGTTATTTTACGACGTGGAAAGCGCGCTTATCTAATTTCACCGACGCTCACACGAACTATATAGGTAAAATGTTTTATTATGGGTGACTGGATTCTTGTTTGAGGTGATGTTGTTAGTAAGGAAGCTACCATTTCATAATGATTCTATATTAATTAATATTTTGAGGGTGCCTCGAGCGAAATGTTAGCTTTCAGCCAAGGTACTCTAAATTAGTGGATCGATTTGGTGAACCTTGACATTTATCTTGCTCATGGTACTATTGTATAATAATGGCGATAAATGGTTGTTTTAAGGTTGAAAAAGAAGATGGTCTGTAAAAACATGTGACAGGAACGTAGGTTTTGCCTTTTTGGACTGGGTAAGATTCGATATCTCCAATTATTATGTTCGGTCGCCTAATTATAGGCTTTTACTATATAATCTAATTTTTAACATTCTTGGTCAAATTGTACATTTGCATCATCATGTATGTGGCTATACATTTGTGAGTGCATGCTTTCCAAACAAATAATACATAGGTAGGTAAATTTTGCGTTTTACGTTTTTGATGTAAAATCGAGGTAATAATATTTTTGAAAACGTTACAAATTGCTAATTTTCTTTTTTCTTTTTTAATGTTTTTTCCCTTTTTTCTTTTCTTCTTCTTTTTTTTCTTTTTCTACACCTTTTTTATATTTGATTCATTAATTAATATCATTTAATATCATTTTTATTTGCTATCAAAATTGTTGTGTTTTAATGCATTTTTGTTGTAATGTTACTATTTCAAATATTTACTAAAGTGTAGTTCATTGTTGTGTCTACATCTATGTAATTAGATTTATTTAGTTGTCCTCCTTTGAAAATCAGTTTTATAACTGAATAGGATAGACGTTAAATAAATAAATAAAATAAAATAAATAAAAGACTATTAATAAGGTTTTTCCATGACTATAATACGAATTAGTTTAGTATTTGAATCTAACGTTTGAATTGGCTATATAGAATTTGAATGTGAACATAATCCTACAAAGCATCATTTCTCATTACACGCTCACCCCCAGCCTTTCCCAAATTTACGTTTTTGATCTAAAGAAAAAGTCAAAATTTGACAAAAACAAAAAGATAAATATTCAAAATTTAAAAACTATTTTTACATAAGCGTACCTCTAATGTTATACGTTATACTCAAAATAACGTCTCCAACAACGTTCCCCCCCCCCCCCCCCCCAGAAGTGCTACGTCACAGGAGCTGCAGAACTTACATCTGCTACTTAAACTTTATCATTATGACACGTGAGCCCCCCCTTCCCCACCCTAAGGCAGTCTTTAATAAACTTGGAGGTAGGTCTCATATTTAAAACAACAGTTAAAGGGTGGAGAGACTCCCCATTTTGAAGACAACGCAGGAAAAGGGATGTCGCCAAACTTTGGAATAAATCACCCCCCAGCTATTGAATATGGTAACATACCGAGCTTGTATACGACATTATAGCATCGATCGCAGCCGACTCCATTTCAATACCTAAATATTAATGCGTCGCTATTATTCGTATAGGGTTATATAAGGCTTCCGAAAAAGTTCTATACCTACTCCATTTTAAAACCATTCCAAAGATGTTTTATGTCATTGAAGAAATTTTCTTTTTTTTCAATGTTGGCAGTTGGGAAGAATGGGAATTTATGATTGGTTGAGATATCAGGAAAACGTAATATATCTTAAACTGGAATTCGGGGTAAAGTAGCGTGGGACAGGTGGGTTTAATAAAGTCTGCAGGTTGAATCGTTTTAAGGTTTCAGACAACTTTGATCGGATGTCAAATTGAATAGAAACTCGTAGATATATTAAATTGCGTCTCTCTTACATTCTAAATACAGTGATGATCAATAGAAACACCTGTGACATTCTCATGTAAATGTAGTCAAATGAAAGTTTAAAAAACAAACTTTATTGAACGTATTGGTTAAATATTGGCACAAACAGCAGAACGTAAATGGATATAGAAATTCAAGAGTAATTCAATCAGATACTATTAACTTTCAAATATTACAGTAAAGAAAGAAATAATGTTGGTTGGGAGGGGCAGTGTGGTACATTGAAGGAAAAATCGAAACAAAAAACACTGATAAATTCAAGTTAATTTACCTTAAACACCAACGTTTTGTGACTGTGACATTATAATTTTGTTTTTCTTGTTTACTTAACGTCATCTTATTCGGTTATCAAAACTGATTTACAAAGGAAGAAAATAAATCAAACTTTATATTACATAAAGGCCTATGCACACAAAATAATTAACATATTTTGTAAAAAAATTAAATACTTAACTTGATTGTTGAAAATAGAGTAACATGTGTTTATTTTGGAACAATTTTAACCACTAATTTCCATCCTAAACATTTGAAACTTTAGTAGGATCTTAAAAAAGAGTATGCACATGGTTCTATTCCAGGAATGTTTTATAACATTGCCTAATTTGTTAAATTAATGACCGTGAATATGCCATTATGTTCAAATTTTACGGAAATTGAATTTATTTAATAAAAGTAATATAATGCGACGTAGGCGTAAGAAGTAAACTTTGATACTTCAATTATCAGTATTTAAGTGTATTTTCACAAACATTTAACATGATCGCAAACACAAAGTCACATTATCTGTGATATTCATAATATTTTTTTTTAAATTTATTAGACTCGCCCTTTTATCCAGGATCGCCCCCCCCCCAGTCTCGTGGGAGCTAATGCATAAGCTATGTCGCCACCCCCATGAAGTTTGCCACCTGTCTCATCAAGCCGTAATTCAAAGCTAAGTTTTATCCCCTCTCTCCCCCCACCCCCCCCCCGGGCTAATAAACCAGGCGTCGTACGAAGGTAGATCAAGATACCACCCAACTTCACTAGCGAAAAGTGAATGGGTGGGAAATTGAAGATAACTTTTCATAAAGGACGCGCGATTCAATTGAATTCAGTAAATTAGTTATGTTTCGAGGCCTTGCAACTTCCATGCGAAGTTGGACATCTTTGTACACTCGATGTCAAAACACTGTGACATGAGCGCTGTGGCATTGTCTTGTCCTGACAGCTACATAATGTGGAGGGATATTTCAATGCTTGACCTAAATGCGGGAGTACTAAAATTGAATTGAATCTTTATTTTGCTCAAAGCTATTTTAAATGCAATTTCAATAAAAAAAATAGAAAAATTCAATACAATTTCAATTTTAAAATTAGGCATAATTAAACAGAGTTAAACATACATACAAGAACAGTCAATATTTAAAACTAGGAAAACGCTTAAGTCCCGCCGCGTTGATGGATGAGCGTAATTTTTTTTAAACGAAAAAGCGAAAAATTGCGATTTTTTTAATAGATAATTTTTCGATTACGCTCAAATTTCAAACGAATATATTAATTCATAAAATTAAAGTTCTGTAAAAAAATCGTTACAATCGGATAAAGCATGTAGGCCTAGATGTTATAAGTCGAAGAATTTTGTTAAAAATCGAAAAAAATCGTAAAATTGCGATTTTCACGAGAAATAATTTTTCGATCGATTTTTCCCTCCGTGCAGTTCTTCGTTCAGAGATTTCATAGACCTCCATAAAATTTCATCGCAATTGGAGTATTGGTTTAGCCGGAATCGTGTTCACAGACACACAAAAATACAAAGAAAAAAGAAAGGAAGAAAAAAAAAAACATTCCGGATTTTTTTCTCCAGTGTAGTGAAATGGAATCTTCGCTTCGCTCGCTACGCTCGCTACGCTCATCCAATCATACAAGTCATATCAAAATCAATTGAGTTTGAACAAATTTTATACGTTCAACTTTAAAAATGCTATACGTTGTTCCAGTTTTTTCACTAATTCTAAATTATTATATAATCGGCATCCAGATCAAAAAACATATTTTTGAGTTCAAACTGAAGCTGCTCAATTAAAAGTTTATCGAAGAATTAAACCTCACAGATTGTAGATGTGTTTTTGGTGGAGGTGCCGGGTTAGAAAATATTCTTTTTTGAGTGACGTTAGTACTTAAATTTAAATTATGGGAAGTTTTTGGGTTAACAAAGGAATGTGCTTGGTGCGATCAGAGAACATTTAACCTTACAAATAATTGTCTCCTACATTAAATTTGGAAATAACTATATAGAATCTTCTTTGTTGCACTAGTTAAGGTTAGTTACTAAAAAAACTAACAAAAAATTTGAAAATTTGCTCTGATTGTGCGAAAGACACATTCTAACTTGACAAACTGGTACAAACCACATAGAACAATCGATAGGGCTCAAAGTGATCCAAAATAATTCATTGAGTTCTTCATTTTAAGCCTGGTTTGCCCGAGCTCATCCAATCATACCGATCCTGGAGTTAAGACGTCCGCACGGGTAGTGAGAGACTCGGTTTCGATCCCCGGTAAGTGTAAGTTTGTAATCTGGATTTTACACCCTTATAGAGACTGCTTTGAAGCCCACACCCGCCATTATTATATAGGAAAGTACAAGAGAGATATCGATAGCATCTACTCTCCAGACTCACTTAATTATCGACAAAACTTTCTCCCCCACCCCTTTATTCTCACAGGATACCACACCAGCTACACACAGCCTTTGATAGTTCCGCACGGTGTTCAATTGCAGGGTTGAACAATAGTTTTCACACCTAAAATGCATCTAGTAAGATTTATAAATCGCATCACCAGATCAAGGAAATACAAGAATTTCGAGTTCAATGTAAGCTGCTCAATTTAAGTTTATCGAAAATTAAACCCACACTTGTAGATGTTTTTGTGAAAAGGGCCGGTAGAACAACATCTTTGTTGAGTGACGTTTAATTGAAATTTAAATAGGAAGTTTGGTAACATAAAAGCAAGGCTTGTGCGAATCAGAGAATACTAACTTCAAATAATGTCTCTCATACTTAAATTGCGAAACAAAGAATTCTTTGTTGCCACTAGTAGGTTAGTCTAAAAACAACACAACAAATTTGATAAATTTGCTTTCCCGATGGCAGAAAAGGACACATCCTAAATGACACAAACTGTACAAACCACATAGAAAGACGATAGGGTCAAATGACTCCAAAATATTCATTGATTTCTTCATTAACCTGTTGCCCAGCTTATCCAATCATAAACCGACCTGGAGTAAGACGTCGCACGGGTTATGTTCGAGACGGTTCGAATTCCCCGGTAGGTAAGTTTGTAATCAGGGATTTTACACCCTTAATAGAGACTGCTTTGAAGCCCACACCCCATTATAGAGGAAAGTACAAGAGAGATATCGATAGCATCTACTCTCCAGACTCACTTAATTATCGACAAAACTTTCTCCCCCACCCCTTTATTCTCACAGGATACCACACCAGCTACACACAGCCTTTGATAGTTCCGCCCGGGTTCGATTCCCGGTCAGGGTTAGTTTACAATCAGGGTTTTACACCCTACAAAGCACAGAGACTCTTATGAAACCCACACCCTCATCATAGAGGAAAGTACTAGAGAGAGCTCGATAGCATGTACTCTCCAAACTCACTTAATTATCGACAAAACTTTCTCCCCCACCCCTTTATTCTCACAGGACACCACACCAGCTACACAGCCTTTGATAGTTCCGCCCGGGTTCAATTCCCGGTCAGGGTTAGTTTACAATCAGGGTTTCACACCCTACAAAGCACAGAGACTCTTATGAAACCCACACCCTCATCATAGAGGAAAGTACTAGAGAGCTCGATAGCATGTACTCTCCAAACTCACTTAATTATCGACAAAACTTTGTCCCCCACCCCTTTATCCTCATAGGACACCACACCAGCAACACACAGCCTTTGATACGACGTCTCGATGCTAATAATTAATGTCCAGTTTACAAAGCGCCGTGTCAGCGTGTTGCGTCGTCAGCATCCCTGCTAGGGGTGAGGGGGGGGGGGGGACACGAGAGTTGGAACGTGAGGCGGAAGGCAAACAACTGAGGGGAATGTACGCGGAAACTCTCCCCCCTAGAGCGTAACAATCAGTTAGCTGCTTCTTGAAAGAGGTGCGAATGGAAGGGAAATGCTAGGAAGTCACTATAGACAACATTTCAACTCAAGGGGATTTGTTTAAATAATGATAATAGGAATCTGTTAAACTCCCCTTTCTTTTATGAGAACAAGTGGATTGTCTAGTGATTTTTGTTCATACCAGTGCAATGGAACTTTAAAATAATAGTTATCATCCCGGTTGTGCTTTGTACTTAATAACTTTTGAAATGCGCGTGTTTCGTAATACCAATCAAATGCACTTTTGGAATTCATCAGGGTTCGATCATTGGGCCGATTATGTTTGATATTTTTCGTTTTGTTGTTCAATTTGTACGTTTTGTATTTTGTAATTTAAAAAAAGTTTGTTTTAGTATTTAATAATTGTATAACACATTATGTAGTATTGTTGATATGTCCTTAATTTGAATTTAAAGTATATTAGTTAGGGAAAATAAATTATTGCGTTTTGGATAATCTGGTTTAAAATTAACTGTTTAAAATGCACGATGTGTGACGAAGACAGACGGAATTTTTACGAGTAGGAACACAAACAATAAATTAGGAAATTATGACAATGTTTTGCTGTAAAAGTAAAAAAGCGAATAAAAAACTAATCGACTCACCAATATTTGGATGTTGCAATTTCCGACATATGCGCGCTTCTCGCTCCAATTTCTGGAAATCTGGAAACAGGAGAATACAAACATTACTATCTTGTACCATTTACGAGATAAACACACACACACACAAAAGCAGTTACACAAATGCCTCGTATAAACAAACACACGAACACTAATTGTATATGAGATTCCAACGTTGCTCGAAATTTACAAGTTGCCAACTATTAATTTAACATACAAACTTTTGTTATTTTGACGTAAAATAATGCGAAAAATAATGATGAAGCTATAAAATTGAACAATATTTATGAAAAACAGTGCGACGTTACTTTTACTTAGGCCAAATAGTTTCCCATAACAACAATGTTGGTAACAAATATTCGAAGACTGAAATGTCTCACTTTATGTTATGTTTTATGTTATATGGTAATGTAAGGCAAGGTGTGACGGGGAAACATGGACCTATTGACAGTATTGTGTACGACTAGACGAAGTTACAAATCTCAATTAAATTATCTTGGGAACGCTACGACTTGAGCCGAAAATTTACGTTCGTACTTTTGAAACCACGACTACATTTTTCCATCTATCAAGATGATTTTATTTGTGCATACTCAGAAAGGTGTTACCTATCCTCGTGCATGGCTGGTTCTTCAAAATTCGGTCCAGTTTGGTGTCACACAATTTATGAACCTCGACAAAAAATTGGATATTTTTAGACTTTGAGGAGTCACATGAAAATATCGGTGACTTAAATGGGAAAAGGGACATGTACCAGAAATAGGTATTTATTTGTCGGAGGGTGAAAATAGAACAAGATAATATTGATTTACGAAAAGTACAAAAGTACTGCACTCTAGAATCTGAGCGTCCGCACCCTAGCCTCGTAACAGTCGCAGTTACATGAATACATTAACATGATATTACTAGGCCGCTTCGCGAACGCTTTTTCTAGTCGCGTTGATGGATGAGCTTTTATGGTAGAAATGCTTATATTAAAACCTTTATTTCTATGAATTTTGGCTAACTTTTTCTACCATTTCTTTCAAATGGCAATACATCACCATAACCTGAATGTCCATGTGAAATATGAACGTTGTAGCCCCACCCGTTTGGTCAGAATCGTTTCAAATATCACGAAAATATCGCATTAAAAATCGAAAAAAATCGTAAAAGTACTATATTCCTTAGAAATATTTCTTCAATTGTACCAAAAACGTGGCAAGTTTAAGTTCAGAGTTTTCGAAGGTCCCCTCAAATTTTCATTAAGATCGCATATGTCGCTTTCCCGGTAGAACGCGAACAAAAGGACAAAAATAACATACAAAAATAAAAAAAACTCCCGAGCTAATTTTTTGGGGGGTCAGTGAAATTGAAGTCTTCGCTTCGCTCATTAACATATTGGAATTTGACAAGATTAACGGTGACTTTGGAGCCGTCTTCGAGCAACCAAGTACGCCATAAGTCTTGTAAGATATCACCCACTTCAATTAGGTCCTTATTACCGAGTACGTCGACTCTGAATACACATTTAAACATTTTCTTTATTTACAGAAAAAGCGCAATACACTACAGAAGTATCCACTCGCGATATCATGAGTTAATTTCCCAAACTGTCAATTAATGAGACTAAAAGCACTTTGCAATTATTCCGCCCGTAACGAGTGGCATTTTCCATTGGTAAATGAGATTGGAGTGCACAGAGTACTACCTATTATTGACAATATTATGATGGTCTAAGTGCAAGCTATCGTCATATCCCCTCGCCAGCTCCCTGATGGGATGAACACACATAATATTGCGTCATAATGTAATAGACAGTAAAATGTTATTGTGACTCATTCGTAGGGAATATAAAAGTAATGTTTTGGCATAGAAATGTAAAATTTACAAAATGTGGGGCATATTTATGAAACCGCTACACACAGTGCGATTTCCTCTAAAAACAAAGGTTTGTCTTTTCAATTGAAAATGAGTATAACATTAGGTTATTACTTTTTGTAAACTAGGAAAACGCTAAAGTCCCGCCGCGTTGATGGATGAGCTTTTTTAATTTTTTAGTTTGCGTGGGATATCTTTAATTTTGCAAGTGTTTTGTTTTGCTGCCTATGCCTTGTAGGTGATTGTTGTCAAGTTTCTATTGTTACTTGTAAAATGTTATTATTTACCGTAAAAAACTTATATTAAAAGCTTTATTTCTATAGATTCTGGCTAACCTTTTCAACTTTATCTTTCAAAAGGTACTACATCACCATAACCTTAATGTCCATGTATAATATGAACGTTGTAGCCCCACCCGTTTGGTCAGAATCGGCCCAAATGGCACGAAAATATCGCACTAAACCGTAAAAAACTTATATTAAAAGCTTTATTTCTATGGATTCTGGCTAATTTTTCCAACTTTTTCTTTCAAAAGGTACTACATTACCATAACCTTAATGTCCATATATAATATGAACGTTGTAGCCCCACCCGTTTGGTCAGAATCGGCCCAAATGACACGAAAATATGGCACTAAAAATCGAAAAAAATCGTAAAAGTACGATATTCATGAGAAATATTTCATCGATTGTACCCAAAAACAATACACCTCTAAGTTCAGAGATTTCGAAGGTCCTGTCAAATTTTCATCAAGATCGCTAATGCCGTTTGCCCGGAATCCTGCTAACAAACAGACAAAAATACAGACAAAAAAAAACAAAAAAAAAAAAAAAACATTGGAGCTAAATTTTTTGGGGGGTCAGTGAAATTGAAGTCTTCGCTTCGCTCATCCAATTAATTTCACATTTATTAACTTTATTTAAACCTGAATATAGATCAATTTTCAAGGAGCTTCCCATAAGGAGTTAGAATATGGAAAAAGGTATCTATCAAAGATCAATTTTTGAAATGCGAAGGCCTTAAATCGTTTATTTGAAACTGCCAATTTTCCGTAGCTTGACTCATTTTGTCATCAAACAAATAAAATAATATTCCTGCAAGCTGTAATCATAAAATGATGTATCCATAAGAAACTATTACTTGATATTTAATCATATTATTGAAACCAGTATTATTGTGTCCAGATGACAGCTCTATTGCAATTATTGCAGATCAAACCATGTTTCATTAAAATTTTACCAGTTGACTCTTGTCACTTTCGACAATTATTCTTCCATGAAACCCATTTCACTTCTGATAAATGTGATGTTCGTTCTTGCAAATTGAATGTCAAAACCAATGTCACATAACCACTAAAACAAATACGAACAGAAACGCAAAGTTTTGTTTTCGACCTTGTTCGAGACGTTACTCTGAAAACGAGGCTTCCTTTGGAAACTAATTGCGCGACATGATAATTGTCAACAATTTAGCAACGATATTTGCATGTAAACAGCAAAACGTGTCACCTACACTGAATTGGCAAGGAGGACTCTACTAGCGAGAAAGCAAACAGAAAATATCAGAACGCGCGATTGGCGTCTAAAAACGGACTGCTTATATATTTATCTTGATTTATTTTTTAGGAAATATATTAAAATACAACAATATATGTCTTTCAAAAATAAATAGAACACATACAAGTTACAATTTTTCAACGTTTACACGAAATTATATTTTTTAGTAATTTTGTGAATCAAGTGAACAGGGAAAGAAGAAAATAAGAGTAAAAGTATCAAGACAAATTTATTGGGATTTTTTCCTCTTGAACCACATAAAATAATTAATAATATTTTATAAATTTACCACATCCACGAAGAACGAAGAAGAACGTTGAGCGAACATTTTGTTCTATTTTGTATTTATTGAACTACTATCTAAATTAGTGTAATAGCTGAAAATAAAACAAAATTAAGCACATCTTTGTACTTATTAATTTTTAGGAAAGTTGACTTGTTTTCCATATTATGAATCAATTAACAATTAACAATTTAAGAACATGGAAGGAAATTATCGTTACTCTGAAAGTAGTATAAGTTATCAAATGCCATTCGAAATAAGGAATAAACATTGACATAACATATAAACTTCCCTGTTTTCTTTTTAGATTTTTAACCGCAACAAAATATAAAATGCAAATAAGTAAAAATAAATTTAATACTCGTAATTCTCAGAATGAGTACGCATTTACAAGTTTTTTTTAGATTAAAAAAAACAATTTTTCTTAGCCTGCAGTTAACTTTCAGAGAAACTTAAAGGAAATAGGTTCCAATTGAGTACTTCAAAAGTTGCTATTTTTAAGAGTAGGGGGAACTAAAAAAGTTCACTTTGTTGATAAGGTAAAGGTTGTCGTGTGGGGAACTAGGCCAAGAAAGCCACAGCTCGCGTGTGTGGTTCATACGTCGTTGAGCACGGAAAACACAGGGAAGTTTAGACTTCAGAATCAAGTAAATAATTCACTGAATGCCTTGAGCGGAAGGACATGCTGGCAAGACAAATACATCAGGCTAAGAACAGTGGAAAGAGAATGGTTAATAGGGGTGATTTGAAATAAGTCCAATACGATACCAACAAGCTGACCCGACTAAATACATCAATATATATTTGCTGAAAAAGTTTTAACAAAAACAACGGTAATAGAATATTTTATAATCTCCAAGAACATTTTGACGTACCGTACTGATATTTTGCATAGTTCTTAGTACTGTGAAATTAGAGTATGAGCAAAAGCAGATACTAATAATATTATTTTTGTCTTTTTATGTTGGGATGAGTTTATTCACTTCCAACTAAACTTCCAGCGTAGAGCTTTGGTGGAGGTGCCGGGTTGGGTACATAGATTTCCGCCTTTGGATGTCGCTGTCACCCTACCCCCTGACAACAAGGGTCACCTAATCATGTAGTCCTTGTGTATTCCTGCATTCCCCCGACAGTTTCTGGATTATTTATAAGTTAAAGAGGATTGATTGTGCAAGAAGTTGTGCATCTATACCGAAACTTACGGCAAATTATTGCTTCAAACCAAACAGATGAAGGTCAATGACCACCGTCGAATTTTGTTTACGCGTCTAGAAGATAGTCGGCCATTTTGGTCTGTTTTTGATAAGTTATGATCGCCTTTCAGTTCTTCTTTGAATATCATTTCTTGCAGACATTTTAGAAAGTGACAAATGTCGATACAATCGCTATAAGACGGATGATGTAATATATCATCACCCCATTTACTAAAAATTCGTCAAACCCAGTATACATGTTTTAGAAAATCATATTTCACAGTGCCTATCTTAAAAACTTACAAGAGACAAATTTACTTATTCACATTTGCTATGTAAAAACGTTGTATAGTTTGGGCGTTTGTAAGGTAAGAGTACTAAAAACAAAAGCAGTCTGGGCTATATTGACGTTTACGATAAAGCTGTGCACTAAGGCTATTCGAGACGATAGTGGTGATAGATTACGATGAAGGACGGTTACAAAAAAACATGTCTTATGTGGGATTCGAACCCACGTCCTCGTATCAACGCTTTGGACCAACGTCCTAATCGTATGTGCCACCGCGGATAGCGCATGCTGTCTCCTTAGTAAATTCATTCCTCCAAGGTTAAATCTTACAAGAGATCTAACTGTATCCTGAATTGAACAGATTGTATAGGCAATCTTGCTACAAACATTTAGTAATCATCTGTTTTGTCAATGAGCAAGTTTTTCTACACTATTCATATCAAGAACTCGTTAAACATGAATGTATCGAGCATTCTCAAGGCGTCCACGAATTGAAAAATGCTCCCTTATCATCTCGTCCCATTCTCTTCCCGTTTTGGTCGAAGTTCTCATCCGATCGTTATTTCGGAGTTAGTTTATAGACGTTAAGAGGATTATTTGCAGATTTGCATCTAACCGAAACTAGGAATTGCTGTCACAACCAGTGAAGGTCAATGACCACCGTCGAATTTGTTTAGTCAGAGAAGTCGCATTTAGGTTTTTAAGTTATGATCGCCTTCAGTTCTTCTTTGATATCTTTCTGCAGACATTTTAGAAAGTGACAATGTCGAACAATCGCTATAAGCGTGATGTAATAATCATCACCCATTAAAAAATTCGTCAAACCAATCTGTTTAAAAATCATATTTCACAGTGCTTTTAAAACTTACAGAGAAAATTTATATTCACATTTGCTATGTAAAAACTTGTATAAATTTGGGTTTGTAAGGTAAGGTACTAAAAACAATAGCAGTCTGGGCTATATTGGACGTTTTACGATAAAGCTGTGCACTAAGGCTATTCGAGACGATAGTGGTGATAGATTACGATGAAGGACGGTTACAAAAAAACATGTCTTATGTGGGATTCGAACCCACGTCCTCGTATCAACGCTTTGGACCAACGTCCTAATCGTATGTGCCACCGCGGATAGCGCATGCTGTCTTCTTAGTAAATTCATTCCTTCAAGGTTAAATCTTACAAGAGATCTAACTGTATCCTGAATTGAACAGATTGTATAGGCAATCTTGCTACAAACATTTAGTAATCATCTGTTTTGTCAATGAGCAAGTTTTTCTACACTATTCATATCAAGAACTCGTTAAACATGAATGTACTCGAGCATTCTCCAAGGGCGGTCCACGAATTTGAAAACATGCTCCCTTATTCATTCTCGTCCCCATTTCTCTTCCATCGTCTATCTTCGGCTAAACCGAAGTCTCCCGATCGATCGATAGTTGATTGATTACCCGTTGTTTAGTTTTCGGGAGGGAACTTACGTCCACGTCTATTTATAGACGTGGACTATTTGTAGCGTCTTCTTCTTCTTCTTTCTACGACCAAGGACGCTGGATTTGGGTCAAACACCTACGTCCGAACGTCACAGACCTAACGTCCAAGAAAAATAGACGAGAGATAAAAAATAAACGAGATTTTTATAGATGGTGTCTTTTTTCTTTCAAGAGAGCAGATAATGATTTCTATAAGATTGAGGATAAAATATCTAGGCTTTGTTTGGAAAAGGATCAAAACAAGATAAACGAGACTTCAAAGAATTGGGTTTTCTTTATCGGAAATATTAAAGATTGCTTAATAAAATTAAGAATTCTTTTTAGGAAAACTGTCCAGGGTCAATTTGTGCCCCAGGTGTCAAAATAGGTATTTTGTGGGTTACGGTTGTTTTGAAGGGTGTGTCCAAGGGCTGTTTAAGCGGAATCATCCCCTTGAATTCGCATCGACGAGTGAAGAAAATCTTGGAAATAACTTTTAGTCAGGATTGCCAGGAGCGGGTAGCAAACCCAGAACTTCTTGAATCAGAGTTCAGAGATTTAATTATTTAATTTTTGTATCTTTATTAGACAATCGATTTATTATGTTGCTTCCCTTCATATTTGGGGTAATCCTGTGACCATGTTTTTTAAGATAATAGTTACTTACAAAGTGTTCAATTAGTTTAATTTGTGCTGGCAGTGCGAACTTGATTTTACAAAGAAAGAACGGTAGTACAGCTGCTTCTTAAATTATTAATAATATCAGACAGACGATTCTGTTCAAGTGCTCTCAGTACAAATAAAACAAAGCAATAACATTCAATCCCACCACTTCAGTAAGAAACAGAAAAGTAATCTAAAGAACAAATAAAAACACATCTTGAAAAGTGACTTGACTCGTGGAAAAACAACTTATTAAACGAGATTTATTTCGTTGGCAATCATAAACTTTGTAAGATGTTGGAATTGTTTTCCATCTACGACGAAGACGAAGATATTAATTCGAGCTTGAAGATGATTGGTGGAAAGCAAAACAGAGATAACAAGCTAGGGCAGGTAGGTATAGAGAAGGCTGTGGGATGATAACTAGCTCGAAGACTAGAGAATGCAGTGGGATTCGGAGAAAACGACGCGCTCAAATTAAAATAATATTTGTCATAAGATATGACTGCGAAGAGCGGGTTTGTATTTCAGAGGATGTTATAAATTGATGTGATTGTTACAATTTACGTAATATACATTGGCAACATTTTAAATCATGTTATGTACGTCTATACAGTAAACTTATGAGTATATCAAAACCCAGAGATTTTTTAATTTTTATATAAAAAACAAACGATTTAATAGTTACGGTAATCAATAGTTTCTTTCGTACGAATTTACAACAACCTAAAGACACCACTTGTTCAATTAGAAATATGTCATTTATAATTATTAACATTATTTCGCAACTTATTTCCTTTCATCATATTATGTAGAAAAGTATGTTGATTATGATTTTACCCTGGAAGTTTGCGTAATATTCTATTTCATTGGACTAAAATTATTATTTCATTAAATTCTTTCTAGGAATAATCTGAAAGACGATTTAATTTAAATACACTCGCAACTGTTTTCTTTTTCAAAGTATCGATAAAAAACTAAATTTAACTAACTGAATTACTTGTCTGAACGTCTATTTTGGAACATAATAATAAAATATGTATCGACAAATGAATACGTTAACGAATGCTTGAAATGATAATGTTACTAAGTTTTAAATGATATACATTAATTAAAAGTTTTAAATGATTACTTCTGTGATTGTTGAATTGATAATGATGTTTTATTACATAATCGTCCTTTAAAATATTTCAACAACGAGAAGTCATCAACCACTCTTTTGAAGGTTACGGGGGAGCCCACATAAGGGAGCGAAGCTACTTAATCAACAGATCGTCGAAGAAGAATACAAAAACAAAATAATTCGAAGTGCGTCATTGTTTTGGTGGAGGCGCCGGGCCAAAATGTTCAAACTTTCTGGGGGGCTAGGCACTCCCACTATCCCCAGGGACACCACAAACATTCTGTATCATCATTGTTGTAGGGAAATGCGAACAAAAAAACGCAAGTCAATAGGAATTAGTGTTCGGCTCTTAGCGTGAGACGTGGCACACGCACAGGACAGAAAAGTGACTGATTTGATTTGTTATTGCTTAACGTCTCTTATTAATGACCTAAGGCTATTCGAGACAATACGTGGTGATAAAAGTGATTTATGTAGGAACCGTGGGAAAAACAAATAAAAAGTTGTCATTTCGTTAAAAAAATCTAATTTTAAAAATTAATTTTAAAATTTTAGTACCTATATAAATTCAAATTATTCGGTATTGTTGTGTCATAAAAATAGCAGTGCAATTACTACCCTTAGCGAAATGAACACGTTATACATAAACGAACATATAGGCCATCTAAATTTAACTTAATTTGAATTAGCTTGGCGTGTTCGATACTAATATTTTCAACTGTCATGGTGCCAACTACGATAAGACATAAATGATGAATTCAATGCCCAATCGTCAAATTTATTGCATCTTAAAAAAAACATTAAAAAAGTAGGAAAAAGTTCCCCATTTTGCTATAATTTAGCAGAAAATCGTGATTGTTGCCTTATTTCGCATTATCAGTACCTGTAGCAACTTATATGGGACTAGTCCCTTGCATTCATTCCACGCCCTATTTTAATTCCTGGTTTCTCTCTTGACAAATCTGAAACGTTATCAGCGCGGCCTGGCGATAACAACGCTCACTAGATTGATTGACGTGTTAAACGTGGCCGAGGGCCCAAGTAACGAGGTAGACTGACCGGCGAGCTACATATGTTAACACGAGCTAATGATGACGCGTCATCACGGATGGAGGTTGATACTCTGGAATACAAGGTTTCATTATGTTTGTCTGCATGTGCAGTCGCAACAGAGGAAAACACTATTTAGTCAACTAAATAAATGAACTTGAAATAAAAACAAATGAATAAAAAATTAAATTAATCTGAATGATTTGAAAACACACGGAAGTTTTAATAGCGTCCAAGTATAACTTTAAGGTTGTAGTACTGTTTTGTAAGTTTTTTTGGTGAATGTATAATATTTGTATGTTGTGTTTGATACTGTATTTAACTTGGACATTGTATTATATTATAAATTGTATTAGAGGGTAACATACATAATTAACGTACTATGGGGTAGATGCTCTTTCTGACATTCTCGCATTCATTTTTATAATGTACTTGTTCAAATGTTGTAAATGAGAATGCGTTTATTTATAAATAAAATAAATAAATTTCGTTGGTAGACGAGCGATTGTGCGTTGTGCTGTTGGATACCACGAGAAGGTTGCATTTTGGACTAGATTTATTAATTTTTATATTTTATACTCAAGAATTTCTAGGGTAAGAAGAGCATTAGATGCCTAATTTTTTAAAATTAAAACGTGTCAAACTTATGACTGTTGGATGAGAACGAACCAACATTTTTTTACAATGTTAAATGCCCACTTATAAATCTCTTTTTGAGCTGCTATTTTCACCCCCAAAAATTGAAACTTCGGGAGGTTGTTAACAAAGGATGTGCATATGACGCGTCCGATCAGTGAAGATTTCAAATAATAACTGTCTCCTACTTAAGCTTAGGAAATTACTGCAGATCGTTCTATTTGGGGGGCTTTTTAAGGGAAGTTCCTAAAAAACAAATAATGAATGCTTTGAAAATGTGCTACGATCGCACCTAACATATATACCACTAGGCCAGTTCGCGAACGCTTTTCTTAGTCGCGGTGATGGATGAGCTTTTTTGTAAGTTTTTAGTTTGCGTGGGATCTCTACTTTTGCAAGTGCTTTTTGAACGCATTGTAGGGTGATTGTTGTCAAGTTTCTATTGTTACTTGTAAATTGTTATTATATACCTTAAAAAATCATATTAAAACCTTAATTCTATGGATTCTGACTAACTTTTTCTTTCAAAAGGCAATATATCACCATTACCTTAATGTCCATGTGAAATATGAACGTTGTAGCCCAACCCGTTTGGTCAGAATCGGCCCAAATGGCCCAAATATAAAAAATATCGCATTAAAAATCGAAAAAAAAGTTAAGTACGATGTTCATGAGAAATATTTCTTCGATTGTACCCAAAAACATGGCAGGTCTAAGTTCAGAGATTTCGGAAGTCCCCTCCAATTTTCAACAAAGATCGCATATGCCGTTTGCTCGGTAGAGCGGTAGAGCGCGAACAGACAGACAGAAAAAGAAGAAAAAGAAAGAAAAGAAAAACATTGGAGTTAAATGTTGCCCTATAAGACAATCGGTATAGACTTCCACAGTGTTCCAGATGTGTATACTGTATACCCCATAGATAGTACTAGGGAAACGACAAAGTCGTTGTTAAACGAGTGAGTGAGCCATGTGTTGAGTACCCGATTACATTACTTTTCTTCCCCCTACCTTAGGCCTACCTAGCCTATCATAGGCTAGAGAGGCGCATTATGACCTTACAGTTGACGCGCCCGTCCCCGTATACCAACTAAACTTTAAAAAACTATTATTTATACGAATATAATTATCAAAGTTAAATGCAAATGTTCCCGGGTACTCACCACATGACTCGCACACTCGTCTAACTACGACTTTGGCGTTTCCCTAGTCAGTTGGCTAAGGCGCCCTTGTAGCCGAAATGTGAAAGAAGTGGGTTCAATCCCCTGGTCGGGAAAGATTTTGTAATTTCTAGATTGTATTTCAAAAATAATTAAACATGTTTTGAAATGCATATAACGCAGTGTAGTACATCATCTGTGGCAATAGGGCCTACTATTGTAAACATAGCCAGTACGAAATACGTGAAAATATTGCAAGGTTTACTCAATCTACGAGCGGAATTTGGGGGTACCTTGACGTGCAACATTCGACAGACCTTGCATGGGCACGGCATTTCACGGCCAGGCGAATAACAAACAAAAAACATCTTTTCAAAATCTAAAACATTGTCGTTAAAATAATTTCTAAACATTGGAAGTCTATTTTTCAGTTAATTATTTCTTGTAGGTTTAAATCGCAATGAATCTTGCTGATTTTGTTAGCAGTTCTCAATAAACTCGTACCGGATGTCTGTTTAAAATTTCAGCGCAATCTGTTCAGCGATTCAGCTGATTTTCAACGTACACACACACACACGCACACACGCACGCACGCACGCAGAAAAACAATAAGGGCCTTTTAAGTCGAATGGAGATCACTCCGTTCGCAAATCACTCCGTTCGCTACGCTCACTCGTTCAATTAATTCCAAAAAGTTTTCTTCGAGAAATCACCAAATATCAGTCATCTTTCGTGGAGTTTTAGAAATCAGTCCGCAGTGGAAATCAATCTTAGCCGTTCAAAAGAAGTTTTGCACCAAGTACTTTAAAACGCTTATTTCAAGACTCAACGAACTTTCTCAAGTGTTGATTCAGCTAGTGAAAGAAAATATCTTGAAAGTTTTGCAGTCTCTACATTTATTTGTAGAGAAATATCGCTTACGTTGTTGAATCAAGAAGATACCAACTATACAAAAGTTTTAGCTGAGTCAACAATTAGTTATATAACGTTCTAAGATGAAATTTTAGTGTTTAATCATGTAGAATGTACGCAATTCAAGAACCTTTATAAAACTTAGCGTTTTCGTTCGATTTTGGAAATTAACATGTTTATTAGCCATTGTATAATGAATCGACTTTAATTTTTTTCCATTTTACAATAATTACAAAAGATTTTACTCATTTTACAATTTAGAGTGACTGATGATTTAATTAAGTAAAAAGAACATGTGGCACAGTGGCGTAGCGGTGACCCAAGCCGCCCCCGCAAGGCTTGGGGGCCCCCCGTTAGGGGGGGCCCACCGGTCAAGCTGAGATCATGGGCCAAAATATGAGTTGATTGATAATCGTGTACAGAGTAAAAAATTGAAATTATTACTAACAATTATTTCAAAAAGCCTTTTATGACTGACACTTGGGTTTTCAGTTTCCAGCAATAGGAATCTATGTCCCACTCAACTCAACGACTTCTTGACAGACGTAATGATCGCGCTCTCTAAAATTATCTCCACGTCAAAAAACAAAGAAGAGAAAGCAAAAACAATTGAAAAGAAATGGCACGTTCGAATTTGTAATGATGGTTGTCATACAATCTTTTATTTTAGGAACAATATTGA
Organism: Sweltsa coloradensis; assembly: GCA_024449915.1. Taxonomy (NCBI): domain Eukaryota; kingdom Metazoa; phylum Arthropoda; class Insecta; order Plecoptera; family Chloroperlidae; genus Sweltsa; species Sweltsa coloradensis. The sequence continues at coordinate 313,242 of JAMZAV010000319.1, forward strand.
TTGTTTAAGTTGTTGCAGTCGAAAAGTATGGACTTGATCTTTGCTTGTAGCAGGGGTAAAAGTATGGACTTGATCTTTGCTTGTAGCAGGGGTAACGAGGAATCGTTCTCACGAACTCTTTGAAGATATCAACAATTGTCAGATATCTCTCCCCCACCCCCCAAGATATATAGGTTTTAACCAAAACGGGCAATTTTGGGCCATTTTGGCTTCTTGTTTGAAAAAGTCAAAACAATTATTTCCGAGACATACAAGAAAATGAAAATGTAGATAAAATTATATTTTTAATTTTTACACAAACAAAAGTCTAAAATAGATTTTGTTCAACGATTTGGCCTTGAAAAAATAAAAACGGTTGACAAATTCAGCGCAATTGACCACTGGGCACACCTGTACCCCGCACCCACCACCCAACTGGCCAACAAGTGGATTTCTACTCCAATATTTCGAATGTGACACGTGCCAACTGAAAAGCCTATTTCAAGGAATGGACAGTGTTGTTTAGAGGTTTAATTTCCTAACTGTGAGTTGACGAGTGCTACTGATGACAAATTATTCTAATCAGCCCAATCATTCCAATCATTGTGCCGGTATACAATTAAAAGACGATTTGACCGACGATTTTCCGTCGCATATGTTAAGTTTTCGAAGGTTATTAGAAAATAATTAACAACGCTAAGTGATCCTAATTCGATTCTAGAAATATTGGAACTTTTGAAATACTAGTTACGAACAATGCGATTGCATCAAATATACCTGACGTCGTCACTGTCCATCTACTATTTTTATCGATACCGTAAGTAGAAAGAAAGCAAAATAATACATTTTAAAAAAGCAGTACCATTTTTTTACTTTTTGCAATTTCTCACGAGGTTATTTTTGGGGAGAGGGGCCCACACATAAATTTTGCGGGGGCCCTGGGATTTTGCGCTACGCCACTGAATTGTTTGAAGTAGAATTCTAAAAAAAAGCTCGATTCAAATTTTTACAAATGTAAAACATTCACGCAAAAAGAGAGAAAGTAGTAACATACAAATCAAAATAACATCATTGACCACAAGATGTCACACGATGTCATGCCAGCATTGCACTTTTTAATAGAATTTGTAATGTTGTAAGTGTTGTGTGGGCTAAAATATCACCAACAAGTTGAAAAGAAACCAGCAACACGGGGAAGTGAACATACATTTTAATGTTACTATTCGAGGCAACAAAACCCTAAAAAATATATAAAATTCCCTGGATGATTAAGTGAATAAGGGCCACGTTGCCACATTGCGCGCAACAAGTACCCGCCATGCAGGCAGGCACAGGGTTGCCGCTCATTCTTCACCGCCTTCTGTAAGCCAGATGAAATGCGCGTCTCTCGTGCTATCAATCACACGACACGTTCACCCTGATAACGTGGTCTCGGCACCCTCACCACTAGGATCGTAGCGGTCGTCGTATACAGATAGCTTGGACCACTGCCTCCTAGATGTATCAACTAGCTCACTCCTTCCCTACGTTGCCACATTGCGCGCAACAAGTACCCGCCATGCAGGCAGGCACAGGGTTGCCGCTCATTCTTCACCGCCTTCTGTAAGCCAGATGAAATGCGCGTCTCTCGTGCTATCAATCACACGACACGTTCACCCTGATAACGTGGTCTCGGCACCCTCACCACTAGCAGAGTCGATAAAGAAGTTTCCCCGTTGGGGAGGTCCTCCAACTCCCTATACCGCCCTGGGTTAAATAAAAAGTCGGTTTTTGGCGTTTGGAATCTAACGTTCCGCGCGAAATCTGTGTGACGATTGATGGAACTACTTCAATAAAACTACGTCACTTTTCTACTAGTAGTTAACAGTCGATGAAGACAAATGGCGGAAACGTCAAAATATTAAATACGATCGAATGTTGGCGAATGTTTTGGAGTAAAGCAAACTATCTTTATTGATGAGGATATTTCTGATGGAGTAGACCTAAGCTTAGGACCTAGGCCGACAATATGTATTGTTCAAGATTTCGATTTGAATGCCAAGGGCGTACTTACGTCTGAAAACTGTATTGTGGCCTTGGGCCTAGGCTACACTTACGTCCGTTAGGCTTGAACAAGACATGTCTCAAATTATTTGGCACGAAAATGTCAGTGACGCCTGCGCAACACTTTATAGTACAATAATAAATCAAAAGTAAATCGTTTTAAAAGACTAGGGCCCAGGGCTTATATGGTTGAAATAAAATTAAAGTTTGACGTTTCGTCTGTTATTTGTTGATTTCAGCGTCACTGCACATCGATAATCTACTGACCGTATTTAGCGTGCAGTGCTTTTATTAGTTTCACATTTAAGCTGCCCTCAGCGCGCAGAGCGTTAGATTCCGTTTTGACTTGGGAGTAAGGGGACCTCCCCAAAGGGGAAACTTCTTTATCGACTCTGCCACTAGGATCGTAGCGGTCGTCGTATACAGATCAGATAGCTTGGACCACTGCCTCCTAGATGTATCAACTAGCTCACTCCTTCCCTACGTTGCCACATTGCGCGCAACAAGTACCCGCCATGCAAGCAGGCATAGGGTTGCCGGTTTGCCGCTTATTCTTCACCGCCTTCTCCTAGATGTATCAAATTTTTCACTCCTTCCCTGCAAGTGTTTTTGTGGTTGTAAATAAATAAATAAATAAATAAATAAAATAAATTCATATTTAGTGTCTACCCACTCAGTCACATAACCCAAGAACGTGGCAGATCTAAGTTCAGAGATTTCGAAGGTCCCCTCCAATTTCCATCAATATAGCATAATTATGCCGTTTGCCCGGTAGAGATCGATCAAACAGACGAAAAAACAACAACAACAAACAAACACAACAAAACACCCGTGCTATTTTTTTCGGGGTAAGTAAAATTAAAGTCTTCGCTTCGCTCATCCAACTACTATCGACGTGCTAACATTGAGTGCTAGCTGCTGCAGATCTAGTTCACGACTCCGCCGCGAGCGCACGGTAGTAATTAACTCCGACCAACGAGAGAAGGATGCAGTGTTTTATCAGTAGCATAACCTACTTTGCGAGTCCCTAGGGAGGAGGAGGAGCGAATTACACCTTCATTATTAACAGGGATGGTAGCTCTGCCTTGTAGAGTTGTGCGTTGTACGTGTTCGTAGATTGCGTCCTCGGTAGAGTAGAAAACCACCTGTGTGTTTGTTATGTTGTGTGTGTGAATGTGAGTTTGTGTGTGGGTGGAGTAACTCATTGCAATATACCATAATAGTATTATTTTAAAAAAAAACTTTAATATAAATAACTAAAAAAAGACGCATTTCGAGTCTATCCACTTTCACATTAATGTGATGATTTTGATTAGAAAGTGATTGATTGATAATTGATTTTAAGTGGAAAATTTAAAGCAGACTAATTGCCAACTCTGTACGCATTTCGTACTTTAAATAAAATGTTATCAATAAGAAATAATAATAAATGGTTTCTCTCTACAAAACAAAACAACAAACAAAAACGCAATCTGACCCGACTGGCAATGGGGAGACCCGGGTTCGATACCCGTCTGAGATGGATTTTTTAAATTTCTGGATTGATTTTCATATAACTAATTAGTGTTTCCTGTTTAATTAAATTGAGAAATTACTTAATGGTATAAGAAGTTAAATTAAATTAACTAAAATATATCTTTATGAACATAAATTTAAATAGAAAGGCAAAGTAATCCAAAACACACGAGTTATTGAAGGTATGCTACAAAATGATTAAATTAAAAATGAAAGTGCTAAATTTTCAAAATCAAAATGCTATTTTTCACATCTATACACCATCAATAACATTGTCTGAAATTGCATTACTGTTCCATTGTATCGAATAAGAAACTAAGAGCCTAAGCATGTATCGTCTTTTTATCACAAACGGCGGAACAGCTCCGGTAAATGAATTCCCGGTGGAACGTCCCGCTAAATGGAAGGAGAGGAAGGGGGAGATAATCTAGTAAATGTAATCATCCCCTCTGCCACGGTCAATAGAGGGTGGTTCATGGCGGGCCAAGTTTTGACCCCAGAATGATTTCTTATATGGTACCTCAAGGCGGATGGTGACGTTGCTGAAACAGAACGCAATATTTCGGACATTTTCAACATCTTTCCAATGGCAACCAATTCCGTCCCCTAACAAAGAAAATGCATTTTATTAACCATATATTATTCTACGTATCTCAGCATGTATAAATATATTGAAATTATTATCAAAATAAAAAGACTGCATAAGAATGAACGAATGAATGAACGAGTTGAATCTCATTTGTAGGCAGCGCACGGGAAAACTCTTTCACAACTTGTGAGCTGACTTGTCGATAAGTTGTGTGAGAGAGAGAGAGAGAGAGAGAGAGAGGGGGGGGGAGAAGTCTTTAAATAAAAACTCTCAAGATTCTCCCGCTAACGTAAACTCCACGGGAGAAAATCTTTGATCCACACACTTTGACGTTTGTATTTTTAAACGACCCGACGTTATTTTTAGCTAGGGGTTCGTTTACGATCCATACAAAGTACCTGCCAGTCAAATGTCCACGTTAATATCATTTCAACGAGGCACTTTCCCCTATAATTGTTTCGAAGAACGGGAATCGTAATAGGCCAATTAGTGATGGTAATTAACAAACAAGGACAACTCCGATTGTTAATTAATTGGCCAGTCAGTCAACCGTAATCTTAAGAGGCTACACCTCAACCTATTCTATTTCCCCAATGGTTCTACGGAAATATGCAGGGGTGTGGAAGTTAGTGGAAAGTTTGTAGAGTTTGTAATCATTTTGTCCATACTAATTAGGTAGCCTAACTCGCTGTGCACCCTTTACTGAAACGTATATGTTCGCTCTATATGTTAGTAAACTAGGCCGCTTCGCGAACGCTTTTTTTAGTCGCGTTGATGGATGAACTTTTTTGTAAGTTTTTAGTTTGCGTGGGATCTCTTTACTTTTGCAAGTGCTTTTTGAACGCATTGTAGGTGATTGTTGTCAAGTTACTTGTTAATTGTCATTATATACCTAAATAACTCATATTAAAACCTTTATTCTAAGGATTCTGGCTAACTTTTCCAACTTTTTCTTTCAAAAGGCAATACATTACCATTATCTCAATGTCAATCCAATCCGTCCGTCAATGTGTATCCGTTTAAAAATATATAACATAACAGAGCGAAAAAGTCAGAATAAACTAGCTTGAAGGAGAAATTACCAAATATTGGTCAACATAGTATTGTGTCTACTTTGAATAAGGTTTCTAACTTAGTGTTTTACAATTGGCAGTCTATCAGTCTGAATGTTTTTTTAAAGAAAATTGCGAATATGTGAAATTATTAACAATAACAAAGAAACATAACAAAATTATACAAAATAACGTAAATAAACGGCTGGCTTAAATTAAACCTACTTTATTGGCATAAGAAGCGAATGGATATGGACCTTGCACAGTTTGCAAAGTAATTACGTACTATAAATCTTAGGGATTAATTAATTTCAATGCATTAGGTTAGTTATTATTAGGTTACGATACGGACAAGTTATCTTTAGCACAAATTGTAATTCCGAGATAGTAATATTGTATAATAGTGACTAACAATTGAGTTTCTAATGTTGTTAGTTACAAGTTCTGAGCCCACTTATTATCAATTCACATTTCTTGCACTCACAAGTAGTACTTGAACACAGCTATGACTGTTCACAAGCAAGTAAACTTCCCCACAAAGTTTCGGCGTTAGAAACGCGAACGACATCTAAAAAAACACAGTTTGGGCAACTTTCCAACTCCATCTTACAATGTAATTGAAAAGTTGTTTGGACAACTAAGTTCATTTGTGTGAACACACTCAAAGAAAATGTTATTGACTTAAAACAAATTTCACGCTCCCATCAATTGATTTAACCTTTTAAATGCCACCACTCAAGTTACTCTACGCACACTAAAAGATGCTGAAAGTAGAATTAGAGTCTAGATGGGGGACGGGTTCTTAACGTTCGTTACAAAGAAAAAGCCACTATTTTGAAGTTACTTATTACAAGATTACGCAGTGTTTAAGGAATTTCAGTATAACGTAAATATAAATAAGAGTACCGCAGGTTCAAATCCCGCATAAGAGATTTAAAAAAAAAATTGACGAACTCGAGCAAACCAAGCGTGGACGCAGAATGTCTGGATCACATGGATCCTTTGTCCTGTCGGGTTGTAGTTCGCATCAAATGTAAGTAAGAATGTGTGTATGGCGCGTGCAAACCAAGCGTGGACGCAGAATGTCTGGATCACATGGATCCTTTGTCCTGTCGGGTTGTAGTTCGCATCAAATGTAAGTAAGAATGTGTGTATGGCGCGTTTAGAGAATTTTTGAGATGTGCTTACTTCTTTTTAGTAACTAACGCGTAAATGTGCCTTCAAAAAGGTAATTTGTACATTGTGTAGGGAACAATTTGTGAAATGTTAAATGTTGAAAATAGGAGGTAAAAGTATTCATACTGTATGTGAAATTAGCTGAATTTGCCGATGAATTTTTACATGGACATTTAACATTGTAAAAAAGTTGGGCCCTTAATATTTGATATTCTTGATAACATATAATATATTGTTCATGAATATTAGGTACTATGGACATAAATTAAATAAACACATAATTACACAGATCAAATAAAATAAAGAAATCCAATGGGATGCCTCAAGTGACTTGATAGCAAAGAATAAATTGCTGACAATACATCAAAGAGTTGTTTCTAGTGCGAGTGAAAGAGAGAGAGAGAGAGAGAGAGAGAGAGAGAGAGAGAGAGAGAACGCAGAACGATAAACAGCGAGTGATTATCACTTAGTTCTGACAGGGGTTAAAACTTTCCCTCTGAATGTCTGAATGTACTAGCTAACGAGGGTGGGGTGGGGGGGGGGGGGGGGGGGGAAAGTCCAACTTTGTTACGTATACGTACATTGCATCAAGTGCGGTTGTGAATTCCACGTTTGTGCGTCAAAACTTTGGACAGAAGGCTAGCTAGATTGACCTTGACTTGTCTAACTACCAAACTAGCTGCTAACCCTGGTTCCGAGGTCACGCCCAACTACCCCTAGACATAGACTAACGATTGATTGATGGGCTAACCTGCCCTGTTCAAGTTATGGAAGTAAAGCACTTTTTATACATCATTATAGATTCCATTGTGCATAAAATGTACATAAGGCAATGTCAAAGTGAAAACGAAGGCAGCCGATAATACGTTTTATTTTTCATTCCACATCGTGTGCCTACATTAATGGATGGGTTAAGAAGACAAATGGACTAACACCATTTTCTTTTTATTAATGTGCATTTCTGTATATCCACATTCAAAATATTGAATGCCTAAATTTACCAATATATCAACTATTTGGATAAACTAACCCAGAATACCAAAAACATGAATTTGTTAAGAAGCAAAACGGACCAATCACTTTACATGGTGTTTTAGGCCAAAGATATGAATTTATTAAATTTTCGAGTGTGTTTTTAAAGTTAATATGCGAAGAAAGCAATAGGTTTCCAATACAAACCGTTTAAGCTCATGCATTTTATGAATAACTCAAAGCTTTAACTCCAATTAGCTAGGGGATAGGACATGTGTGGGTTGGTCGACTTTGCTTCCCAATCTCCGACAATAAAGCAACGTTGATGACAAAACGAAGGTTGTGGAGGGAAGGGGAATATATTTTTCTTGTGGCTAGGTCGCTAAGGACACAAAGTAGATTTTAATAAAACAAATCGATTGCCGACGTTTTTCTTAAGTTACAGTCTAGTTTTCAACAAGGACACACCGATCGCTAATCGAAAGACTAGAAAAAGGGAACAATAAGCCTACTACGGTAATGTTTTCCCCCATTACTTCAAAGACGGATAAATAAAAACATAATTATATTATGACCGCATCGAAAATGTGCCTCCATATATAATTTTATTGGATGAGCGTAGCGAGCGTAGCGAGCGAAGCGAAGATTCCATTTCACTACACTGGAGAAAAAAATTCGGAATGTTTTTTTTTTTTTTTTTTTTTTTCCTTTTCTTTTTTTTGGGTATTTTTGTCTTTTGGTCCCACGTTCCGGTTTAAAAACCGATAATCCGATTGCGATAAAAATTTTTGGGGGCCTTCAAAAATTTGAACTTAGAACTGGCCCCGTTTTGAGGCAAACGGGAAAATTTTTTTTTCATGAAAAACGCAATTTTACGATCTTTTTTAATTTTTTAAAAAAAATTTTTCCTTATAACCCTGCATGCTTTATCCGATTTTTTGATTTTTGAAAAAGAACCCTTTTTTTTTATAATTTAGATATTTTTTGGAAATTTGAGCGCAAATTTAAAAAAAAATTTATCAAAAAAACGAAATTTTAAAAAGGTTTTTTTTTTTTTTTAAAAAAACTTTGCTTATAACACCTACATGCTTTATCCATCGTAATCATTTTTTTGAAGAAACCCTTTTTTTTATGAATTAATATATTAGTGTAAAAATTTTAGCGCAATCGAGAAATTATTTCTTAGAAAAACGCAATTTTAAAGATTTTTTTTAAAATTACGATTAATTTAAAAAAATTTAAAAAATTAAGTAAAAATTTTTTAAATTTTAAATTTAAATTTTAAATTTAAAAAAAATTTCAAATAAGTAATGATTTTTTCCACAGAAAAACAGAAAAATTCGCATAACACATGGCAGCTCAATGCACCAAATTACGCTCATCCAACAACGCGGGCGGGACTTAAACGTTTTCCTAGTATATAAGAAATAAGTAAAAGGTTTTGAAAGCATAAGACAAGATTTTTATAACAAACGCTTTGCGTTGGTTGATGTAAAATCCCGTAATATTACTTAAAATTGTAATTGTTATTGAAAATGTTAATAAAGACATGCAAACATGAGTATAATATGCATAATGTGACAAATTATCATTCATAATAAAAAAGAATGATAACAGAAAACACCATCTAATAACATTTTCATCGCAATATCTAGCCACACATTTTTCGATGATTGCCGGACTCACTTTACCGTATGTAGTAGACTGGAATTTTACAATAAATAACCCGCATAAGTTACATATTTTAAATGAGTTTTCTTTATATATAAATTGAACCCCTTCTTCTAAATAAAGCATATTATAGAGCCCACTACTTGACTTAAAATTTAAAATTCCTGACCTCACATTTCTTTACGTTTTTCCTCACTACATCTTCAGTGATCACTTCAGATAACAAATGGTAGCCTGGAAACTGGAACTGTTGAGTTGACAACTACTGCTATGAATTACGACTATTTGTTACCGGCTACATATATAAGGGCTTAATTTCATTATAACTTATCATAATCAACTGTATAATGGTAACATTTATCACTCATCTCATGGATGTGTTAAATATTAATCTTATATTATTTTATAAATGTTAAGGATGAGACAAAATCACTACAGTGGATGGGCTACAAGGTCTGTTTTCCTGTCCCATTCGGTAATTTTTAACCAGTGTGCTAATTAACAAAAATCATGATGAATACAATTAATTATTTAATTAGGTTGCTAATATAATAGTGTTTTATGTACTGTGCAAGTGTTTCCTTCCGAGTGTTCTTGCGTGTTTTTAGCAATAAAGCTTGTGCTTGTCTAATTGGATTCCTAGTTATTCGTGTGGAGTTGTACCTCTGGTTATCCAAAGTATTTGTTAATTTTTGCCCTGTGTGCTTATTATAGAGAATAATAATAAATAAAATAAATAAAGTTCATAATGATGTTGATAATATTGCTAATAATATTTGTATATGAGAAAAAATGTACTTTTTTAGTCATTTTTGTTATTCACTCATGTCACATAATAATTATTCTTGTCATACTCAGTATTTTATATGGCTTTGTTAACTAAATAAGCTTTACAATATAATTGAGTCAACCATTCATTCCGCTGACAACACGATAGCGTGTGCGCTTCTCCCCGTACGACCCTGTCCAAGAAACCTAGGAAATTATAGCGTTTTGTCTTTGCCGAATTATCGTTCATTACTAGCGATTAATCTTAGGTTCGGATGAGGCGAACCTAACCTATATATAAACACAAGCTGGCACATGAAACAAGGCAATCTAAAAATTATTTATTTTGTGAGCGAGGTTTTAGTTAATGTACGCTGTCATTGTTGAAACACGCAGGATACTAGATAAGAGATGATAAGATAATGATCCGACAGTGATTCTAGGAAATAAATTGTTTCATTATTTGTGACATCACTTTATATTTGCTTACAAGGATAAATGAACGTTAGGTATGTTGAACATTGCATTTTTTGTTGTTTGGTATCTAAATTTTACTATTATAAACTTTGTAACTAATATATATATATATATATATATATATATATGTTTTAAGTATCTTTACGGTAAATAATCACGCACAGTATTATAAAAAATAACTTTAATCCCAACGTTTCAGAAAAACTATGTTTCCATTTTCAAGGGAAGGTTAAAAACAAAAATTCAATAAAACAACAACAGCATTATAAAAAAAAAAAAAAATGGAAACAAAAAACACACTACCTTGCAAACATAGAAAATTACAAAGATCCAATTGCAGTGAACCTAAAATCAAATCACTTGGTTGCATTGTGAGTGTGACTTCTTGTTACCATTCTAGCAGGCCTATCGCTGTCTTCATGTCTGTCTGTTGTTTTTAACCTTCCCTTGAAAATGGAAACATAGTTTTTCTGAAACGTTGGGATTAAAGTTATTTTTTATAATACTGTGCGTGATTATTTACCGTAAAGATACTTAAAACATTAACCATGGATCACGAAAGCTTAAGACAAAACATATATATATATATATATATATATATATATATATTTTAAGCAAAATAAAGACTATCTTTTTATCTACCTACCTACTTCGGCAGAGTTTAAATTTTTGTTGTCCATCATTCAGAAAATGTAAAGTTAATTGATGTATTAAATAAATTGGTGTTGTAATATTATTATTTTAAACTAAATAAATAAAAATAAATAAATTGTATTTAGAGTCTACCCACTCAGTTATTGGATGAGCGTAGCGAGCGAAGCGAGTGAAGCGAAGACTTCAATTTCACTGACCCCCAAAAAATTTAGCTCGGTGTTTTTTTTTTTTTTTTTTTTTGTCTGTTTGTTAACTCTCTACCAGGCAAACGGCATATCCGATCTTGATGAAAATTTGACAGGACCTTCGAAATCTCTGAACTTAGAGGTGTATTGTTTTTGGGTACAATCGAAGAAATATTTCTCATGAATATCGTACTTTTACGATTTTTTTCGATTTTTAGTGCAATATTTTCGTGCCATTTGGGCCAATTCTGACCAAACGGGTGGAGCTACAACTTTCATATTATACATGGACATTAAGGTTATGGTGATTGAGTACATTTTGAAAGAAAAAGTTGAAAAAGTTAGCCAGAATCTATAGAAATAAAGCTTTTAATATAAGATTCTTTGTTTTTGTACGATATTTTCGTGCCATTTGGACCATTTCTGACCAAACGGGTGGGGCTTCAACGTTCATATTATACATGGACATTAAGGTTATGGTGATGTAGTACCTTTTGAAAGAAAAAGTTGAAAAAATTAGCCAGAATCCATAGAAATAAAGCTTTTAATGTAAGTTTTTTATGGTAAATAATACTAATTGACAAGAAACAAAAGAAACTTGACATCATTCACCTACAATGCGTAGGCAGCAAAACAAAGCACTTGCAAAAGTAAAGATATCCCACGCAAACTAAAAACTTTAAAAAGCTCATCCATCAACGCGGCGGGACTTTAGCGTTTTCCTAGTATAACTGATTTTCAGTGGGGGACTTTAAATCAAAGCGACTAAGCCAACCCTGTAGGCCCCGACGCAATCGGCGAGTGAGCGATAACCAACCAAAGATCGTTATTTTTTGGATGAGCGAAGCGAAGACTTCAATTTCACTGACCCCCCAAAAAATTTAGCTCGGGTGTTTTTTTTTTTTTTTTTTTTTGTCTGTTTGTAACTCTCTCCCAGGCAAACGGCATATCCGATCTTGATGAAAATTTGACAGGACCTTCGAAATCTCTGAACTTAGAGGTGTATTGTTTTTGGGTACAATCGAAGAAATATTTCTCATGAATATCGTACTTTTACGATTTTTTTTGATTTTTTGTGCGATATTTTCGTGCCATTTGGGCCAATTCTGACCAAACGGGTGGGGCTACAACGTTCATGTTATACATGGACATTGAGGTTATGATGATGTAGTACATTTTTAAAGAAAAAGTTGAAAAAGTTAGCCAGAATCTATAGAAATAAAGCTTTTAATATAAGTTTTTTGATTTTTTGTGCGATATTTTCGTGCCATTTGGTCCAATTCTGACCAAACGGGTGGGGCTACAACGTTCATATTATACATGGACATTAAGGTTATGGTGATGTATTACCTTTTAAAAGAAAAAGTTGAAAAAGTTAGCCAGAATTCATAGAAATAAAGAAAGCTTTTAATATAAGTTTTTTACGGTAAATAATAAAAATTGACAATAAACAATAGAAACTTGACAACAATCACTACAATGCGTAGGCAACAAAACAAAGTACTTGCAAAAGTAAAGATATCCCACGCAAACTAAAAACTTTAAAAAGCTCATCCATCAACGCGGCGGGACTTTAGCGTTTTCCTAGTAATAGGAAATATAGCAATCAGTGGTATGGACAGTGCGAACACCCGCGAATCAACGCCAGAATCAACAAGGCCGATTCAGCACAACTCTGAATTTATTATGTGCTTCGTTGCTAGGACGGCTCCAAAGTCACCGTTTACAAACTCCTAAGACAAGAACTGATGGACTTAAGTCCAAATCAGAAGTTAAAAAACTTCTGACTATGGCGGGAATCGAACCCTGGACCTTCTGCATTGGAAGCAGATACGCTAACAACAAGACCAACGAGCCACACAAAGCTTAGGTGCATTTTATTAATTAGTGTGCATTTATGTACTTCATTTTATTCCGTTATCCTCTTTTCAGAATCAGTTTTTTATATCAAATAGCATAGACGTAAATAATTAAATAAATAAACTTTTAGCGTTTTTGACAGATATCACTAAAAAATAGACTTTTTGTAAATATTTTTCTACAATCGATTTATGAAAAGGGCCATGAAGAAACATTCATATAATATTTAATTCTTTCTTAATTGAGTTTAAGTATCGAACAAATGGGGCACAAGTAAATCGACTTCATAAATCGGTTCAAGCTGTGACGGACATGCAGTTCTAACGAGACTTAAACTGTAGAAAGCAACAAGTGTGATAGAAAGGGAACGAATCTCTGTTTCTGTCTCAGCTAAAAACCCTTCTTAACCCTTAACCAGACTTAATACGAACTGAGATCAAGGTAAGAAGAGCGACGAACTGTGAAGTAAAACATGTTGTTAATTAAAAGTCAATCTTCTTTTAGAAGAAATCTTTTTCTTTTCTAAATTATTAACATTTCCTTCTTTCGTATCTACTTTTCAACATTCTCAGCTTTCTTGTGCTCGGTTGGTAAATGTTTCTGAAGTTTTAATTTAGAATTTTCCGTTCTACTTTCCAATCTTTCCTCATTTATTGAATTACAAAGCTGTTTTTTTGCATTATTGCTTAATTAAATAACTCTCGTGGATTTTGTTGCTTGCTGTGTAGAAAACTTTTTATTAGGTCGCCATCGACAAAAACGTAAGGAGATACAGAAAGAAGATACTAGGAGAACAGATATTTTGATTGAAATATTGTTTTGAAATATATAAGTGTAAATCCTTATAGTATCATTTTTAAGCTTAAGCAAATTTGATCGTTTTAAAATATTAGAACATGGTTAATTGGTAAATTAATTTCTCCTTTTTCAAAGAAAATACGAACTTGAAATGTTTAAACATAAGTTTATTTATAACCACTAATTAATTAAAAATACATGAGGTCAAACTTAAGTTTTAACACAAATAAATTTTGTAGCATTTTTAGAAATTGTGAACTTTACATCTACTTACATAAAAATGATTACCTCAATCGTTTTATCATCTGCATAATCATGTAATTAATCATTTTGTTCTCTACAATATTTCACCTAGTTAGATTTGATTCAAACAAGCTAAGCCATTTACAAACGAAGCTCATTTAAGCTTGATTAATCAATTTAATGAATATAACATAAAGTGAATAAGTTGTTATAAATGTACCTAATATATGAATGTAATGTCCTTAGTTTTGAATTACTATTCAGAAATTGGTTGAATAAATAATAAGATAATAAATAACAACGAAAAACGCTTATTCCATCCATCGATAACAATCAAGCTGTAAAATGTTTAGAAACGATTCGTTGCGTGTCCATTAACACCAATACACAAATAAAATAAATAAAGAATAAATTCATATTTACAGTCTATCCAACTGGTTTCAAAAAAGATTTTCAGTGGGAGAAATCAAATTTAAAACCGGCCAAGCCAACCCTGTAGGCGTCGACACTAACGAAGAGCGAACAATGACCAACTAGAGACCAGTATATTTAAGTAGGAAACACCAATCAATCAAGCAGGACACGATTCCACCCGCGGACAGCACCAGAATCAACTAGGCTGATTCGGAACAACCTAAGAATTTATAATGTGCCTAGTTGCTAGGACGGCTCCTTAGTCACCGTTTACAAAATCCTAAGTTAAAAAATGATGGACTTAACTTCTGTCTTAAGTGGAAATCGAACCCTGAAGCAGAGTCTCTTAACACAAGACCAACGAACCATACAAAGGAAAACATTAAATGTGGTTTTGTGAGAACTATAGCCTGTACGAAAAAATATTGTAATGTGATAGTAATTAAGTTTTTTATTAGAATTTTAACTAGGACTAGGAAAACGCTTAAGTCCCGCCGCGTTGTTGGATGAGCGTAATTGGTGCATTGAGCTGCCATGTGTTATGCGGATTTTCTGTTGTTCTGTGAAAAAATCATATCTAAGTTGAATTTTTTTAAATTAAATTAAATTAAATAAAAAAATAACTTAAATTTTTAAATTTTTAATCAATCGTAATTTAAAAAAAGGAAAAAATCGTAAAATTGCAATTTTCATAAGAAATAATTATTTGATAGCGCTCAGATTTCACACGAATATATAAATTCATGAAATTGAGGTTCTGTGAAAAAAACATTACGATCGGATAAAGCATGTAGGGGCTATAAGCCCAAGAAATTTTAAAAATCGAAAAAAGTCGTAAAATTGCGATTTTTTAAAGACATTTATCTTTCGATAACGCTCAAATTTCACACGAATATATCAATTCATAAAATAAAGGTTCTGTGAAAAAATTATTACAATCGGACAAAGCATGTAGGTCTTATAAATCGAAGAATTTTGTTAAAAATCGAAAAAAATCGTAAAATTGCGATTTTCATGAGAAATAATTTTCCGATTGCGCTCAAAAACGTGGCAGTTCTAAGTTCAGAGATTTCGAAGGCCTCCATAAAATTTCATCGCAATCGGAGTATCGGTTTAGCCGGAATCGTGTGGACAAACAGACAAAAATACAAAAAAAAAAAAGAAAGAAAGAAAGAAAGAAAGAAAGAAAGAAAGAAAGAAAGAAAGACATTCCGGAATTTTTTCTCCGGTGTAGTAGAATGGAATCTTCGCTTCGCTCATCCAAAAACGCTTAAGTCTCGCCGCGTTGATGGATGAGCTTTTTTGTAAGTTTTTAGTTTGCGTAGGACCACCTTTCCTTTGCAAGTGCTTTTTGAATGCATTGTAGACGATTGTTGTCAAGTTTCTATTGTTACTTGTTAATTGTTATTATAAACCTAAAAAAACTCATATTAAAACCTATATTCTATGGATTCTGGCTAACTTTTTCAACTCTTTCTTTCAAAAAGCAATACATCACCATTACCTTAACGTCAATGTAAAATATGAACGTTGTAGCCTCACCCGTTTGATCAGAATCGGCCCAAATGTCACGAAAATATCCCACTAAAAATCGGGGGAAAACCGTGAAAGTACGACATTCATGAGAAATATTTCTTCGATTGTACCCAAAAACGTGGCAGGTCTAAGTTCAGAGATTTCGAAGGTCCCCTCCAATTTTCATCAAGATCGCATAGGCCTATGCCGTTTGCCCGGTAGAGAGCGAACAAACAGAAGAAAAAAAAAACATTGGAGCTAAATTTTTTGAGGGGTCAGTGAAATTGAAGTGTTCGCTTTGCTCATCCAATTAATTAAATGAATATCTAAACTACAACCCGCAACCGATTATTATATTTCAATATTTTTTCTTGCTCTTTTTTCTTGTTGTTCTAACAAAACCACTTAGTTGTCTAGAATCATTTTTTAAAAAGATATTTTGAGTCGTTCTCGAGAATCACGAAAAAACTGTAATTTCGCGTGGTTTTAATTTAGCGACTATCCCATCCTCTTAATTTCCCTGGTTCCGTGCTGAGAAATAATCCATACTCTTTACTTAACAGATTCACGTGCAAAGGCAATAATGTGTGTTTAGTTTCTTGGCTTTCAATCCGTGTAAAGCTGAACTTTAAGACTTGATGCTAAGTTGTTAATTGAGAAGTTGGTCGATGGCGGGTGTAACAAGTATAAATAACGCTGCAAGAAGCCTAGACGTACACAACATATACGCACGTGCGTGCCCAAGTTGGCTAACATTTTATTATGTATTTTGATTGATTTATTTAGTTGTTTATTTAATAACCCAACAATCAAGACGCTTCCCACATAAAAATAATAGTTATTTATTAAACAATGACAACAAAATTTACTAAAAGTGACAGCGACAGCGATAACGTTAGCGACAAAAGTCGATTAACATCGACAACTTTAGTGAGAAAGACAAGTGAGAACTGCCACCTCGAATTTTCGTCATACTAAATTAAAAAGTAATTACTTACGTTTGCTGTATGTAGTTGTTTATTACGTTGAGAAAACATAGGCAGACGACATTAAAAATGTTAAATTTGTAATTGTTGCCAAAACACAGGTTATAAGCTTGTATAGCTTCTCACTAAAGTTGTCACTCACTGTCACTGACGCTGTCACTTTGTGAACATGATATATTTACAACAGAACAACTAAGACTAAACTAAGAAGTACGATGACATTCATTCAGGCCGACAATTCAGCGCCGAGGCTATGCCCCGCTTGAGAAACGGTTGTTGGGAGATATAATATAATGTACAACAAATAATTAACATTTTATTTATATTTATTTTGTCTTTCACATTGGTGTGCAAATGTGAATGTGGCTAAATTAAATAAGGATAATTTCGTATAGATGTTATAATATTTTACTGTTTTTGAAACGAAGGCCACACACGATTCAAGTAAATCGTTAGGGCAGATTCATTCAATAGTGTGTAATGAAATAAATACATAATAAAAAGGTGTATTGCAGATAAATAGGACTACAGTATCAGTGATGTCATAGAAACGCTGCATACGTACAGATCAAAACAATCAACTTCCCCTTCACTCCCCTCACTTTACTTAAGCTAAATATGTTTATTCAAATTACCGTTGATTTGCACAAGAATTAATTAACTTTCAACTCTCTCGAAAGACTCGCAGCGAAAACGGTGCAAGATTATGACGAATTCTTCTTGAATAATGTTCAATATTTAAAGAAAATTTACGAGAAAACTAGGGATATTATTAACCGTTCCTAGGCTTTGCATAACTTCCCTCGTAACAAATTGCCTGACGCACCCAACCCACCGCCTGCTTTCCGCACCATCAAAGAATACAACGATAAGAAAAACTCTTTTCCGAGTACCATTGGTAAATACATTTTCTATTTTATTTCAAGTTTTCTCTTTCTGACGGTTTCTCTCGGGTTTCACATAAGCTGCTTACTGTGGCTAGGACCGATAGCAATCCGCAGATATCGCAGGGGAAAAACAAGTTTAAAGTATTTTCCCATGGTATTGTCGACCAACGCTTCGAACGCGCAATGCGGGAAAGCGTGTAAGCGACTTGCGGTATAGGTATAAACCGAAACGAGGAAAAAAATGTAACATATT
This sequence comes from Sweltsa coloradensis, assembly GCA_024449915.1. Taxonomy (NCBI): domain Eukaryota; kingdom Metazoa; phylum Arthropoda; class Insecta; order Plecoptera; family Chloroperlidae; genus Sweltsa; species Sweltsa coloradensis. Next base: position 331,279 of record JAMZAV010000319.1, read on the forward strand.
GTAAGCCTTTAATCTGGTGAATTGTAACCGGATTTTGTTTTCTAATTATGGAACGAGATCGAAAAAGACGATAGGCGATCTGGTGATGCGCCTATACTGATGACGATATAAACACAATAAAGCCACCAAAGAAATAAAGAGATTAATGTAGCTAAACAAGTATGAGTGTACCGAAACGCGGGAGCAAAGCTACTTTTATCAACAGATGGCGAGGATGGATATAAAAATAAGTTATTTTCAAGCATAAAAATATCGTTTTTGGTGGAGGCGCCAAGAATTTACATGTAAATCTAATGCCAGGCTTACCAAGTTCATTTGACCCTGAGGATCACAGAAAACATTCTGGATCATTGTTGCCCAATGTAAACACAGCATGCCAATAGTAGGAGGTCATGTTCTGTTTTTATCGTGAGACGTGACACACGCCCAGATGGACGGACGGGAAGAAACGTGATGTTTATAGACAAGCTTTGCGAAGAAAGCATTTAGTAATTTGGAAATTTAGACGAGCAAGACATCCCAAGGGGAAGGTACTTGACGCAAAACCTGCCAATCACTTTCTGTACATCCGGGATATATAAACACACACATAACAAAAACTTGTAAAAATACAGCCAAACCTTACACACTCAAAATAAATTAGATCTAAAAAAAGGGCCAAGCTCATCTACCCTTACACATTTGCGCATTCTTAATTCATAAACGTACAGTGTCCCGTAACAGCATCCTTGAAAAGCTTGGCAAAATAGACTTTTCAATATTAATTTAAATGTGATAGTTCATCCAAGTTCTTTTTTTTCTAATTAATTCAAACGTAATATCATTTAGATTTGGTATGATGCTCTAGTAACTATGTGGAACAAAAAAGATGCAGGTGAAAGCCGATTTAATAAATTTCCCAAAACACCAATTTTCGCTATTTTCTGGACCAAAAAAATGAAAAATTCATATAAAATCACACTTACAAGATATAATTTTTTAAACAGACATTTTAGTGTAGTATTGTGCTATAGATTATGTGGTAAAAAATAATTTTTTGGGTTAATAGCCGCCTTAAATTGTTAATAGCAAAACACTGCAGTGATGATTCCGGGCGTGTGTTTAATCACGCAATAGTCTGAAAGAAACATTAATCCACCAGGTACATCAAACTCGTCCTCTATGCATAACAAAACTTTGTAATCTAATAACAAACCAAGTTTGATGTGGAACTACCGTGACTAGCCACCATTCATACCCTGCACTACTCGCCTTTATTACCATCAAGCTTTAGAATTGATGCATTTCAAACTACGCGTTGGTATTATACTTGCAAACTCAAAAGAAACTACATCGATAAATTGCTGCTACGTTATTCTGGTTTTCACTCGTCTCAAATTGCAAAATAATTTCTTGCTCGAGGAATGATTTAGATATTGTAAGTTGACTTGGATGGATGTGAGCTATATGATGCCCTACCCTGTTCCTTATAGTATTAAACAATTCAATTGCACTTTACACGAGCAGAATGTTAAACTTTAATAAATGTCCCCGAAATATCTCATTTAACAATTTAACCGTTTAAAGTATTACTCATACAAAAACTTGTAAAAGGACAGCCAAGTCTAACGCACTTAAAAGCATTGAGATACCATTCTACACTTGCGTACTCTCAATACGTATTGTACTACGCCTCGTGACTGCATCCTTGCAAAAAATTGCAAAAATTTATTTGCAACTATTATTTGAAACGTAAAAATTTATTTTGCCAAGATTTGCAAGGATGAAGTTAAATCGTGTAATGAATTTATGCCTTAAAAGTCATGGCGTCCATGATCATGGACATGAAATTCCGAATTTAAATCCGGGTAAATGATAAGTTTTTCAGTTTGACCATATTTTTTAATTTTTTTTGGTGAATTAAAAAATAAATTTAAAAAATCCCCATTTCAATGGGATAAATTGTACCTTTATTAGAGAAGATTGAAAATGTACATCCGCAAAAATTGCTAAAAATGTGAAAATTTTGGTTTTGCCCGGAAATGTAATATTGTTGTAGTATTGCTGTTTTTTTAGATAAGCAAAATCTAAAATCTACCAAAAATTCAGAAAAAAATCTCATTTAGAAATGTGCTTCAAATTTAAATTTGAACTTAAATTGTAGCTTTTATTTCAAATCCAAAATTTGGCCCAAATTCCTTAAAAATCGTCCTAAAAAATATTGAAAAATATCAAAATACTCAGAACAAAATAAGAAAAATGAATTGTTTGTTGAAAATGACCTAATAAGCACCAATTTAATTCGTGACTGAGAGGGTTAAGAGTACGAAAATGTAGACGGGTTCATAAGCATGGTTCTTCTTTTAGATCACAATGCTTTTGTGTGCGTAAAGCTAAGCTGTCCTTCAACAAGTTTTTTTTCGTATGTGTGGGATCTCATTACTTTTTTAAGTTCAATTGCAAAATTTAAATGTAAAATTAGAATAATTGTATTACTGTACAGCGTTAAGTATTAATTGCTATGGTATTACCAAGAAACAATACAAGAGTGTAAAATAACTAACACCCGCCAACACTTAGTTGTATACACATTGTAGTCAATAAGTTCATAAAAATACATTTTTGTACCATACAAAATGATTATGTTAGAACCTTGGTTTCGATGCCTTCCAGTTAAAACCTTTTCTTTAAAGTACGTATAACAACACTATTAACTTAATGTCCATGCAAAATTTGAATGTTGTAGATCCACCCATTTGATCAGAATCGCCGGGCAATAAATTGGCGAATTAGCTATTATTATGAGGAGTAACCAATTTAACTAATTTTGAACGTGTTTCAACTCATTTTTTCACCCAGAAAGAATGTTCGTACCCCGACCAAATTTGGTAAAAAAAGAAGATGACAGTTTTCAAATTCATTTCACGTTTCATGACGGCTGGGTGACACCTAGAAATGATATATAAATGAATGCAATGTATGCACACATTGTATTTTCGGGTAAACCGTGTGGTTTTATTTTATTTGTTCCAACGTTTCGGGCAGTTCTCCCTGCCCATCTTCAAGGAAATTAAAACATAAAAAATATTAATAACGAAAAAAAAAACCTTACATCATAACATACACTACAACTAGGCCTAGATACATAGACAAAACTAAATAGCTTAGAAAACATAGGTACTCAAGACTAACTATACATCCAATGATAAAAAAAAAATATGAAGCCAACAACACATCCTATTACTGTTTAGATGACCTCAGCGCACGAGTTGATGGCTCAAGGGGTCCTTGTTGAGTCTTCCTTCTCTTGTCAGCACTTTGCCCGAGACGTTGCAACAAATAAAATAAAACCACACTGATTACCCGAAAATACAATGTGTGCATATTCAATCCGTGAAAGTCTGCGATATAACATATATATGTATGTCTATAAAGTTCCATCTTGTTCAGACATCTTGTTTCTAAACGTCACGAACACCGCCCGACGCATGTAAAGTGACAGACCATTATGCCGCGAACTTTCCCCACTAATCTAGTAGCAGGCGGTCCTGTCCTGTCCTGTCCGGTCTGTTGTTTTGTTACAATATACAGTTCCACTCTCTGTCAATCCAAGCGAGTCGTCTACTGGCTAGTGCAACAGGTGATATACTCAGACCGCCATCAATATGCTAGCTAACTCGAACGAGCGAACGAAAGTTACAACTTCGTACAAAAAAAAAAAAACAAGAGCAGAAAAAGGGTGAATCAAACATCTGTAAAACATACTATTCCTGTTGATATAAATAACATCGAAGGAAGGGAAAAGTGGGGGTTCGGAGAAGACGACACAATGATAGCGAACTTCAGATCAATAACGGTATAAATATACGGATGGACTGACCTGAAATGGAAGATGCGAATGTAGCGCTGTTCTAGAAGAGTGGGAGAAATCGGAACTAGACGCGGGGTGGATAGGGGAAAGGGAAAAGTAGAGCGTTGGGGATGAAACGAGAGATATAAGATAGATAACATATTATTATACTAGGAAAACGTGCGAGTGAGTGTTGAGTACCCGAGAACATTTTTAACTTGATTGATATATAAGGTAAAAATGATAGGGTTTGAGTTGAGATGGTATCAGGCGCGTCAACTGTAAGGCCATGATGCGAAACTCTAGCCTAGGCTAGGGAGGAAAGAACTATGCTGACTTGATCCAGCCTTAGATAGGGGGAGGAAGGGAATGTTGACGGGTACTCAACACATGAATCGCTCACTCGTCTAACAATGACATTTGGTGGCGTTTTCCTAGTTAATTAATCTGTAAATTTTAAGTGTCCTTCAGGTAAAGTACAGACGAGGTATGGCCGGAGGGAACCACGCAGTAGAGGTTTCACCATCAATGTTATATGAGTAGAAAATCGTGTTGTTTAAAATAAATAAATAAATTGTATTTAGAGTCTATCCACTCAGTTATATAACTGATTTTCAGTGGGGGACAGTAAATCAAAGCGACCAAGCCAACCCTGTAGGCCCCGACGCAATTGAAGAGTGAGCGATAACCAACCAAATATCGTTTTTTTAATAGGAAATATAGCAATCAGTGGTATGGACAGTGCGAACACCCGCGGATCAACGCCAGAATCAACAAGACCGATTCAGAACCACTGTGAATTTATTATGTGCTTCGTTGCTAGGACGGCTCCAAAGTCACCATTTACAAACTCCTAAGACAAGAACTGATGGACTTAAGTCCAAATCAGAAGTTAAAAAACTTCTGACTTTAGGGGGAATCGAACCCTGGACCTTCTGCATTGGAAGCAGATACGCTAACCACAAGATCAACGAGCCACACAAATTGCAACATGCAAAAAACAAATGCAGGCGCGGGGCACTCTTGTTCAAGGCTAAATCACATCTGTCTCGGAATTTCTGGTGACTAATTTGATAGAACACCCCGAGATGAATATAGTTAGTTTAGATGGAGAAGCAATAACATAAAGATCAATAAGAGAGTTTTACATGCTAAATTGTTAATAATTATTAAATATATTCATTCTGAGATCGAAGAAAAGCTGCCACGTACAGAATATTAAAACTAGAGGCAAATACTGACATTGCTTTAAAGTATAATTAATATATTAGAGCACATATATTGACCGTACAAAATTCAGCTTTTTGATTCCAACATTTGACCGTAAGTTTTACTGAAATTTACCATATCCCCAAGCCTCATCCTTTAGTGAACATTTGCTTGATTACAACGCCAGACTAGGGGGGATGACAGCGCTTAATTAACACCACGGAGTCGAGTGACATTACAGCTAGCACAGAGGTTTCTTTGCCCAGCGACGGATGGTTCGTCGATTAACTCAAATTAGAATCAGAATTACTAGCAGAGTATTTTTCGTTGGAGAAATGGCGCCGGTTCACTTTTTATACGGAATATACCCTTAACAACAATATCTACAACACCGTCACAACCTTGTACCTAGATCTACAACACCGTCACAACCTTGTACCTAGATCTACAACACCGTCACAACCTTGTACCTAGATCTACAACAACCTTGTACCTAGATCTACAACACCGTCACAACCTTGTACCTAGATCTACAACACCGTCACAACCTTGTACCTAGATCTACAACACCGTCACAACCTTGTACCTAGATCTACAACACCGTCACAACCTTGTACCTAGATCTACAACACCGTCACAACCTCGTACCTAGATCTACAACACCGTCACAACCTTGTACCTAGATCTACAACACCGTCACAACCTTGTACCTAGATCTACAACACCGTCACAACCTTGTACCTAGATCTAAAACACACCGTCACAACCTCGTACCTAGATCTACAACACCGTCACAACCTTGTACCTTAGATCTACAACACCGTCACAAACCTTGTACCTAGATCTACAACACCGTTACAACCTTGTACCTAGATCTACAACACCGTCACAACCTTGTACCTAGAAAAATATCATTTTGAGCGAAATCAGTCAACATCAGGGTGTGTGATTTTTTTATATTACAAAATAAAAAAATCATGATTTATTTGATTTAAATCGATTTTTTTTAAGTTTAATCAACTTTTTCATTTAAATCTACAAAATCAGTGTTTCAAAACTTGTCAAGTTGATGAGCGGATTAAATTACTTTCACACGCGTTTAGAAAATATAATTCAAAAATTATTTTAAGGTAAACTTTGCCTAAATCAGTTAGAAATCTTGTGTTTGTTGCTCAAAATGAAGAAAAAGAGCATTTGATTTAAATCAATGATTTTTATCAAATAAATCAATTAATTTAAATAAAAAACACCCTAGTAAACATATTTATTGAACTATAAAACGCAAATTTTTACCGTTCGGCCGTATTTCTTCAATTTTCTTGATGTCGCAATAACATCTTTAAATGTATAATATAAATTTTGATAAAGATATGTACAAGGTCCCCCTTATATTCTCAGCCAAAACCATCGTAATAGAGTGGTCACCACTTTAGCGCAGCTCTACTCTATAAAGCAGTTTAATTTTGATGTTCTAAGCCGAATTCAGGATTACCACCAGCTCAAAACACTTGCTTTCAAATTGCTTAAATACTTAGTAGTAATTCTGCCAGTGAGAGTATAACTCTGCATACCTCAATCACACATTCCTCCATCTAATGTGCGCTCGAAATAATTGCTAGAAGAAACGCGTTTGTGTGACGAAACTGTATGGCACTATAGTCTGCACAGGAATGAAAACTAAAGATTCCGGGATAGAGTTGTGACGCATCTGGTAAATACAACTTTTGGACTTGGGAACATGTGGTTCATTATCAATTGTACGTTTTACGAACAGAAATAAAACATACCCCTATAGTCTAGATTATCACATATTACTGAGAATCAGTGAAGATAAGAAACTGAATTTGCTATATATTTTTTAAACTTTTGAGCAAAATCCAAATTACATGAATGAATGAATGATAGCTTTATTTCCATTAATGCATTTTACATAGTTGACCCTTAAGATAATAGAACTATATCTAACAGTAGGGTATATGGAAACTATGTGCGTGCATATTTACAATTTTCTATTTAAACTATTTACTAAATACTAACAATGCAAGCCTAAGTGATTTAGGAGTACTACAGTTAAGGTTTGGTAATAAATTAATAGTAATGCAGTTCGTGCAGTCTAACACTATAGGCCTATATCTAGTAATATAATACTAAAAAAACTAATATAATACTATTTATACAATATATACAAATTATAGGCCTAACATGTATTTCACATGTTGGTGACATAAGTTTAGGTCGTATATTATAATCTACATCAAGGCCCTATCTATACAGTAGTTAAGGATTGTAGATCATAGGGTTGTAATTTAACACAATAGGCCTACATTTTTATGATGAAACTCTAGTCTATTCAGGACATTAATTAGACATTTTGTAATACTATGATCATATTATGTCACACAATATTTTCAAACCTAGTAGGGCCTTCATAATATGCTAGTAATGGCCTCCCATATGCTTACAAAAGTATCGTTTAGGAATTCCTCTACTGAGTAGTATGCCTTATTGCTAAGGAGCAATTTGAGTTTGTCATTAAATGAATTTATATTAGGAATTGTTTTTATGTGTGTTGGAAGTTTGTTGAACATTTTTATATTTATGTATTTCGAATTTATTTGTGTGAGCTTGCGCTTGTGGAATTTAGTGTGTATGTTAGTAGCTCGTCTTGTATCATGTGAGTGGACAATATTATTCATTGTTTGATTTGATATGTCCTTTTTAAGGCTCATAATAGATTCGTATATATATATATATATAGGCTGTAAAATGTTAAACAATAAACAATAAAACAATAAACAATAAACGATTGATTATAATTATCTATAAGCAGAAAAAATGTAATATCATTGTAACTCTTTATCAAAGAGGGCCATAAGAGTGAAACATCAAGCAGGTAAGGGAGAGTGCATGTACATTAATCGCGAAATTAGCGGAAATAAGTATAAATACAACGGACAATCCATATGATATGACATGTAAAGGATAACCCATATCCGCAGACTGGATGCAATTAAGGGATGATTGAGATAAGTTTTAAAATCCCCCATTAAATTAATTAAGTACGGGTTCGGGAACCACCAAACGAGGGAGCGAAGCTACTTCACCAACATATCGTCGATTAAAAATACAAAAATAAAATAACTCGTCGTGTTTTGATATTTTTGGTGGAGGTGCCGGGTCATGAGTTTCAAAACTTTCAGAGGGGGCGAGACACTCCCTTCTTACCACCATGGTCAACTTTCAGAGGGGGCGAGACTCTCCCTTCTTACCACCATGGTCAACTTTCAGAGGGGGCGAGACTCTCCCTTCTTACCACCATGGTCAACTTTCAGAGGGGGCGAGACACTCCCTTCTTACCACCATGGTCAACTTTCAGAGGGGGCGAGACACTCCCTTCTACCACCATGGTCAACTTTCAGAGGGGGCGAGACACTCCCTTCTTACCACCATGGTCAACTTTCAGAGGGGAGGAGACACTCCCTTCTTACCACCATGGTCAACTTTCAGAGGGGGCGAGACTCTCCCTTCTTACCACCATGGTCAACTTTCAGAGGGGGCGAGACACTCCCTTCTTACCACCATGGTCAACTTTCAGAGGGGGCGAGACCTCCCTTCTTACCACCATGGTCAACTTTCAGAGGGGGCAAAACACTCCCTTCTTACCACCATGGTCACCAACATTATTCTGTACTTCCTTGTTGGACGAAGATTAAAACAAAACAACATGTCAATCGGACGTCGTGTTGGGGTTTTATCGTGAGACGTGATACGCACGGACGGACGGAAAGAAAAGCGATTTATTTATTTATCTATCTATCTATCTATTATAAACACACAACAGAATTATACAATTCCACAAGTGTGGTTTTATAAAAATACAACAAAATTAGTCAAGCATTGGACGTAATCCATTTTACATATCACACAAAACAACAATATATAATATGACATTCTAAAGAAATAACTTTAAACAACACATAAAAACAATTAAGAAAATTATTATAGTGAAAATGAAATGTACTGACTCAGAAGATTGATAAGACGTACAACATGCATCCACCTCAAAACACCATTTTAGGCCTCTATTGAATCGTTAAAAATGTCAAAGGCACAATTATTGAGACTCGTAAGAAATCATTGTACGTGGCCATGATTCTGTTTGTACACGAGTGTTTAAAACATTAGTTCGGCTTTTGTGAGGTAGGAATGAAACTACTCTTGAGTTAAACGCGGCGGAACGAATCTATTCACGCAAGAAGTAGAGATCAGTCAGTTACATTATTAAAGGGACAATTACCCCCAACAATTGTTTTTACCACATAATCCTTAGCATAATACTACAATTAAATGACAGATCAAAAACAATATTTTGTAACTGTGATTTTACACGAATTTTTTCATCCTGAAATTGACGAAAATTGGCATTTCGGTGAATTTCTTAAATCGGTATAATCTGCTTGTTTTTTTGCTCCACATAGATAATAGAGCATCGTACCAATCTAAAATGGTTCTTTATAACATCATGTCTTGAAACTGTGCACAAATATGTGCTCAAACACGCAAAAATATGCATTCCAAAATCACATCCTTTCTTGGTAGCATATATTTTAACCGAACCACTTATTTAAATTACAAAACGAAATATAGAGGATTTACAGGAAAGGCTGCCGAGTACGCCAATAATGGTCAATATTTTTTTGGATCCAAATCTTCCAAGGTCACGGGGCATAAAGATCGTCCCCATGTTATTTACTAGGAAACGCTCAGTTGGACGCGTTGATAAGCGAGCACGTGCTATAGCTAGACCCACATTGCACATGCAATGTGCACATTTTTTAAATTTTAAAATTTGCGACGTTCGCTGTCCACAGGGCCATGTTTCCAATATTATTTTTTGCCAAGGTATTTGGGGGAACCCGTGTGTAAACCTTTACTTTGTGGATAAAATCCACCGCCATCTAGAGGACCTTGACTCCTTGGGAAAACTATTTAAACTCTTTGGTGACAAAATAATACACTGCATCCTCGAAAGTATTTTGATTACTTCTAGGTGGCAGTGCATTAGAAACTTCGCGCGTCTTTTCGTTGCCATGGCAACGTTACTTTTGTTATAATGTAATTTCCATCTACACTTCTTATCGGATCAAAATAAAATTAACATATTCGTGACCGGACGGACATTCTAAATGATTTGGCCATCTCAGATTTTGTCGCCGGTTAGTTTGAAAAAAAAACTTTCGATTAACTTTAATGTAACTTTTTAACTTTTTGAACGATTTTGCCACAAAACTAATGGCATTCAATCGAGAACAAAGCTTGCGGATGGTCAAAATTTCAACTCGTTCCGAGCCTCCGTTCGAACGTTATGGCGAGACTTACAAAAAAAAAACAAACAAAAAAAAAACAAACAAAAAAAAACAAACAAAACCAGTGACTAATTTTTCCGGCAGAGTCAAATGGAAACGCTCGCTTCGCTCGCTTAATTATGGGAGATTTTTGCCGATGGGACCTAGTTTGAAAAAAATACCAAGTTTAACAAAAAAATCAGGTCGTGGTAAACCCAATCATTTTCCGGTTACTTTCTCAATTCATATCTAGTTAGACTGAATGAAATATATTTTTTGACTTTAGCGGGTGAATATTACTTTTACTATTTGGTGTAAGAAAGTGACGACAGACACAACTCATTACACATGTCATCATAGTCTCTCCTGTGATATTCCCTACCAGTCTTATAACATATCCATTTCACTAGGAAACGCTCAGCTGGACGCGTTGATAAGCGAGCACGTGCTATAGCTAGACCCACATTGCACATTTTTTTAAATTTTAAAATTTGCGACGTTCGCTGTCCACGGCCATGTTTCCAATATTATTTATTATTGCCAAGGTATTTGGCGTAAACCCGTGTGTAACCCTTTACTTTGTGGATAAAATCCACCGCCATCTAGAGGACCTTGACTCCTTGGGAAAACTATTCAAACTCTTTGTTGACAAATAATAGACTGCTTCCTCGAAAGTATTTTGATTACTTCTAGGTGGCAGTGCATTAGAAACTTCGCGCGTCTTTTCGTTGCCATGGCAACGTTACTTTTGTTATAATGTAATTTCCATCTACACTACTTATCGGATCAAAATAAAATTAACATATTCGTGACCGGACGGACATTTTAAATGATTTGGCTATCTCAGATTTTGTCGCCGTTGAGTTTGAAAAAAAAACTTTCGATTAACTTTAATGTAACTTTTTAACTTTTTGAACGATTTTGCCACAAAACTAATGGCATTCAATCGAGAACGAAGCTTGCGGATGGTGAAAATTTCAACTCGATCCGAGCCTCCGTTCGAACGTTATGGCGAGACATACAAACAAAAAACAAAAAAAAACAAAACAAACAAACAAACAAACAAACAAAAAAAAAAAAAAAAAAAAAAAAACAGTGACTAATTTTTCCGGCAGAGTCAAATGGAAACGCTCGCTTCGCTCGCTTAATAAACCAGCCTTTCTTATATAAGAGAGCATCGCCCCTATTCAAGACTAGTCATATTGTTTCATAATACCAGATTAATGCTCGAACTGACAAAAACAGTGACGCTTAGAGATGACAAATACCCAGCCAAGACTCGAGAACTCTAGCATTGTGACTAATTTTATTGGTGATACGCCAAGAGCATTCTGGTATAGTGAAGATGGCCTGGCAGCTTAAGTGACATTCCCATCTTTTTCATAGCACGCTCGGTATAGAAACGACGCTTTTTGGGGTCGCATTTCGAACGTTAGTTGACATTGATGACTCCACAGCGACTACATGACATATCTACACAACAGCGGTTGGTAAATTGCGAGAACTTTTATCTTTGCCATTGTATCGTTAAAACGAAAATGAAAAAGAACATACTTTGATGCACGCCTAAAAATTCTCAACGTCAAAAGAAAGTATTGAAATGGGTTGTACGCACAATTTGGCAACGAGAGTATATTACATAATATTATTTTAAATTAACGTTTTTTTGTCAGGGGGTATATTTTGTCCATTCTAAACTCAAAATTGTATTTATTTATATTTTATTTGTACATCCACATTTCATTCACTTATTAAACTACCTAATAATTAAGCGAGCGAAGCGAGCGTTTCCATTTGACTCTGCCGGAAAAATTAGACACTGGTTTTGTTTTGTTTTGTTTTGTTTTTTTTTTGTTTTGTTTTTTTGTTTTTTTTGTTTGTATGTCTCGCGATAACGTTCGAACGGAGGCTCGGATCGAGTTGAAATTTTCACCATCCGCAAGCTTTGTTCTCGATTGAATGCCATTAGTTTTGTGGCAAAATCGTTCAAAAAGTTAAAAAGTTACATTAAAGTTAATCGAAAGTTTTTTTTTTCAAACTTTTCACGGCGACAAAATCTGAGATGACCAAATCATTTAGAATGTCCGTCCGGTCACGAATATGTTAATTTTATTTTGATCCGATAAGTAGTGTAGATGGAAATTACATTATAACAAAGTACGGTTACCATGGCAACGGAAAGTCGTGCAGCTTTTTTGGCTCATGATAGCGGTCGAACGGAGGCTCGGATCGAGTTGAAATTTTCACCATCCGTAAGCTTTGTTCTCGATTGAATGCCATTAGTTTTGTGGCAAAATCGTTCAAAAAGTTAAAAAGTTACATTTAAGTTAATCGAAAGTTTTTTTTTTCAAACTCAACGGCGACAAAATCTGAGATAGCCAAATCATTTAGAATGTCCGTCCGGTCACGAATATGTTAATTTTATTTTGATCCGATAAGTAGTGTAGATGGAAATTACATTATAACAAAAGTAACGTTGCCATGGCAACGAAAAGACGCGCGAAGTTTCTAATGCACTGCCACCTAGAAGTAATCAAAATACTTTCGAGGAAGCAGTCTATTATTTGTCAACAAAGAGTTTAAATAGTTTTCCCAAGGAGTCAAGGTCCTCTAGATGGCGGTGGATTTTAAAGTAAAGATTTAAACACGGGTTTACCCAAATACCTAAATAATACTGGAAACGCGAACGTCGTAAATTTTTAAATTTAAAAAAATGTGCAATGTGGGTCTAGCTATAGCACGTGCTCGCTTATCAACGCGTCCAACTGAGCGTTTCCTAGTATTGATCACACTAACAAAGCCTACGAAATCTATACAGTACAAGTGCAACTGTTTATTTATTGGATGAGCGTAGCGAGCGTTAGCGAGCGAAGCGAAGATTCCATTCTACTACACTGGAGAAAAAAATCCGGAATGTTTTTTTTTTTCTTTTTTTTTTTTTTTTTTTTTTTTTTGTATTTTTGTCTGTTTGTTAGCACGATTCCGGCTAAACCGATACTCCGATTGCGATGAAATTTTATGGAGACCTTCGAAACCTTTTCTGACCTGTTCTGTGAAAAAATTATTGCTTAGTCGAAGATTTTTTTAAATTAAATTAAATAAAATAAAAAATTACCTTAATTTTTTTTAATAAATCGTAATTAAAAAAAAAAAAAAAATCGTAAAATTGCAATTTTCATAAGAAATAATTATTCGATTGCGCTCAAATTTAACACGAGTATATAAATTGATGAAATTAAGGTTCTGTGAAAAAATCATTACAATAGGATAAAGCATGTAGGTGTAATAAGTCAAAGAATCGTTTTAAAAAAGAAAAAACCCGTAAAATTTCGATTTTCATGAGAAAATAATTTTTGGATTACGCTCAAATTTCACACGAATATCTTAATTCATAAAATTAAGGTTATGTAAAAAAATCATTACAATCGGATAAAGCGTGTAAGTGTTATAAGTCGAAGAAATTTTTAAAAAATCGAAAAAATTCGTAAAATTGCGTTTTTTATAAGAAAAAATTTCCCGATTGCGCTCAAAAACGTGGCAGTTCTAAGTTCAGAGATTTCGAAGGTCTCCATAAAATTTCATCGCAATCGGAGTATCGGTTTAGCCGGAATCGTGCTAACAAACAGACAAAAATACAAAAAAAAAAAAAAAAAAAAAAAAAGAAAAAAAAACATTCCGGATTTTTTTCTCCAGTGTAGTAGAATGGAATCTTCGCTTCGCTCGCTACGCTCGCTACGCTCATCCAATAACCTTAAAGATATTCGTGTGAAATTTGAGCGTAATCCAAAAATTATTTTCTCATGAAAATCGAAATTTTACGGGTTTTTTCTTTTTTAAAACGATTCTTTGACTTATTACACCTACATGCTTTATCCTATTGTAATGATTTTTTCACAGAACCTTAATTTCATCAATTTATATACTCGTGTTAAATTTGAGCGCAATCGAATAATTATTTCTTATGAAAATTGCAATTTTACGATTTTTTTTTTTTTTTTAATTACGATTTATTAAAAAAAATTAAGGTAATTTTTTATTTTATTTAATTTAATTTAAAAAAATCTTCGACTAAGCAATAATTTTTTCACAGAACAACAGAAAATCAGCATAACACATGGCAGCTCAATGCACCAATTACGCTCATCCAACAACGCGGCGGGACTTAAGCGTTTTCCTAGTTTAACTATCTATTGATTTAACGTCTATCTTGTTCACTTTTGAAAACTTATTCAAAAAGGACGACAGTAATGCATATTAAGTACATCTGTGAACACAAAAATTATGAATTCATGTTTGGAACATTTTGAAATAATTTAGCGAGCGAAGCGAGCGTTTTCATTTGACTCTGCCGGAAAAAATAGTCACTGGTTTTGTTTTTTTTTGTTTTTTTTTGTATGTCTCGCGATAACGTTCGAACGGAGGCTCGGATCGAGTTGAAATTTTCACCATCCGCAAGCTTTGTTCTCGATTGAATGCCATTAGTTTTGTGGCAAAATCGTTCAAGAAGTTAAAAAGTTACATTAAAGTTAATCGAAAGTTTTTTTTTCAAACTCAACGGCGACAAAATCTGAGATAGCCAAATCATTTAGAATGTCCGTCCGGTCACGAATATGATAATTTTATTTTGATCCGATAAGTAGTGTAGATGGAAATTACACTAGGAAACGCTCAGTTGGACGCGTTGACAAGCGAGCACGTGCTATAGCCAGACCCACACCCACATTGCACATTTTTTTTTAAATTTAAAAATTTGCGACATTTGCTGTCCACAGGGCCATGTTTCCAATATTATTTATTATTGCCAAGGTATTTGGGTAAACCCGTGTGTAAACCTTTACTTTGTGGATAAAATCCACCGCCATCTAGAGGACCTTGACTCCTTGGGAAAACTATTCAAACTCTTTGGTGACAAGTAATAGACTGCTTCCTCGAAAGTATTTTGATAACTTCGAGGTGGCAGTGCATTAGAAACTTCGCGCGTCTTTTCGTTGCCATGGCAACGTTACTTTTGTTATTACCGGTATGTAATTTCCATCTACACTACTTATCGGATCAAAATAAAATTAACATATTCGTGACCGGACGGACATTCTAAATGATTTGGCTATCTCAGATTTTGTCGCCGGTTAGTTTGAAAAAAAAACTTTCGATTAACTTTAATGTAACTTTAACTTTTTGGACGATTTTGCCACAAAACTAATGGCATTCAATCGAGAACGAAGCTTGCGGATGGTCCAAATTTCAACTCGATCCGAGCCTCCGTTCGACCGCTATCATGAGCCAAAAAAGCTGCACGACTTTCCGTTGCCATGGTAACCGTACTTTGTTATAATGTAATTTCCATCTACACTAATTATCGGATCAAAATAAAATTAACATATTCGTGACCGGACGGACATTCTAAATGATTTGGCCATCTCAGATTTTGTCGCCGTGAAGTTTGAAAAAAAAAACTTTCGATTAACTTTAATGTAACTTTTTAACTTTTTGAACGATTTTGCCACAAAACTAATGGCATTCAATCGAGAACAAAGCTTGCGGATGGTGAAAATTTCAACTCGATCCGAGCCTCCGTTCGAACGTTATCGCGAGACATACAAACAAAAAAAAAAACAAAAAACAAACAAACAAACAAACAAACAAACAAAAAAAAAACAAACAAAACCAGTGACTAATTTTTCCGGCAGAGTCAAATGGAAACGCTCGCTTCGCTCGCTTAATTATAACAAAAGTAACGTTGCCATGGCAACGAAAAGACGCGCGAAGTTTCTAATGCACTGCCACCTAGAAGTAATCAAAATACTTTCGAGGAAGCAGTCTATTATTTGTCAACAAAGATTTTAAATAGTTTTCCCAAGGAGTCAAGGTCCTATAGATGGCGGTGGATTTTAAAGTAAAGATTTAAACACGGGTTTACCCAAATACCTTAGCAATAATAAATAATACTGGAAACGCGAACGTCGTAAATTTTTAAATTTAAAGAAATGTGCAATGTGGGTCTAGCTATAGCACGTGCTCGCTTATCAACGCGTCCAACTGAGCGTTTCCTAGTTTATATATTCTCATCAATTCCATTTTCAAATTGATTTGTGTTTTTATATGGCTAGGAAACGCTCAGTTGGACGCGTTGATAAGCGAGCACGTGCTAGACCGACATTGCACATTTTTTAAATTTTTAAATTTGCGACGTTCGCAGTCCACGGGGCCATGTTTCCAATATTATTTATTATTGCCAAGGTATTTGGGTAAAAACCCGTGGGTAAACCTTTACTTTGTGGATAAAATCCACCGCCATCTAGAGGACCTTGACTCATTGGGAAAAATATTTAAACTCTTTGGTGACAAATAATAGACTGCTTCCTCGAAAGTATTTTGATTACTTCTAGGTGGCAGTGCATTAGAAACTTCGCGCGTCTTTTCGTTGCCATGGCAACGTTACTTTTGTTATAATGTAATTTCCAACTACACTACTTATCGGATCAAAATAAAATTAACATATTCGTGACCGGACGGACATTCTAAATGATTTGGCCACCTCAGATTTTGACGCCGTTTAGTTTAAAAAAAAAACTTTCGATTAACTTTAATGTAACTTTTTAACTTTTTGAACGATTTTGCCACAAAACTAATGGCATTCAATCGAGAACGAAGCTTGCGGATGGTCAAAATTTCAACTCGATCCGAGCCTCCGTTCGAACGTTATGGCGAGACATACAAAAAAACAAAAAAACAAAAAAACAAAACCAGTGACTAATTTTTCCGGCAGAGCCAAATGGAAACGCTCGCTTCGCTCGCTTAACAAGCATTCAGCTAGTTCACGATTATTAAGAGGCTACAAAACTATACGTTTTACTTAAACAAACGTTTACAAATTAACTGAGGATGAATATTGCAATTCTTAAAGTCGATCCACTGAAACTTGCTTGAAGTGAAATTTGCCTGAAATTCACAATATATTTTCTTAAAAGTGTGCTTTTTAATAATACAACAAGAAAAAGGGGGTTACCAGCTTACTTCGAAATAAAAATCAAGTTAATCCCAATCATTTAACATACAAGCGTGCATAACCCTACACTTTTAGACCAAAAAGACAACACAGTACACTACAACGACTAAAATTGAAATACATTTCTAGTGCAAGAAAACCTCTTCACATAACTTTGGTAAACGAGAATTTATCAATTTGCGACAAAATCCAATTTAGAGAATTAAAGTGCTTCAAAGTTGAATTGCTCTTACACCAATTTTGAAATATTATTTATCTTAAAACTATATCATTTACCATAATTTTAATTCAGATTTTAATCTTTCGTATAGACCGTTCAAGTTAAATGTAGGCATAAGTTGTAAGAGTTTCAGCAATTTAATAACGTAAAATAATGTCACAAGGGGTCTACTATTTTTCCCCGACAATACGTCAATAAATATACAACTAATAGATTTATATTTGCAACATAGCGCACACTTCCTGATGGTGCAATATTCTTGTCTCAACTGTACTCGCTGTTCTAGTACAGTCTAATCAAGGTCAATCTACACATTGATTAAATACAATCATCACCGTATTAATTTCTATCCACTTCATTGGATGGCATGAAACGAATTGCATATAAATCACTTCATCACATAAATAAAGTAGTTTAAGTACGGGAACCGGTTAAACTTGTCATAATACCGTGATGTCTTTGAATCGTATATCGCGTTATGTTAATTTAGTGTCGTGTGTTTGGTTTGGCGCCGCCGATACAAAGCTGGATTGATTGTTGTAGAGTTTCTACAAACCAGAGTAGGGTTTATTTCTCGATTTGGATAGTCGGGAAACACTCCCGTAGGTGGAATTGTTAATTGAACGAGTGAGCGTAGCGAACGTAGTGATTTCCATTCGACTTAAACGGCCCTAATTGTTTTTCTGCGTGCGTGCGTGTGTGTGTGTGTGTGTGTGTGTGTACGTTGAAAATCAGCCGAATCGCTGAACAGATTGCGCTGAAATTTTAAACAGACATCCGGTACGAGTTTATTGAGAACTGCTAACAAAATCAGCAAGATATATTGCGATTTAAACCTACAAGAAATGATTAACCGAAAAATAGACTTCCAATGTTTAGAAATTATTTTAACGACAATGTTTTAGATTTTGAAAAGATATTTTTTGTTTGTTTTTCGCCTGGCCGTGAAATGCCGTGCCCATGCAAGGTCTGTCGAATGTTGGACGTCAAGGTACCCCCAAATTCCGCTCGTAGATTGAGTAAACCTTGCAATATTTTCACGTATTTCGTACTGGCTATGTTTACCATAGTAGGCCCTATTGCCACAGATGATGGACTACACTGCGTTATATGCATTTCAAAACATGTTTAATTATTTTTTAAATACAATCTAGAAATTACAAAATCTTTCCCGACCAGGGGATTGAACCCACGTCTCCCACATTTCGGCTACAAGGGCGCTTTAGCCAACTAGACTAGGGAAACGCCAAAGTCGTAGTTAGACGAGTGAGCGAGACATGTGGTGAGTACCCGGGAACATTTGCATTTAAGTTTGATAATTATATTCGTATAAATAATAGGGTATTGGTGGAAATCATTGTGCCGGAGGTTGCTGTTGTTGGCAGTCTTCAACTGAATATTCCGTGTGACTGCCGGGTCTTGCTTAATGGTAGATTGTTGGTCCGGGAGTTGTGTAAAAGTTTAGGCCATAGTTTAGGCCAAAATGCTCCACTGTAGCCTATGATAGGCTATAGGGAGGCCGAAGGTAAGGGGAAGAAAAGAAATGTTACCGGGTACTCAACACATGGCTCACTCACTCGTCTAACAACGACTTTGGCGTTTCCCTAGTATTTAATACAATTCAGAAGTTAAAAATCCATCCCGATCTGGGTTGCTAGTTCAGGTAAAAGATTCCCATCAATATTAAAACCACGAGAAATTACAGTTTTTTTTTTAAATATCTCAAGAACTCTGCAAAATGTCGAAGAAGGGAAAATGAACAGTAACTGAACAATTTTCTGTGTGATACAAGATTTAAATGTTAGTCAGTATGTTTTTTGTGATGAGCGTAGCGCGAGCGTAGCGAGCGAAGCGAAGATTCCATTCTACTACACTGGAGAAAAAAATCCGGAATGTTTTTTTTTTTTTTTTTTTTTTTTTTTTTTTTTTGTATTTTTGTCCGTTTGTTTAGCACGATTCCGGCTAAACCGATACTCCGATTGCGATGAAATTTTATGGAGACCTTCGAAATCTCTGAACTTAGAACTGCCACGTTTTTGAGCGCAATCGGGAAATTTTTTCTTATAAAAAACGCAATTTTACGAATTTTTTCGATTTTTTAAAAATTTCTTCGACTTATAACACTTACACGCTTTATCCGATTGTAATGATTTTTTTACATAACCTTAATTTTATGAATTAAGATATTGCGTGTGAAATTTGAGCGTAATCCAAAAATTATTTTCTCATGAAAATCGAAATTTTACGGGTTTTTTCTTTTTTAAAAACGATTCTTTGACTTATTACACCTACATGCTTTATCCTATTGTAATGATTTTTTCACAGAACCTTAATTTCATCAATTTATATACTCGTGTTAAATTTGAGCGCAATCGAATAATTATTTCTTATGAAAATTGCAATTTTACGATTTTTTTTTTTTTTAATTACGATTTATTAAAAAAAATTAAGGTAATTTTTTATTTTATTTAATTTAATTTAAAAAAATCTTCGACTAAGCAATAATTTTTTCACAGAACAACAGAAAATCAGCATAACACATGGCAGCTCAATGCACCAATTACGCTCATCCAACAACGCGGCGGGACTTAAGCGTTTTCCTAGTAATTACAATTTAATTAATTAATTTAAATACCTGGAGATTATTTTCTTTGGTTTTTTATTTGTGCATGGTATATAAAAAACTACATTTCGATATTTTCCCAACGTTCTTGAGATGCGACTAAAAAACCGTTTTTTTTTTGCTTGGAATATTGGTGGTGGTCTTTAAATGGGAGTAACGCGTTAATTTCAATAAACTTTCCGTATGAACGTATTATTTTCAGCATACCAGTAACTTATACCGGAACAAGTTTTTTCTTATTGATTGATTGACGTTACTTGAAGAGGTTGATTCTATTGGGAAACGTAGAAAAATGAATGAAATATGAATATGAATGATGAATATGACTAAACAATTCCTGCACTATTTTCCCATATCCATATATTATATTCCAAACCTTGACAATTTTAAACATTTACATTTTGGAAAACGAAATTTCGAAGTTACATTTTAAGTAATGATTGACTTAACCGGGGATTGAACTAGGATCTCCTACAAGTTTAGCTTTAGCGGGGCGAGGTGTTGAATTCCGGATTATTAGAAATCTATAAATCTAAACTAGGAAACGCTCAGTTGGACGCGTTGATAAGCGAGCACGTGCAATAGCTAGACCCACATTGCACATTTTTTTTAATTTTAAAATTTACGACGTGCGCGTTTCCAGTATTATTTATTATTGCCAAGGTATTTGGGTAAACCCGTGTTTAAATCTTTACTTTAAAATCCACCGCCATCTAGAGGACCTTGACTCCTTGGGAAAACTTTTTAAACTCTTTGTTGACAATTAATAGACTGCTTCCTCGAAAGTATTTTGATTACTTCTAGGTGGCAGTGCATTAGAAACTTCGCGCGTCTTTTCGTTGCCATGGCAACGTTACTTTTGTTATAATGTAATTTCCATCTACACTACTTAT
Source organism: Sweltsa coloradensis (assembly GCA_024449915.1). Taxonomy (NCBI): domain Eukaryota; kingdom Metazoa; phylum Arthropoda; class Insecta; order Plecoptera; family Chloroperlidae; genus Sweltsa; species Sweltsa coloradensis. The sequence continues at coordinate 352,404 of JAMZAV010000319.1, forward strand.
CGGATCAAAATAAAATAACATATTCGTGACCGGACGGACATTCTAAATGATTTGGCTATCTCAGATTTTGTCGCCGTTGAGTTTGAAAAAAAAACTTTCGATTAACTTTAATGTAACTTTTTAACTTTTTGAACGATTTTGCCACAAAACTAATGGCATTCAATCGAGAACAAAGCTTGCGGATGGTGAAAATTTCAACTCGATCCGAGCCTCCGTTCGAACGTTATCGCGAGACATACAAACAAAAAAAAAACAAAAAAACAAACAAAAAAACAAAAAAAAAAAACAAAACCAGTGACTATTTTTTCGGCAGAGTCAAATGGAAACGCTCGCTTCGCTCGCTTAATAATTTAAATAATATCTGAATTGTATAAAAAAAACAACGGGTGTTTACATTTTGTTATTCACCAAGACACAAAGTGTGAAATCTTAAAAAAATTTATATAAATATAAATAAAATGTAATGTCAGCCGTGGCAGGTATATTTGGGGTGGAACTTATTTGTGTATCTGTTTTTGTTCTGTCCAAACAATATAATCATCAAACACACCAATAACTCATCTCATCAACTTTCAATATCACAAGGCGTTTGAAAATGAATATAGAAATAACTATTTTTAGAGGTGAAAACACCTGCTTCTGAAGATAGAAATAGGCTGCCTGTCCCCGTGCAAGTGTGAAAGTCTGACTGTCCCCGTGCAAGTGTGAAAGTCTGCCTGTCCCCATGCAAGTGTGAAAGTCTGCCTGTCCCCATGCAAGTGTGAAAGTCTGCCTGTCCCCGTGCAAGTGTGAAAGTCTGACTGTCCCCGTGCAAGTGTGAAAGTCTGACTGTCCCCGTGCAAGTGTGAAAGTCTGACTGTCCCCGTGCAAGTGTGAAAGTCTGACTGTCCCCGTGCAAGTGTGAAAGTCCAGTGTGGATCAGATTCGGGACCTCAGAACGGGATTAACGAAAACTTGAGATTTTCAGACAGACAAGTATTGAAAATAAATAAAATTACAAAAATAGTAAAATACAAATCGTCTTTTCCCTGATGGATATCGAAGAGCCATCAGCAATCCGAATCCTGATACAAAATGAGTTTATCGGAAAACTCTAGTAGATTAACCGATAAAACATCCCGACAACGTCGACCAGGCAATATTCAAAGACCATACGGTGACATGCCAAGCAATCTACGTATATCGTTTGATACAAAGTAAAAAGTAGAAAGCACGTGGATGTAGATGCAATTACACCCATGGACAGAGAATCCTCCCCACCAGAGTCGTAACGTGCGGGGGGGGGGGGGGTACATCGCGCCGCAATGCGTATACATAGTGCGTATAGTGAGAGTGCGTAGTACGCCACGCTGCTGGCCGTAACTTCTACTCGCGAGGCGGTCGAGTCGCGGTCGTACGGAAATACATGGGAATGCGGGGTGTACAGGCTGGGAAAGAAGTAGGAGACGCGGGTTCGACTCCCGGGCGACGGCCTCACCCGGGGTTCGAACACAGGCGAGGAGTCCATCTCGCAAACATCAGCTAGCAATTAGGGGAGTATTCCTTCAAACCAGAGGCGAGCTCTGGCGGTTATTGACGGGGACCTCCTCGATAACGACGACAATGACAATGACGACCACGACGTGAGATCCTCCCCTTACCCGTGGCTGGTTCTGACCAGCATGGGACTCTCCTCCCCCACGACGTGAGATCCTCCCCTTACCCGTGGCTGGTTCTGACCAGCATGGGACTCTCCTCCCCATCTCTCCTAAGCTAGAGTGGCGCATTATGACCTAACGGTTCACGCGCCCCTAGTCCAAATAAACTTAAAAAACTCGAGGAGGTAGAGACCCGGGTTTGATCACCGGGTGGTGTACAGTCGAGGGCAAATTAAATTTACTAATTTATTTGACATCTATGATATTCAGTTTAAAAAAAATTACTTACAAAGGACAACATTCATGATTGGTTGCAGTTGAATGAAATTGAAATCATAACATTTTAAAATATGTATGTAAATACAAATATATTTGTCGATAAATGTACGTATAACGCATAGTTGGACGTGACAACGAATGATGTTTATTATAAATATGACCACACAAATAATGTAGTTCGGAATGCAGAAATTTTATAAAGTTCAATAAAAAAACACAAACACACAAACAATAACCACGGTCAGAAATAAAAAACACTTCCCGAAAGTGCGTAAATTTTCGGAAGCTCTTCTTCCTTCCGTAGACGTGAGGAAACTGAAAATTGACGCACTTTCGTAAGTGTTTTTTTTATTTCTAACCGTGGTTATTGTTCATGTGTTTTGAGTTCTTTTACTGATAGTCTCCCGGCCCAAAAATCTTGGTTTTAATTTAAAAAGTGGCCCGCAAACAGTAGAAACCCCTACGATATCTTTAACTCTTTCAGGCTCGGTGGTTACCGATGTTGACCACCAACTTGCTGATTTTATGTACTTCAATGCATGGTGGATAGCATCAATAACCACCTTTCTACGGAAAATACAGACTTCCCTGAATACTACAGTTTTTACCCCAAACTTGTGAAGTGTCTGGAAGAGATTTTATGGACAAATCAAAATAGCAAAGTGTAAAAAATGATAAAAACGGGCAGTTTTTATGAATGTCCCGGAATTTTGGTTAACTAGAGATAGAGTTGAGATAAAATTGAAAACAAAAATGTAACCAAAAGAGAAAAAAACAGATTTTTGAAAATTTTGACTCCGAAAATTTGTCACTGCTAATTTCGAATTTACAACCATTCCAAAATTTAGCAAAATTTTGAAAATTTTGACCAAAACCAAAAAAAAAATATATGAAAATTATTTTTAAAAAACAAGGAATTTTATGAAATGATTAATTTTGAGAAAAAATTAACAATTAATTTCCGTGCCGGAAAGAGTTAAAGCAAGAAAACAGAAATACTCTTAGAAAAACAAATATTTCCTTACTTTTCGTCTCTCCTGTACATGCCATGAATTGCAGAGGTTGGTTTGCAGCAAGCCGCACCTTGTAGCTATGTTAGTTGTACTGTACGATGTAGCGCGGGCCTGCATGTATGTTAATACCCAGGCAACAAGGGGGGTAGATTGCTACCCTTCGAGAAGAAAAATATCAACCAGCGGGGTTCTGCTAAATATACATTTTATCAAGATAATAGCACATTTTTCTTTTGCCAGATATTAAATTCGGGCTTCTGTACTTTGTCAATCTGTATTGATAGATCTATGACACGCCAATCTGTACTGAATGCCTACGGGGGTCAGGGTATTAATCAGGTCACCGTTCACACAAATTCAATTTTCAAAAGCAATACAATCATTAAATTAATTATTGTGAACATAGTTGCAAAAAGATGATGGTACAACATGATGATGGAATGCCAATGATCAAGGATAGTGGAAACAATTTTACTAAAATAAGTCATATGTTAATATAATATATTCGGTAATATTATATTTAGTTCGGGAAGAGAAGTCTCAAATGTTACATAAAATAAGAAATGTTGAAAACAAATATTGTAATAACACGTAAACATTTCAAAGTAATGTCCTATGTTGGGTAACAAACGTACATATTCGAATCGAAATTTAGTTCTGTTACATGACAAGTAATTATTAACCTTATTGAAACTTAGTTCTCCCGCCCGACTAGCTGAATCGAAATGTTGTGATCGGTGAAGTCAATCTATGCACCAATTTTAAAATATCTATTCCACTTTCTTTCTTATTCCATTTTGGTTTTGTTTTATACCTTGATAAAAGTAAAACTAATCCTAGAGAAAAGCAGGTAACAAAATACTATTTTCAATGTTGAATCGTTTTCCGTTTTACTCCAAAACATAACTATTTTTAAACAAAATAAACCCACATTTTGCCTTAGAAACCAATACTACGTTTTAGATTTAAAAATGTGTTAAATGGAAGGTATGTTCTAATTGTCATTCATTTTTTTACCTAAGGGCAAAAAATCACAAATCACTACAAGTTTAAATCTCAATTTATTGAAACTCATACAATCATCGACGCACGCACGCACGCACGCACGCACGCACGCACGCACGCACGCACTCTCTATATACGCAACGCCAACGTGCAACGATTCACGCGAACGCCACGGTAAACTCAAACATCCCGAAATAAACACGAGAAGCATCCAAGTTTTTTGGCACTCATCCTTGACCTTTCGATTCTTCTCGTTTTTAGAACAACGTTTAAGAAAACAATTTAAAGACTATTTTTAAGATATTACTTTTAAGATTTGATTATTTTCAGACGTATACGCATCACTGATGGATACAAACTTTTAATACTCTTGACGAGGAAAGTGACAGGCGCGTCCTCGCCGGTTCACGGTGTAATACACTAATTATGGCCACTCTATGGACACATTTTTTGTAAAGTGAACTTAAATATCACAAAATTTTGAGTTTTGTAATCGTTTCATACGATTTACTTTTTCGTGAATATAGGAATGAAATGTTTAAAATGATTTGTAATTAGATTTATGATTTTGATGTTTCGTTCCGATAGTGATGTAATTTGAATTATCAAATACAAATTTTATATGGCACCAAAATTAGCATATTTGTACGTTTTTGCAATTTTTCAGTAAAATTGTTTTCAATTGATTTCGTTGAAAGGGAATTGACTGATGTAGTAAATGTTTAAAAAAAAAAATGTGAAAATTTATTACATGGAATATGTATTCCGCTACTCTTAGATCTGACATAGCCTATTATTATAATTGAAAATTCAAGACGATAGTGCATGTGTTGTAAATTAGCCGGGAAAATACAAGGCAGTTTTTATACGAATTTATGGAAGGAAATCGAAAATGTCAAAACATCGATGTTGATTGAAAATCAAGACGTACATTTAGAACCATATCGAATCGAAGATGTACGATCGAATAAATTCAATTATCCCCAAATAGACGGGTTGTCAGGAACGCCTTTAAAGCGGTGAAATTAAAATCTTCAAACGACAAGCAGACGTTACATTGAACCTTGGAAGGCGACAGAATACAAAGACTAAAAAGAATATCAAAAGAATTCCGAAACTCTCGAATGTGAATTTCAATCAACGTTCCTGAAACCAAATCCTCTCTTCTTGATTCATTCTATTCCCACCAGCTTCCTACATAAGTTTAAAATGTAATCCCTAAACTTTTTAACTTTCTTATATTTTTATCTAAATAAAAGAAAAACACTCTTCAAGTAAATTGAGTGACTAACTCGCGACTCGCATTAAACTTATTTCACTCAGACTCTCAACTCAACTCAACTCAATGCGCAATTTCCTTCTCAACACAAAAGATATCCGATTTCTCTCCAATAGAAACACGACGAGAGAGAAATGGATATTTCAATGGGGCTCTTTCCCAGATAATGTAATATTAAATTTCTATTTTATAATTTAATATTTCGCACAGCAGCATTAGATTCGCGTCATTGGGCGGATGCGACAGCGTCGTGTGTTTCTTTGAACTAGGGAGAGTCGATATGCGCCCTGTGAGGGGGGGTATTGTAACGCTACACTCGGCCGTGCGACCAGAGGAAATACAGAGGACGATACTTTTAGTGGATGAGCTAGTGAGCGTAGCGAGGTTTTAAGAGTCTGAGGAAATGGATTCTGAATTAGGATATGCTAATATTTTGGATACAGTCACAAAGATGTCACTCATAAAAGAGCCTTATTACATAAATATAGATAGCCAAATTCGCTCATCCATCAACGCGCCTGTAGAAGCATTCGCCAAGCTGCCTAGTGTTAGGAGTGAAATAATATATTGATTTCAACATAACTCTGACACTGAAAACACCTGTTCTACCTTTTAACACGAAATTTTAAAAGACTGCATTTAAAAGCCTGTTACTGAGTTTGGCATTATTAATTAATTTTACCTGCCCTTAGGGCAGGAAGGCTAATGCAGGGCACGTGTAGCCCTCTGTAGCCTGACAGTGATTACAGAGTTACAAGTTCAGATTCACATTACAACATAAGACAACAAGAGAACATGGCATTTATAGAGTTAATCGACGAGAAAGGCAAAAGGCGGTTAAGGGTACTTGAAGCGGGGTAGAGGCCTGAAGGCTCGTGGACGTGAAACGAGGTCGTGAAGCTCATTCCTGCCGACTGCGTGAAGACGTTGCACGTAAGCCCCTGCGAGGGTGTCGAGTCGAGCGCTGATACCACCGACGCCAGTTTAGGTATACACGTCTTCATTCCGCGTCATCGGAGGAAGTCGCGCGATGCGGCGAAGGATCCTTCGCTCCAGAGAGAAGTATTGCTAGAGACATCCTCCAAAGACGGGTGCCAGCGCGGGGGCCGCGAATTAAAAAAGGGGGCGGATTAAAGTTTTATATATGTGCCGTAGAGTACGGAAGCTGCAGTGTATTGACCAGTATTGCAATCCTTCGGACATTGACCTCTAACTGACGTACTAGATATCTTACATATTTTGTAATTAATTTTTGGTTGGTGCATATATCTACTCACACTATAGCGACTTTTGTGAAAAATACTTCGAGCAGCTTCCAGCAAACAATGAACGAGTCTGGTGGCAGATTTTTTTAATTATCTCGTATGCTCATTCCTTTGACTAATGAAATAGGTTATTTTTTATGTGTATCATAAAAATGTTGCCTTTTACGATTTAGCTTATATGGTGGTTCATATAATATCCGGGGAAAACACATTAGACAAATTTAATTTCTCCAAGATAACTGAAGATAAAGTGAAGTTTGAACAACATACCTCTGGCAGATAGTTTCTTGGTGTTAATGATTTTGGCAGCAAATTCCAAGCCAGTTGACTTCTGAACGCATCTTCTCACGACCGAGAAAGCCCCTCTGAAAGCAGAGAAATTACACTTTTAATTATCACCTTCATCATAAGGGGTTGGTGGTTGGGGGGGGGGGTGAAGTCATTACGTGCGGGGTGGGCTTGGAAGGCTTCCAGCTAGGGTGGGGGAAGCAGCGGCCATTGTCTGCCAAAACCACAAAGGCTAGGTCCTAGGCCACGTAAATCAGGCCATCACCAGTTGCAACTTAATTGCAAATCTGCTCTGGAAGGCTTTGTAGAAATTTATAAATTGCATCTCGGATCTAATAGTGTATACACGGTAAAGTTTCTAAGAGCTTTACAACAACTTGATCGTCCATGTATCGGAAACATCTTGTACAGTACTCTTCATAAAGTGAGTGTGCCACAATCTCTATTACCTGTATATATTCGAGACTGTCCAAAATGTTTTAGAGCTTTCCAACTTGCTTATGCTCGGCTTTCTTTACAATGTTTTGCATTCTTTCTTGGGACATTGGTTATAGCCTGTTTGTAACAATTAGACGCTATTTTAAGACGGCACTTTTATCACGGTGCTACATATTATCTTTGTATCTTTGTGTATGTATCTTGTATAGCACCGTGTCTTTAATATCCTAGATTCTTCATTTTCTTTACCAAGGAACCCAAATCAAGTGAGTTTTTGTGCTTTATGATATCATAAGTCAACATATTAGAGAAATAACCAAATAATTTAGCCGTCCGCGGTGGCATATACGATTGCTGGCCCGAAGCGTTGGCTCTACAAGGACGTGGGTTCGAATCCCGCAAAGGGCATGCTCTTTTTAAATAGTTCTCCGTCATCATCTATCACCACTCATCGTCTCGAAAGTCTTAGTGCATTAATAGAGTTTAATCATCACCATCATAACTCACTTTCAAAGGAAAAGTTCAAAGTTCAGAGGCGAAGAAGAAAAAATCAGAATGTTAGATAATGTTTTTAATCGCAGTGTACCTCGTTGGGTCGACACATCTGCCGAGCTCAATACTTGATCGTGTGTATAATGCAGTTTTATAAATCTTTTCCGCGCCTTCTCACCGCCATTTATCTCCGTTAGTATGCAGCCCGCGGGTTCCATATCACACGGGAGTAAGTGAACTATAGATATCTCGCACATATTTCATACCGTTCGTAGACCCTAGCGAGTACTAGATGGTGAACGCTCGAGGTCTACCGGCCATAAACCATTGAGGAGAGCATCGAACAAGGTCGGATTCCTTGAAAACCAAGAGAGTTGTGCTGAATGAATGAGGGAGTTAAAAATAACAGCCAAAGAGCACAAAAAATTAAAACTTTCTTGAAAAATTGATTTTTTTGTCTATTTAAAAATTGTGTATGATCGAACGGGGTCGAAATAATAATAATAAAAAACATGTACGAGCTTTGATGCACTAAAAACAATCTTGATCTACGGAAAAGTGTAGGAATAGTTCGAAAAGTACGAAAGCATATTTTCGACTCGAATCTTAGTGTTCGTCCAAATGCTAATTCGATTGAGATTTCGAACTTCATCCAGACGTACACAATGTATCATGCCATCAATATTTTCAGCACTGCTTAACAATTAGTGATTGATTGATAACAAATACACAACATTAATTATAATTGGTAAAAGAAAAACAAGAAAATCGATAATTGTGCAATTTACAGATGGCCGCTCTTCGATGGTGGATATTGTGCATCTACCGGCAGCAAACAAATGACAAACATCCGAGTCTGCCAGGCGTGACGTCGCACGTGAGTGGACCGAACACGATGGCAAGCGGTGCGTAGCTGCGGTGCATTGACGAGTTACAATGGCGGTGGGCAGGAAAGAACAAAATGGCGGACGGAATAAAATGGCGTGCATGAATGGCGGCGTATAATGGAAACATGAAATTGTTTGTATAACGAGAGATTAGGATCATATTTTGAAGTTTGTTATAATCCAATCCCTGCAAGAATACAAATTTAAATATAAATAAATATATATATAAACATATTTCTACAAGACGCCAAGAATATAACGGATGAAGTTACTAGGCCTATAGCGTGGTACATCGGAAAAGCAATTCATTATTTTAATGATCACTTTATTATACAAACACACAATTTAGATAGTTTTTTATTACTAAACAAAGGTATCCAACTTTTTTAGTTTAAAACAAAACAAGGTGATTGGAGATAAAAAAAATAACTACTATTCTTTTCATCAAGAAGTTGAAAGTCGATATTTCTTTAATACTAATTTGACCGTAAATAAATAAAATAAATAAATAAAAAGCCAGTGAGCAGTGACATCGTAGGATCGAAGACTAACACAAAATTAAAACCGGGATGATTTCAAGGTCAATTAAATCTCCTAGTAGGGATTTAAGGAACCTCGGCTGATTTAGAGGACCTTAAAGTATTTGCTCGGGAAAATGTGTCACACACAATCACGCTTATTCACAACACATTTCAAACAAGTCTTGATAAATCTCGACCATGCATTGTCTAGTGTCTACTAGGAGTTCTCTTACTATGTAATTCAACTTACGTGTCATTAAGTTTGACACTTATCTTACTTTTGAAAGATTGAAGTTTAAATGCACCAGGTCCTATATCATGCGATACATATTTCCGTAAATTGACGACAGATTTTTTTAAAACTATTAAGCTCCTGTCAAAAACACGACAGCATGTTTGCATTCTCTGTCCGACATCAATAAATGTTGAAAAAACAGCTACGATAATATTATGATGTTCTTTTACCCAAAATTACATAACGTTTTGTACATGGAAATAAAATTAAAACAAATAAAGTTCGTCGTGACACGAATAAATATGATTATGTCAAACGTCAAATGAGTCCCCATTCCTCTTTAATATCAAACATAGTAAAATTGAATGTCTAGTTCTGCATTGTATATGCTCAACGCTGTACCGTTGATTATTTAGCCTCGAGCATGTGCACATGCGATAACTAGATTTGTAGCTACGAGTCGAGATTTCTCGTTTACAACCAGCGGCCAACACCTTTTTTGGTGAATTAGTGGCGAGTTATTGCTGGAACTGATCCATGCCGTGAGCGTCGCGACGCCTATCTGTCTTCAGCTGATCGCGATCTGATCGGTTCTTGGCATAGTTCCGAAAACCGTTATTTGCCTCAACTGAAAACTGATCTGGAAACCATTATTTGGAAACGAGCGCAAATATTTTACTTATTCTGTTCATCGGTATTTTTCCATATTTCGGTTGAGCATTGTCCACAATAGATACCGATATTTTTTGCAAGACTGTAAAGTGATGCTTTATGTATAGCATATTAGAGTTACAATGCCGCGTGAACGTTTATTTATTTAATATTTAATACAATTAAGAAGTTAAAAAATCCATGCCGATCGGGGTTCGAACCCGAGTCTCCCACATTCCAGGTAGGCGCCTTAGACTCGGGTTCAAACCCCGATCGGGATGGATTTTTTTCACTTTTGAATTGTATTAAATATTAACAAATACACCTACGGGAGTGTTTCCCGACTAACCAAATCGAGAAAGTTTTTTTTTTCAACAAACCTATCACAATTTGATAAAGGATGTCAGAAATGGTCATGTCCAATACAATCAGTGTCCGCCATGCTAATAAATAATAGTACAATAACCAAAGATTATGCATTCAAAAAAAATGCAACTTAATGGTTGCACTTACAAAGGCAAACAATTTGATATAGTTTGGAAGGTTAACTTCTCCATCGAACTATGCAGATCACCTTGTTGCAAAACGATATAGGTATAATCTACGATTTTCCTTGTTTGGGATCCCGATTCTACATAAAAAAAATCATAATACGATGGATTAATAAAGTGATGTTTAGGATGCGTTTATTTAAATTGTGTCTCCATCACCGTCGATGTTAACATTTTAAACATCCTTAATTATTATAGTACACTACAGTTTTATACGAATCTGACGCTTTCTCGAGGCAGGAATGAGCTCGGAAAACGTCTCCCACTCTGACTCAGCTCATATTCCTTAAAATCTCACCCACCCAAGAACACCCGTCCGTCTATAATGCCAAACCAATGTTGGGGAACTTACTAGAAAATCGATGGAGAAATTTGTGTTAACAGAACCCCTTAGATCATGATATTAATCCTGGGTATAAACCAAGTTTAACAGTCACATCAGGTTTCGCGCTCTATAGCTTTGAGGGATTATAATAATGGCCGCATAGCAGGGAAACTGCCCTTGTAACACACTGGGCTCGTCAACATACTACACCGGGGATGATGTTTCCTTTACGAGGGGATGGTTTATCGTCTAATTTATATAACCAGGATAAATTGACGTGATACTATGGTTTGTAGTCTACTCCCAATGAAAATACTATAGACGAGCAACCATGGAAACTATAAATTAGCCGTAAGGTCGTATACTAATGACATGATGCTAAGTGTCAAAAACCTGTCGAAAATGGTTGATTACTGATTAGTCATCGCCATATATTAAATTGTGTACATTTGTAATTAATTTATGAACAAAACACTAACAAAATTAGACTTAAAAATCAAACTTTTAAACGCCTGACGACGGTAAACCAAGCGCGAAATTTCGGGGTATCCTTTACTCACGCCATCATCAATTGATAGATCATTACGCCATTCGTAAATTCAGTAATGTAGTCATAAAAAATAAAAATGATTAAATAATTAAAAATATTTAAAAATTAAATTGAATTTTTTAGCTACGATTGTTTTTTGACAGCAACAATGACTCAACGTTACCTTAGCAAGTGTTCGTTGATAATGCCTGGGTAAGATTGAGTTTCAACTGCCATACAAAGGGTATCTTACTACACACTTCACTAATTAACATAGCTAATCAGTCACCAGGAGGAAGTTACGCATTTAATCTCAGGGAAATGTGCTACATAATACCACAGGGAAATTAAGTTTAAGTACTTATTTGTGTAATGTAGCTTGATTATAACATAAATAAGCTCGGATAATCTTGTACTTTGAGGGAGTCAATGTGCATGTGAACCTACTTTTCGGCTGCGTTTAATGATGAAACTAACATCTTTCTGTGTTATTCTTTGTATATGCAATGACCTTGGAAAAAATTCATCTGAATCGTAACTTATTTCACACTAAATTATTTTAAATCAAATTGCAAACTAAACTTCCGTACAGCAAAATGTAACATGTGTGTGTAAGGTGTGTTCGTTTATTTTGTGTGGCGTGACACACGCACAAGCAGACGGTGTGTGGCGTGACACACGCACAAGCAGACGGTGTGTGGCGTGACACACGCACAAGCAGACGGTGTGTGGCGTGACACACGCACAAGCAGACGGTGTGTGGCGTGACACACGCACAAGCAGACGGTGTGTGGCGTGACACACGCACAAGCAGACGGTGTGTGGCGTGACACGCACAAGCAGACGGTGTGTGGCGTGACACACGCACAAGCAGACGGTGTGTGGCGTGACACACGCACAAGCAGACGGTGTGTGGCGTGACACACGCACAAGCAGACGGACCGACCGATGGACAGAAAAGTAAGTATATACGGAAGCTTTTGACTTTTATTTTTATTTTTAATCTAGAGTGTCTAATTTTTATTTCTTCTTGAATTCAAGGACAAAGGACAATCGGTAAAAGGGAGGCATTGTTGTATGTTATTTTCTTTTCAAATTTGATCTTCTTTGGTCCTTGAATTAAGTGAGGGAACATCACTCTAGATAGACTAAATTAGACGGATCATTGTTTCGTTCCAGATTCCTTGAATTCAAGGATATAACACAATCAAAATGTATAAATATAATAAACAATGCCTCCTTCAAATTGATTATATTTTGTCCTTGAATTCTAGATAATCTTGAACGAAACATTCAACAGAAGGCTAAAACCACTAAACACAACACTCTCAAATGGTCAGTCCACAAACACAAACCACAGCTTTCAAGATCCTGCCAGTGAGTGGTAGGCGCAAAGTAATATTCCTCCCGAATTTGGTAAGTTTCCAGTAAGCCATGCAACTGGCGAAATGGAATGGTGGAAAAGCCTAGTTCTTTGCCAAAACTCGCTAGCTGTGCATCGCCCTAAGAGCGCCACAAATCACCACCAAGTGGCGCACAAAAGTGTAATGCCAAATTTAATGGCCAGAAACATATTACATGCATTTCGGGATGGCCAATTTTCGGGCGGGAATTTTTCTTTTTCATTTTTCAATATATAATTTGTAAGATTAAGATTAAGATTTATATATTAAAATGACCTAAATCTTCAATTACTATATCATTTAAGGGTTCTAGATAAGTAAATTTTATTTCAAACATTGCGAATCCTCCAAGGCAAGTCAAAATATACTTATCAGTTAAATTAATCGGAAAATGCTCCCGTAGGTGTATTTGATTAAATATAAATCAATCCAGAAATTGAAAACATAAAACAATAATTAGTAGATTCCTAGATTGATTTCCATATATAACGCACACTAGCGTTTTACGTATTTAAGGAGCATCAGTGAACGAATTTATATAACTATCAAAATAATAATTTATATGACATATTATTGAGAATTTGAGTTGTAATAATTGTTAATTATTTCTAATTTTATGTTATTCCTGTAGTGTTTCTATTTTGGCTACGATGATGTTTGTTATTGCGGTATATTGCACTCAACTACTTCTGTAGCATTTTGGTGTTTTGATGCTAAATACATTTTACGTTTTAAAGGAATTTTAAAAGTGATTTCTTACAATATTCGCGTGATGACTATAAAGACTCCTATCACGAAGAATTACCCGAAGTGTGAATTGAAGAGGAACCCTATCCCAACATTCTATAGCACAGATCCAAATTTAACCACGCCATCAAACTTGAAACTCATCCTCTTACGAAAACGAGTTTAAAATTAATCGTCTGTGAAAATTCAAGATAAATTCGAAGGATGGAGAGAAAAACACACCCACACGCACGCAAAACCCACAAGGACACACACAAGCTCACGCACACAAACTTTCACGCAAAGTTACTCTTACACATACGCATACGCATACGCATACGCTTACGCATACGCATACGCATACGCATACACACACGCTTACACTCACACTCACACTCACACTCACACTCTCACTCTCACTCTCACTCTCACTCTCACTCACACTCACACTCACACTCACACTCACACTCACACTCACACTCACACTCACACTCACACTTATACTTATACTCACACTCACACTTCTTATAACTTACGTTTACACTTTTACTTGCACTTATACTTATACTTTTAAACTTATAGCTAAACTTACATTTACACTTACACTTTCACTCACACTTACTCTTACAATTTACAATCACACTTTTACTTATAGTTACACATACCTAAACTTACACTTAAACTTACATTTACACTTGCAACAAACTTACACTTTCCCTTACAGTTACAGTTACAGTTACAGTTACACTTACACGCACACACACCGCACGTGTTCATCTTTCACCGGAGTCAAACTCCACCCTCCAAATGACGTCAATATAACTTCACATTATTGATACTTGGTCGTCTCCGCTTCGGCTGGAGTTAGCATTACGTTCGGCTAGCGAGCACTCATTGGCCGGAGGTGATTACCTACGTCACAAGATAAGAATTGATTTATTTCTGTAGTACAAGCATGAGGCTAAACACGTGACTAAGTCGTCTGGTTCAATCGGGTTCGAAACTTGCAAAGATCGGACTCGGTGAAAGTAAATACGACGATTTCAAAGTGATTCAATCGCGGAAATACAAGATTGAAAAATAATATGAAACATAATTGAAGCAGATCGACCTTTCTTTTCTTTCTTTCTTTCATCAATGTATTCTTCAAGGGTTCTTCTTTTAATAATCGTTTTAATAATGGAATACATAACTGTGTGTATAGTCTCAAGGCTTTGGCCATTATCTAAAAAAAAAAAATTACAATCTTAAATTAATGATTGTTTAAGTTGATCGTCATTGTTTCTCATTGTACATAAGCTAGATCTATGTGGTCACCTAACAGTGGTTGATCAGCCGAATACTCATACGGACTATAATTAAAACATAAGCGCAATAACAAGAGAATAAATGATAAATATTATCCAAAAAGCAAACAAATTATCAATTACTATGACATGAATAAAATTGAAGTTTACAATGTCGAAAAGTACGAAACGTTATTCTATTAAAAAAAAAGCTTGAAAAATGAAAACATAATCTTACATTAACCGGACAATATTAAAATATGATTCTATAACTGTGTTATGTTTGAGATGTAGATTTAGTCAAACTTTTGTAAATATGAAAATTAACAAATATTCTGAAAAGGAGTTAATTTTTCACTAAATAGTAACTAAAGGAGTCAATAACAGATTATTAAGTAAGAGTGGAAATTAAAAACAATAAGATACAAATGGTATGGTACCAAACGTATGGTTGTATCATCAATAATGCTTAGATAATATATTGACAATATTGATGTTTTGAAGCCAAATAGAATTGTTGAGAAGTTATGTGAATTGATAATTTTATTTGGTTAAATTTTATCTTTAATTAAAAATAAATAAATAAACAAATTAATTAATTAAAAAGAAAAATAATTTAATTGAAAAGTAGCACAATACTAATAATTTATGAAATTATTTCTCATTAAGGAAAGTTATTTTACAGATAATAAATGAACCGTATAACTAAATCCTAAGTTTCTATCGTCTCGCTTGACCTACTTGTCAATATTCAAGAGTATACTCAATACACACATCTAAAAATACATAAGTATAATTAGAGTTTGACAAGTTTATATCCGAACATCAACACAACACACAACAGAGGCCAGCTTGTTTGACACACGCATACCCAATCACATACATGCACCCTCGCTCGCATGTAAGTTCATAATTTTTATCGACAAAATCAATACAGACAGACAGAAAAAAATATTATTAATGATATCTACCTTCACAGAGTAATGCATTTTCTTTTTCATTGTAAAACTTCGAGGAGAATTAATGATGGCGCGATTTTCAACGTTATAAGTGCACACATTAGCGTACGTAGGCTTAGTTCTTTCACTACCATGAAACACGTAGACGTATTTCTTGAAAAACAAAATAGACGAAAAACACACACACAGGGCAACGCATTTACTAGAGTGTTATTTGGAATGTTTTCCTAGATTTTTAAGCATGGCGTCTTGCCAAAAGAACTGTTAGAGAACATGTGTATCTGATAATTCATTTTAAAATATAAAAGAATTCGGGAGAATTATGTGAGTGTAGTCCACACATGTGCAAGTATAGAAATTGTAAGGAAAATCCAGTCGCAGCGAAGCTACTGCCATAATGAAATAGGTTGTACTAAAATAATTATTTATTGTGATTTCATTGTTATACTCAAAAAAATGTTTCAGAAAGGAAAATTCAAAAGAAACCACATTTTCAAATTTCATATATAGACTAGGCAATTTTACCCATTTCCCTTTCTTCTATGCAAACAGAAACATATTTTGTTTAAAAAATATTATTAATACCATTAACAACAAGCAGGCGCCACTAGTGTGATTTAGGCATAAGCACACAATAATTAAATACTAATTAGATGTAACAGATGAAATACCTACATAAAAATGTGAGACGTGTAAGCTTTTAATTTTATGTTTATCACTTTGTAAAGGATAGCGAGATAAAATGCAAAACAAACTACCCCTCTAGAGCACGAATCTGAATGTCCCCTAAGATAATCCTGGACTTGGCTTACTGTAAGTTTTATCTGATTGAGACAGTTTATTGCCAAAGCAGTTGGCAGCACTAGAGTATCATAATTGGTTTGCTTATTATGTCGTATTATCCAACAATGTATATTAAATTACGTCATATTGTTACATTAAAAAACACATCATGCGCAATGGTTAAGAGAAGCATATTAAAGTTAACCAATAATAATTTATGTCTAACACGATTTCTTTTGCCAAATGCTGGAAATTACGAGAAAAAGAAAATAACCCTGATTATATTCTTATAATGATGCAACCTTTTTCTGTAGGTGAGGTTAAGTATGTGTAGGACTAGACACTACAAAAAAAGTATACAATAATTCAACGACTAATCGGTTATTTTCATATGGTTTATTTGCAGTAAATTAGCTAGACGAAGTAGGACTCTACACGCACACAAATTTAAAACTTCGCTACCAGTGCTTTTTAATTTATTTGAGTAGATTATAATTCTACAAATTATAGTTAACCCAAAATATGAAGTAAAATTATGTATTTAAAAAAAGTGCTTATTAACCAGTGCTTCCATCAACTAGAATATTTTTGATTCCCAAATGGAGAACAACACATCTTTACACAAGAATACGAGGATTAAAATCCATCGTCCTCTAAGGAATATATTGTTCTGTTCCTTGTTCCTTAAAATACATTTCCATATTACATAACAATTCCCCACAATACACACAACGCTGGATACAAGAGCAATCTAGTCAATTAGTTTCCCCAACACCTTCCAAAGCTGTTCGCGCACTAGAGCGTATTATTCCCTTACAAGTGGCGCTCATAACGGCTGCTTTGACAACTGCAATATAGGGACTGCTCGCGATCATGGAAAACAAACCTTTATGTATAAATAAAGCAAGAAAACAATAACTCTAGCATAAAAGCGACAAACTGAGACTGGCAAACGTATTTCTACTCAACCGTCGTCACATTTACATTCATTCAAAACACAATGAATCACAAAGGAAATGTTACTCAATTAAGACAGCTTGTCATTTGTATTCTACGGAGCGTGAGAATACAGCCTAGAGTGGTTTGATATTTTGATTGTGTAACATAATTACAAAATGGCAGCTTTTTCGTTTGGTCGCAGCCAATCACGGCCATTTGCATTTTAGAGAAACATGCAAATGGTCGTCACAACCAAACTGATCAAATTACAAAATGGAAGCTTTTTTGTTTGGTCGTGGCCATTTACATTTTTAAATAACCTCGCAAATTGCCGTCACAACGGAAGTAAGTCATCATTTACATACATTAGTTTGTGGCAGTTTAAAAAACAAACAAAAAACAGGTAAGGGTACGGGAGAATTCGAAATAGGGAGCGAAGTAGAGTGTTTTACCACGTTTGTTTCAATGTTGGTGGAGGTGCCGAGTATGAAGATTTTAAAACTTTATTAGGCTTCGCGCGCATCAAAATCATAATCGGCAATGTCAAAAAAACGCGTGTCAATCGGTAGTTGTGTTCAGTAATTATCGTGAGACGTGACACACACAGACGGACAGAAACAGGGGCATCTCTCTCCCTAACAGTTCATAATGTTTATGAACAAGTTGAGAGTGACTATCTGTACATAGAAATGTATACTCAGTGCACAGAACAATACTTTAAAGGCATAACTTATTCCTTTTTGAAAACTCGACGCTTCTATGCTAAAATATCTCGTAAAAAGTATCCAATTTACATTCTTTTCTCTTGAGAGCGTTTGCTAACGAGATACACCCAGAGCACAGTATCGGGTTGGCGCTATAAGTTACACAGCTTCGAGGCGAGATACGCGAGGAAACTATCTGGGTCAGTGCAAGTCAAAACAACACATTCTCAAGCTGGAAGAGACGGGTGAAATAGTCGCTTTTAAAAATGTTCACATTATGAAATTATTAATTATGAGATAGGACGGAAAATAACAGCTATACACTTGAGTGATTTTTAATGAAACTTTAATGTCTACCAGTCGAAGTATGGTGAAACTTTTCTAAATGTTGCAGTATGAAAATCTATTTTCAAAAGTTAATTTGAACTATTTAACACATGAGAAGGTTTTTATTTACTACAAATCAGAAATTAAAAAAGTCCGCCCCAACCGGGAATCGAACCACGGATCTCCCACATTCCAGGTGGAAAGTCCTTAAACACTAGACCATCAGGACGGGTACATTTTAATCTCTGAATTGTAGTTGCATTATAATCTGAATGGATGGAACAGTACTGCAACGAATATCTGCTGCCTTTGAACTGACCACCAAACATTAATTATAATGTCATTACCTTTACGCAGGTATGAGCGAGGGTTTAATAATATAATATATAATTTCTGATTTGTAGTAAATAAAAACAATTACACCCACGGGAGTGTTTCCCGATCAACCAAATCGAGAAACATGAGAAGGTGTTCTACATTATTATGTTTATCGGCTCTTGTGGAAGGCTTTGGAGAATTGTAATATTTTACACCTTTGAAAATATAATCCTTAAAAAACGTTTTCAAATTATTTTGCTATTAAATTATGTAATAGGATGGTATGATAAAACATTGTAGAAGTGTATTGAAGAAGTTTTTTGTTTATCACCCTGGCCTCGTTTTTATCAAGTTTTATTTAGTGTACTATCTAAAAAATAAGTACCTATTACGTGTGCCTATTTAAAATATATCTGTTAGTGATTTGCCAAGAATATTATATAAAAGAAATATGTAATATATATTTAGGTCGAAATTAAAGACACAGTTAGAAATATGCTATTTTGAATGTTTTGAAAAGGTATAATATGTTAAATTAAAATGTTGGGAGCGAATGGTTAAACTTTAAAAGGTAATTATGAAATGTATAAGGTGCTTCAATATCATAAGTTCACAAATTTAACATTGCAATTATACGAAAGGTACGTAGCAAAAAAGGTATTTTACCTTTCAAAATGTTCAGAAATGTTTAAGTAAGAATATATAATTATTTGTTGGCTGCTAAAGTAATAAAACGAACCTGAAGAAACCGGTAAGATGTTCTGAAATATTTAATATTCCAAGTAAGAATATTTTTCATTTATTACCTTCTTAAAATAAAGTAATAACTTGTAAGAAAAGTGCACTTCATAAAAGAAAACAAGATGGCGATGTTACTTCAAGAACTTCGCCTTTGATAAGAAAATCACTTTTAAAAGCATCATGGTTAATTTGCTCCGGAATGGATGGGGCTCATCCAAGTAGAGTAGCCTACAACATCGCATTTACCGACTTTTCGATTAATGTCACATTTTCCAGACTACTAACTCGAACATAATAGGCAACGTTGCATCCCCTGTGTAATCTCTCAGAGAGGATTTGCATTTTTATCCCTGGTAGGTAGACGCTTTTTAATTCCCCTTTGATCAGAAATGAAAAATTGACGTTTAATTAAAAGTTGAAGTAGAATGACAGCTTCATAAAAATGTAATAACTTGTCGAATTTACAACGGAATTGACATAATCGTCGTGTCGACACTGAGTGGCTATTTTCAAACGTAGCAGACTCCGACTTTACTAATAAACTCCAAAAAAATGAATTGATGTAAATTTAATAATGTAATGAATTTGGGCGGTCCACTGTACTTGTAAAGAAATAAAATGAAACAATATTTCGAGACGATGCAGTCGTCTTCCTCAGGTTCATTGGCAGTTGACATAGCAACAGTAAGAATAAGAAAAACAAAATTTAACTCAATTTGACCAATCAATCAATGACCAAATTTAATCAGTTGAAGAATTTGATGATGCTCACCTGCTAATTTATCATTATAATATAACGTAAACGTATTTTGAAAGGTTCAGAATTTCTCACGGTTTAATTAAAAAAAAGAGTATTTATTATATGAATGTTTTACATTAATTTTTTCAATATTACCTAAAATATAAAACATGCTATGTGTGTTTAGCAAACATCCAGATTGTAATGTATCTTGAACTAAAATTATTTCAATACTAAAATATTCGTGGGTTGATTTGACTTATGTTATTATCTTCTTTCAAATCAGAAAGTCTTGGGTTTAAATCCAGGCTGAAGCTGGAGATTTAAACGAGATAACTGTTTTTCTTTAATATAATATTATGGAAACTGAACACTGTGACACTGTCGTATTATAACGGTTATTTTCGAGCCGTCCTAGCAACGAGGGATAAAATAAAAGACAAGGTGATGTTCAAAACTTTTTAAGTCGATAAAAAAAAACTTTAAAAATACAAAGTTACGGAAATTAAAAAAAATCATATTCATCGAAATGATGTTATAAAAACAAACAAAGACTATAGCCAAGGTAGACAAAGTTATAACAATAAGCAATAACCTAATAGAAGTTAACAGATCAAGGTGATGCAAAAGCTATTTCCTATAGGAATCCACATTGGAGGATAATATTTACTTGGCTGCATTATGCAAGTGTATTTTAATGTTATAAAAGCTTATAATGTGTCATTCAGATAATACCTAAAGTTGCATTAATATATACTGCAAAAAATACAAATAATAAAAGTAGAATAATTGTAATATTCTTTAATTCTATCCCAATAGAAATATTCCTGCTTATTCTAACTTATGATTAACTTTACTGTTAGATTAACAGATGGCGTAAATTACTTTAGAATTTGATGCTAGATAACGGTGAATTATGAAAAAATATCAAAAGTAAACTTTAACGCAAAGGGAAAAATAAAACAAGCTTCGGTTTACAAATAGACATTTTCTCGTTAAAAGTTCTAAAAAGTTCATGAAAATAAACCGATTTCAAAACTCATTAAACGTTTTAATGAAGTACGTCATGTTTGAAAGAGTTTATAAATAGATTTTGAATCGAGTTTCAAAGAATTGTGATTTCTTAAGAAATGTGTTATCAAGCTCCAACATTTGTGGACATTAAAAGGAAGTAATACCGTCAATATTAAAACCATGCGAAATTAAGTGATTTTAGAAATATCTCACAAAACGCAAAGAAAATAAAAAAAGTGTGTTAAATGATTTTCGTTAGTTAAAATAATAAATAAATAAATCCGTATTTAGAGTCGACCCACTCATTCACACAACTGATTTTCAGCGGGGGGCAGTAAACCAAAGCGACCAAGCCAACCCTGTAGGCCCCTACGCAATCGACGAGTGAACGATAACCTACCAAAGATCGATACTTTTAATGACATTCATGAACTAAGACTATAAGTGGTGATATATGGATAGATGACGATGAAGGACGATTACAATAAACCCATGCCTTGTACGGGATTCGAACCCACGTCCTCGTAGAGCCATCGCTTCTGACCAGCGCCCTAATCGTATGTGCCACCGCGGACGGCATCGAAAATGTAATTTTACATGCTCTATGTAGTTTGTAGTCAGCATGGACAAAGATAAAAATATTATGATCAGTACTACTTTAAATTGTGGAATATATTATAATATTGATATATTTTTATACACATTTTCCAAAATATATATATTTCCCTGCATTGGAAAAACGAGAAAACTATATCTGCCAGTAAAATGCAATTATTGTTGTAAATCGCATCCGAGTGCTTGCCGTGGTTTATAAAACAATTATTCTGACCTCAAAATTATTGTTTTATCTAATATCTGAATGTGTATTTTAAAGCAACAAATTATCTAAGTAAGCCTACATAAACTCACATTAAAAAAACAATCTTGCCGTTTTACAAGACACAATAATGCCACTGCAATATTTTTGTGTGGGTAGACCTATACAACATTCACTGTATAAAGACTACAATACAATTTCAAATACAATTACCGTATGGGGCGTATGCCTCTATGTAATCAAATGTTGCAGTCAGTATTAGTGCGAGCATAAAGCGATTACTATAGCTTCTATAGGTGAATAAATACTAGGCCGGCAATAATCGCCTTACACTGCCAGTAATAAGTACGCCCTTGCACTCACTAATCCGGATTTTGTATAGAAGGACATTGTCAGTGCTTTGGTGTTTAATCCCGTTAAAAGCCATATCTGCATCACATTCACTTCAAAATTCCATGAGAGAGTATTGATGTTTGTACATTTTCCACCATCAACCGAATTCAAGACACCCACAACAAATTATTCACCATTGATACAGTAAATTACATACATAATATAGAACTTGACTCTTTTAAAACAGTGTATATGCCAGTTTACTATTTAACGATCTTATATTTTATATTATTTATATTATTATATTGTGATTCGTTGATCATGTGGTTAGCGTCTCTAATTCCAATGCAGAAGGTCCAGGGTTTGATTCCCACTGTAGGCAGAAGTTTTTAACTGCTGATTTGGATTTAAGTCCATCAGTTCTTGGCTTAGAAATTTTTAAACGGTGACTTTGGAGCCGTCCTAGCAACGCGGCTCCGTGTTGCCTTGTTGATTCTGGTGCTGTCCGCGGGTGGACTCGTGTACATCATGAATGACCGGTGTTTCCTACTAAAATATGCCGGCGCCTACAGGGTTGACTTGGTCGGCTTTAAATTTAATGTCCTCTCCTGAAAATCAGTTCTGTGAATGAGTGGGTAGACTCAATTAATACGATTGTTTTAATTTTTATTTATTTATTATATATTATATAATTTATATGATGAAGATGATGATGAAGAAACGCTGAGCCTGGCAATCTCGGCAAAAAAATAGTTTCGTGCCCTAGATATCGGTGTGAAGAACACCACTCAACCTGACGTTGGAAATGAGTTTTGATGATTATTGTTACATAGAAACGTTAATACAAATTTGCAATTGTTGTAGTTGGAAATTGTTTAATGGTCAAACGTTACGCGCGGGACTCAGATTCGAAAGGTCTAGGGGTCGATACGCGCCGTCGGCATAACTATAGTTTTTTTTCCCAATGTTCGCAGTGGACTGTGTCATTTTAAACACCCTTTGTACAATCCCTTCCCAACTCCAAAATACCTAGTTGGACATCTGAAGAGGGGAAGGCCTATGAAATTGTACATGGGCAGGTTTCCCACAAGAATTTAACTTTTTTAATATCTGAATTACGTCGAAAAGAAAAATATCCATCAAAAAAACAATATAAAAATATCTCATTTTCTATTATTTGATTATTTTAAACTGAAAAATGCGTTATTTTATAAATTATTATCTTATATTATTATAATTATCCCGGTATCGATATACTCGGCTGAGTCGGTTATAAACATTTCGAAAGGAGAAAGAAGAAAGTTAAAAAAAGAACAAATAAAATTCAATACAAATTATTATCACAATACAATAATAACGCCTTCCATATCCCCGGTGCTTTTATCTGGTCAGTAAAAACTCGAATAAAAGTCCATAATAATCTGAGTAAAAGAATTAGCACGAAACGCGCCACGGTTTGTGATGCAATAATCAATTTATCCTGTCCAGTCTTTATCAGGACTCGGCTCACGTATCGGCCAGACCGATACTTTACAGTTAGTTCCGCGGAATCACACCGCGAGCGCGAGCGCGTCGTTCAACGAGATTACCGCTGCCAAACGGAATTACTTTTCCATTAATAAAGACGCATTGACGTTTATTGTGTTGGGCTTACACACTACGGGTTTTAATGGTTCTAGAACGTGGGTTTTTTAGTCTTCTTTTCGAACACATGCCATAAAAAAGTAAAATGATTAAGAAACTTCCAGCTTAAATTTATATTACAAGTTTAGGGCCTATAGTCTTTACTAATAAAGTACACAAATAATGTCCTTCTATTAAGTATACTTACATTTTTCTTTAAACTTTCTGTTTTTTCACTTGAATACCTACGTATACATTTTCAAGACAAAACTTTCGTAATCAAACAGACTAATTTAATTGTTTAGAATTTTCATAGATTTTCATTAAATAAGGATTACAACAGACTCCAAAATATGGAGAGAATAATTTCGTCTAAGGACACACAAATAAAATCTCACACAAAGTAGATTTATTTTGGTGTAGGTGCCGGGTAGTATATTTTTTTGTCACACCAAAAACCAAAAACACCAAAAATTCTGTATCATCCTTGTTGAAGGATAATTCAACAAAAAACGCTCGTTCGGAGGTCATGTTCGGTTTTTATCGTGATTTTGGTGGAGGTGCCGGGTAACATTACTAATTTGTACCCCCTTATCCCACAGTCACCAAAAGTACATTCGGTATCATCCTTGTCAAAGGGCAATTAAACAAAAAAACGCATGTTCGGTTTTTATGCTGAAACGAGACACACACAGACGGACGGCCATAAAAGTGATACATATAGGGGATCCTCGCTCGCAAAAAAAACATTTAGTTCGAAACACATAATGTAACCAAACATGTTCTGCTTCTGACTGCGAAAGATAGTGAATGTAATTATATTCTGGAATTCGCATGTAAATAAATACCACCCCAACCAAATACAAACAATTTACAACATAGTACATTTTAACCACTCGCGTTGTCTGCATTCAAGTATATCCCAAAGTTATGACCTTCATTTGCGGAATGTAGAAAATTCCATTTTCATCGCAAGTGAAAAAGTGGACACTATTCCCAAAATAATGAGTCTAAAAGCTAAAGTGTGTTTAAAAAAAAAGAGTTAAATAGTGAGACTTTTTTCGCGGGTCATTAATTTCGCGTTGATGCTGCACGTCCTGTGGTGAGCGCTGTACACAAGCCTACATGACGGGTACATTAACTAATGCATAGGGTGTGTGCTTATCTGTGTAAATATGGTAACGCCCCGACCGCTCTTTGATGAAGCTCGGATTAAAGTTTTTACTCGGTGAGCTTTTAACCAAACTAATTCCGAACACGTCACGATATCAACTATTGAAAGCTATGTTTGAGCTTTTAACCAAACTAATTCCGAACACGTCACGATATCAACTTTTTTGAAATTGAAATAGAAATGTTGTATCTTTTATTTTTCGAGACAAAACTACAATCAGTTCTCTCCCACAATCAGTCATAGATCAAACTACAATCACTTCTCACCCACAATCAGTCACAGAACAAACTGCAATCACATCTCTCAGTTCTAAATCCGAGCTCTATAATAAACCCCACTCATTAACCCGCCGCACTAAACCAGCGTGGCGCCTGTCGTCCGGTAGCATTCACAATAATCCATCACCGAGTATTATGGGATTAATAAAACGCATCGTAATGGCGTGATAAAACCAGCCTCGTCATCAAACTGAACGCCATTATTATCGGCGCGAGAACACGGCGATAAGAAATATAATTGGCCGTGCCCCATTAATCTCGGCGGACGTAGGCGTCGATAATATGGGAGGGGTTCCCGTCAGACTCACGTGTGGTGATGAGCAGATTAGGATGAGGTGAGAGGATGTCAACATTTACTGGCGTTGATAAACATTCAATGTTCATACTAATACAGCAAAGAGTATGTACTCATTTGAGAATAATTAAAGTTGATTTTACTAGGCCGCTTCGTTAACGCTTTTTCCAGTCACGTTGATGGATGAGCTTTTATGGTTGATTATCGGTCCAAATATCACGAAAATATCGTATTAAAAATCGGGGGGAAAATCGTAAAAGTACGATTTCTATGAGAAATATTTCTTCAAATGTCTCTAAAATCATAGGCCTAACATTTATAATTAATTCAGTGATTTTAAACGTTCCCATAAAGTTTCATCAAGATCGGAGTAGCCGTTTGCCCGGTTGCGGGCTTAATATCACGAAAATATCTCATTAAAAATCGTAAAAGTACGATAATCATAAGAAATATTTGATCGATTGTACCCAAAAACGTGGCTAGACTAAGTTCAGAGATTTCGAAGGTCCTCTCAAATTTTCATCAAGATCGCATATGCCGTTTTCCCGGTAGAGCGCGAGGTAACAAACAAAAATACAAACAAAAAAACATAAAAATAAACACCCGAGATAATATTTTGGGGGAGTCAGTGAAATTGAAGTCTTCGCTTCGCTCATCCAATTACGTAATTTTAAACAATTAACACTTCGTGATGATGATTTGTGTGGCTAACTCTCTTTAAATGCACTAAGGCTACTCGAGACGATGAGTGGTGATAGATGAGGGTGAAGGACGATTACAAAACAAACGAGTCTTATGCCGGATTCGAACACACGTCCTCCTAGAGCGCGCTTCGGACCAGCGCACTAATATGTGCCACCGTGGACGACTTGCTTGCTAAACTATGCTTAGTAGAAGATATAATACTAGTGCTTTTAGAGACGATCTTGTGGAAACGTTAAAAATGCCAATGACGCTAACGACTAACGATTACAATGAAGACTAATGACGACGATTATGATTATGGTGGCGATGAAAACGGTTACGATGACACTAATGATTATGGTGATGATAAAGACGACTACGATGGCGATTATGGTGAAGATGGCTACGATGTCGGTTATGGTGACTGTGATGATGATGACGACGTCACAGGCGACAAGACATCTCTTCCAGACTCAACCCCTCACGCAGACAGAATGATAGTCTAGAACCGACCTGAAAGTCTCAGACGACGTAATATCACCCCGTACAATGAATCTTGTCCGAGGCAGCGCGTGCGGAGCCGGCGTCCGTGTATTTCTAACGCTACGTAAGCTAGACGCGAATTATCGATTTCAGGGGGGAATGCTCTGGGTTTGCACAGCTCGACTACACGCGAGAGAACCGGGAGAGCGGCTAGCCTCGGGGCGGCTTCTACCGTAGAGGGGGGTGGGTTTTTGTGATTTTGTTTGTTGCTTTAGTATACCGTCACGTTTAGGCCATGGTGCTGTGAGAGGCGATTTATACAAAATTACACGAATCCATGTTGAATGAAGGATTCAAACCCACGGTTTTTCCAGGTGAATGAGCCAACTTTTTATACAATGTTAAATGTTCAGTAAATAATCCTCGGACGTCAAATCCAGATTATCTCCCCAAAATTCTCGAGGAATTTTTGACTTATAATTTTCCCACGAAAATAGAAACAAGATTTTGGTAGAAAGAATATTTGTGCATGTATATATCCATCATACAACATGTTCACGTTGTAGGCCTAAATATGTTTCCTACGTAAGTCTGGTGAATTTATACAAATTGTATTTTTCATGGCATATTTACAGTCAGAAAGCAAAACTTTTATAAATCACATGTAGGCTATTCCTAAACAAATAATATGCGCATACAACCTTATTAAGTTTTAAATTGTTTGGGCGAAATTTCTCAAAAAGATCTCCAGAAAGAACAAACACTTAAATTTCGCATGAAAGACTGGTTTGACTCCTTTTTATTAAAAACAATTAAACATATGCGAAATAACAATCGCAAAAAACAAATCGTCAAGAGTATAAATTTTATAAGTATAGGCCCTACACAAAATTATTTTTATTTTTTTTGTGTATACATGGCTAAGTACACTAGCTTGGCTACCGCTTGCTTTAATCCACTGAAACGACGAAGTAGCCTCAAATCTAATACAAAACATGCCGTTCATGTCAATAGAACACTAGCTTTCAATAATCCCTTCATATAAACGTGAAATAAAAAAATAAGTCAATACAAAAAGAGAAACCTGTAAATTAATGTAATAACAATTCGTGAAAGTGTAATTCGATGAAAGCGTCTATGTAAGTCGCTAGAGGGGAAATTGGACATTGCATGTTCGCCCCCCCCCCCCCCCCCCCAAACACAGCGAACACGACGAGTCGGCCAACCTAGTGTCAACATTATTAAGCCCTTCATTTCATATGCATAACAGCTGTGATAGGTGTTTACCACAGGCAAACCATTAGCGCTACGTACGAAATTGGTAAAAGTTATTTTCGTAAAAATGAGAAAGGAAATGAACAACGTTTTATTTAACAGCCCAGTAATATTTTGAATCCTTAAACAAATCTAACATAAAATCCACGCTAAATATATAAACTTTATTTAAATTTCGTACTCAAATGATACATGAAATCGTTTGAAACGAGTTTTTAAAAATAAATATAATTTTGGTGGAGGTGCCGGGTCCGTATTTATTGTTTTGAGCGTAGATTTTTAAATTGAAAATATATAATTTCACTTTTTATCAACAGATGGAATATTCAGAATGCGTTTTCATGAAACAAAAATATGGACATTGTAAAATTAAAATGGTGGAGGTGCCGAGTTGAAATTCAACTTTTTTATTTGCATACTTCTTTGCAAAATTAAACAATTTAATTGTTTCTGATATTTAATTTTATAAAAATAAAATAAAATAACATCTCTTCCGAATAACACGAATATTAAATCACCAGAATTTAAAAAGTAATTTTACAAAATCTTCTTGATTCGTTATCAATAGCGGTATAGTTTTCTGTAACAAATAGTGGTGATCTTTGAAATAGCCGAGATTTGTGTATTTGCAGTTGTTTCTGTTGTTATTATGAATAATTATCTGTTTAAAAAAATTGGAATGAATTTATTTCATGTCCACCTTAAGTCCTAATATTAACGACTTATTAATGGTGAATTCATGGAATAACTTCTCTTCCTTTAATTTAAACTATGGACAAAAACTGAAACGAAACCACACAACAATTTTCTACTTAATTGAAATTGAAAGAGTTTAAAGTTAACAAAGTTTAATTTAAAACTCCAAAAGAGGCAATAAAGAACTTTGTAGACAGACACTGAGTTTTCCGCAAAAAGCTACGTCCCTCGCTCGCTCGCTAGTCTGGTGAATATATCAAAAAAAGATAGTGAAAATCAAGTAAGTGCATCGTAGCGAAAAAAGAAGAATAGAATCTTAGGTTCATTCTGCAAGATAAATATGCAGGGGGGGCGTGTATACCCCATGTAGGAGGAGCAACTCTTACGTGATGCGAATATCATCTACTTGTCAATAATAATTAAACTTAATCGAGTCTGCTTTAAGGACGTGAATTTTAAAGGAGGGCATTGTCCGCGGGAGCTCGCTGCACGCATGTTCTTCATATAAGCGCGCGGTGCAGGCTTATTTTTTCGAGAACTTTCTAGGATGGAGGAAATGACAAATAATGACCTATTACGCTGTACCAACTTTGCGAAATTCGGTGGGATTTCATCTGACTTTTCGGAATCAGGGATGAAAACTGGTAAGCCTGGTGAAACTGTAGAGTAAGGTTAAGCTGGAAGCTCTTTGCTGATGAAATACAAGGAGCTGGATGGGTGAATTTTGAGAGAGAGAGAGTGTGGGACTGAGCCATTAGATGAGAAATCGTAGAAGTAGAGAGAGCATAGAGAGATCGAGAGAGATAGAGAGAAGAACTGAGAGAGAAGCAACTATTTAATTGTCCAGGCCGGATTAAGCCAGCATACTTATTCTTACATTCGACCTTAATAGTAATATAAATACATTTTTCAGAATCTTATCAATTTGTTAATAACATCCTACAATATAAAATATTTGATGATTAACATTCAATTTACATTTTAAATGGTGCCATGGACTCAACTCTACAGCATTTTTTTTACACAATCATACTTCATTCACACATAGTTTTACAAATCCGGTTGTGCATACTAGAAGTAAAAATCGAAGCAATAGCCATATGTAATTTAACTATTGTGCAATTTTGTGTATTGTCAGTATTCGTATAGCATTTTGCGAAATACAATTCGTGAATTTTACTCCTAAAAATATTGTAATTAAAGATATTGGTGTCCCTGATGTGAGAGAGAAAGAGAGGAAGAGAGGGGTGTATGGGGTATGGGAAGAGGGGAGAGGGGAGAGGGGAGAGGGAAAGATAAGAAGCTTTTCGCAAGCGACAGATATACTTAATGCTCAAGATAGAGTAGCTTAATTAAGAACATTTAAACACACATCTATATAATTGTAAAAGCATTTAAATGCGATTAATTGAGGCTACATTCTGAAGTTTTATTTAATTTTATAACAATCCTAAGGGCTAGGTCCGCCAAGCTATAAGCTCCAGTTACATTTAGTTATTTGGAAGTTAGTTAGGTGAGTTGTTCCACCAACTTTAATCCGGACTTTAAATCTAAGTTATCTGTGGAATATTTCTGGGTTTAATGTTCAGTTTAAAAACAACTGGAAGTAAGCTAAACTTTAGATTATATAGAGTTGGTAAAATTTTAGCATAGGAATTAGAAATACAAGTTTTAAATTACTGCTTACACCAGGTTTATTTTTAAATAATGCCAATTAAAATTAATAAAGACACGGAAAAGGCAATATAGAACATTCATTTTATTCTCTTGTCACTGGTCATTATTCAACTTGCATAGATAAGACCATTTTGTTTAATTCCACTACTATTCGAAAAAAAAGATTGCGAGATGGTTTGTATTTCTTTTCAACCTATGAAATATTGTAATTTCTCCGAACAGTTTCGTAGACGTAGAACGTTCTTACGATTCGTGACCATAGGCCTATAGCGATTATAATGTTTTGGGGATTTTGCCAAAATGCTTATTAAAAAAATTACCTACATGAAAATAACTTAGCTATAATAATTACCTATATTTAAATCAATTAATCTAGGTATCGGTTAGAAAGCCGAGTGCCATTACACAATTGCATATTATTGTAAGTGTATCTCGAAGTAAACTTCGAAACTATTGCTATTGCATATAACGAATCTTTACGTCCGACATACGAGAAGATTCAAGCGGTAACTCCATATATGTTATGCGACACACTTTGGATAAATTGAAATATAGGATTCCCGTAAAACATCCATACTACTCTAGCTAGAACGTGAGGGTAAAAAGGTCAAAAGGTCAGGACTGTCATGATCTTAAGAGACTCGGGAGCAAAGGGTGATGTAATGGAATGCAAGGGACGGGAGAGGGATGTGTAAAATTATGCAAACGTCAGATGGAAAAGGAAGTGGGCTCCGTCGGAGAAAGTCGGGGGGGGCGAGGAGGGGGAGGTTTGTGGTGGTGGAGAAAACGAGTTGATGAAACTAAAAGGAATATCTTCAAGGATAAATAGCATAAAATTTGTAAGACAATTAATAAAGCTAGGATTACATAATTGGACACAATTAGACAGTGGACAAATTTCAAAAAAATATGAAAAAAATATGATACTAATATGTAAACTATTAAAATGAAGCATCACAAATATATTACACAAAATCTATGACGACATGAGATTTTATAATGGATAAAAACAATGTGGAATAAATGAATCGTTATGAATTAAATTGAAATTAATCAAACATAAATACATTTAAAGGGTATACTATTTGGAAAAGTTGCAATAAAAGAAAAAGAGCGCGCTTTAAGTGAAAAGAGAAAATAAGGAAGGAAAAATGAAAAAAATATAAGAAAACACGAGTTAGTTGCTTTCCACTTCGTTTATTAATGGTCAGAGAGAAAAAGTTAAAAAAAGATTTTACTGTACCAAACATAAAAATAAAATGTAAATTTGAGTTTCCACACAACACTTTCAATGTTTTATATCAACAACAAACATTTTACAAAAAAACTTACCACTGCTATGTGAATAGGTAGTAAGTTCACGGTTCACCATCGATCGACAAGTTCGAGTTAGTAAATAGGCCCCCAGGACACGAGGAATGACAAACATTGATGAGAGAGCCTCGCTCAGTCACCGAGACTCGGTAGCGTCGAGTGGAAGAAGAGACGTTAGCTAGGGACGTGGTCCCCAGGACACGAGGAATGACAAATACTGATGAGAGAGCCTCGCATCAGTCACCGAGACTCGATAGCGTCGAGTGGAAGAAGAGACGTTAGCTAGGGACGTGGTCGATGTCGTCAAACACAAATAAACGCGAGTTTTAGTGTGAAAATGAATTGAATGCTGTCGCACGTGTGACTGCCTGACTTAGGTAAATTAAAATATGTCTATTCGAAATCCTACCAAACATCTATTCTTTTAAACATTTATTTCTACAAAAACACGATCTATTTCTACAAAAACAACATCAATTCCTTAAACATCTATTTCTACAAAAACACGATATATTCCTTAAAGATCTACTTCTAAAAAAAGCTCGATCTTTTCTTAAAAATCTATTTCTACGAAACATGATCTATTCCTTAAATATCTATTCCAACAAAAACACGAAAGATCTATTTCTACAAAACACGACCCCTTCCTTAAAGATATGTTTCCACAAATCGAGATCTATTTTGTAAGATCTGTTTCTACAAATCACATTGTATTCTTTAAGTTTTTAAGGCTTTCGTGGCCCGAAGTATTAGAATCACAATTGTAAACTTGTCGGGTTATTTCGCCACGTCGATTTGACTTACCCATGTCAACGTTTCTGGACCGCTCTGGGCGCCGTCATCAGGACGACACGACATGGGACACGTTGACATGGGTAAGTCAAATCGACGTGGCGAAATAACCCGACAAGTTTACAATTGCGATTCTAACATTGTATTCTTTATTTAAATCGTTGAAAAGTTTAGCAAATACTAAACCGCGATAGAAAATACTTTAACCCCCCTTTTAAGAGACTGTTACGCACAACTTTCAGGAGAGGTCTGTTTGAAACCTCTTAGCGCGAGAACATCACAGATGTCCAAAACTTTACACAGATGTTACCAAAACAAGAATGTGTGTGAGATATTAAAAAAGTCAAGGGTTTAGATAAAAATATGACAATCGATATTTATGGTTTTGGATTTGAGCTGAACAACTTAACATTTTCCTGATTCATACCAAAGAAAATAATCTCCGAGTTAGTGAAATTTGTCGAAAATCAAACAAATATGTTTATTACCTATCGGAAATTATGTTTGAGAAATCAATATAAGTTGTATCATCCGAAATTGATTAAACCTCAGCAATATTTTATACCGTGCCATCACATTCATCCACGAGTGTACTCAATGTATTCGTTTATACCGGATTTTGATTGTTTACCATAATATTAAAATCCATTAATTTTGTTTAAACATAATATCTGGACTAAACACTGTTGTAAAGGGCAGGAACGGGGTACCCCGCCTTGAAACGCCAATAAGAACTTAGATAAAGAAAAGGTAGCCTACATCGTTTAGTTCCATAATAAAAGCTAAGTATTAAACTTTAAACAAACGAGGTAAGTTCTGTAAACACAATGCGACGAAAACGCACAGGATAGGTCTCTAAACAGGGGTTAAGACTGGAAACAACTAAGGCGGAAACGTATAAATACGTCACTGAAGAAGGAGAAAGGGAGGGGGAGAGGGAGAAAGAGAAAGAAATACGAGAGGGAGCGACGGGGGAGGGGAGAGAGTGAGAGAGCGGGGAGAGGTATTGAAAGAGTGGGAATAAGTAGAGAGGGGGCAGAGGGAGAAGCATTAGTCAGATAGAGGGAAAGAGAGACAAATAGAGGGCAAGAAAGACATTTAGAGGGCAAGAGGGACAAATAGAGGGCAAGAGGGACAAATAGAGGGCAAGAGGACAAATAGAGGGCAAGAGGGACAAATAGAGGGAAAGAGACAAATAGAGGGCAAGAGAGACATATAGAGGGCAAGAGGGACAAATAGAGGGCAAGAGGGACAAATAGAGGGAAAAGAGACAAATAGAGGGCAAGAGGGACAAATAGAGGGCAAGAGAGACAAATAGAGGGACAAGAGAGACAAATAGAGGGCAAGAGAGACAAATAGAGGGCAAGAGAGACAAATAAGAGGGCAAGAGAGAGAAGGGCAAATCGAGAGAAGAAACAGAGAGGAAATATGGCAAGAGAGAGAATGCGCGCGAGAATGTGTGACTACTTATATAATGGTATGCAGGCAACTAAGACAAAGGGCTTTACAACTCCGGACGGGGGTTGAATTATTTCGCACTGGACACATTGTACTTTATAACAGACCTTTATCCGGCTATGCTAATTTACATAAATGTACGGCTGTTCACTTCAAAAATGTATGTTATGCTGTGTTTATCACTTTGGTGTACGCACTGCAGGCACTAAAGAGCTTTAACACATTTCAATTTAACATCATGTAATGAATAATCAAATTATGGAATTACACAATCTTATTTTTTAATAACATATATCACACACATGGTGTAGTTTTAGCAAATTATTGGTTATTGTGTAATAACGTCTGCCTTTATGAACATTGATTGTATTCTAATTAAATGTCCTGCCCTAAGGTTTGGTATTACGATACAAATCGGAAAGCTATGAGTAGCAAATGCGCTAATTGATTTGTTGGAAAGTATTGATCGATGTGGTTATAGAGAAAACAAGATGTGTACAGATTACTGGTTATACGAACATTGTAACACTGCGCCTAAAATTGCATTCAGATAGTAATTTAACATCATTTTCTGTAAATAAAACTGATTTACAAAAGACAATGTTACTAATTACTATTATTATTGCATGACAAATTTATATTTACGTAGTAGTTGTTTGTTTTTATATGATGTTCATTTATTCCAAAATAACATGTACAAAAAAAATGATGGGCACAGATAGCTAAACTATTGTATGCTCTAAAATCACATTTACTAAATAACTAGAATAACATTCTTTCAGCTGCTGTTTGATTGTTTGATTCTGTTATGTTTATGGTATTTATGGCTTGGTAGAAGTAATAATTGAAAAAATACAAATAACAAATATTTAACAAATTCTTGATACAGTACAAGTATTAAACTAAATCTTAGTGTTGAAGAGGATCATTAATAAATTATTAATGCATTGTCTATACTGAACACAATTGAATATAGTTCATTGTAAATCAGTTATTATGACAAAATACAATCCACATTCAATAAATAAATTTCAGTTGTTCAATCGATTAGTATTTAGTATTCAATGTACTTCGGTGGAAAAATATCCTTGTAGGTAAAATCGGTCGGTTTAAGTCAGTCTGAAATGTGTATGTACGTCAAAGACAGAATCGTATGAATAAAAAAGGTATCACAAAAATAGGGATCGATCTATAGATCAATCGAAGAATCGAAATACTGTGGAGTGATTTTAACCCGCTAAAATTCGCTTTTTAATGTCAACTTGGGCTAAAACATTATGCGAAGAACCAAATGGGAAAATGATTTTTATAAGTATTTATTGAGTAAATATACAATAATACACGGTTAAGAAAAACTTTTATAAATACATACAAGTCGAAATTTTAATGGTGAAAAATCATATTAACCATAAACAAATATAACGTTTCCTTGCCTTCTCATACAATATTCAAGATGCAAAGCGGGAATCAATTTTTAAATGACTATAAATGACAGACATTTTTATAGTATATCATTCATTTAAACTGATATACAAAGGAGAATAAAAAATACAATTTTTTTGGATGAGCAAAGCGAAGACCAATTTCACTCACCCCCAAAAAAATTTAGCTCGGGTGTTTTTTTTTTTTTTTTTTTTTGTATTTTTGTCTGTTTGTTCGCTCTCTACCGGGCAAACGGCATATGCGATCTTGATGAAAATTTGACAGGACCTTCGAAATCTCTGAACTTAGACTTGCCACGTTTTTGGGTACAATCGAAGAAATATTTCTCATTAATATCGTACTTTTACGATTTTTTCCGATTTTTTGTGCGATATTTTCGTGCCATTTGGGCCAATTCTGACCAAACTGGTGGGGCTACAACGTTCATATTATACATGGACATTAAGGTTATGGTGATGTAGTACATTTTGAAAGAAAAAGTTGAAGAAGTCAGCCAGAATCTATAGAAATAAAGCTTTTAATATAAGTTTTTTGATTTTTTGTGCGATATTTTCGTGCCATTTGGGCCAATTCTGACCAAACGGGTGGGGCTACAACATTCATATTATATACATTGACATTAAGGTTATGGTGATGAAGTACCTTTTGAAAGAAAAAGTTGAAAAAGTTAGCCAGAATCCATAGAAATAAAGCTTTTAATATAAGTTTTTTACGGTAAATAATACCAATTGACAAGAAACAATAGAAACTTGACAACAATCACCTACAATGCGTAGGCAACAAAACAAAGCACTTGCAAAAGTAAAGATATCCCACGCAAACTAAAACCTTTAAAAAGCTCATCCATCAACGCGGCGGGACTTTAGCGTTTTCCTAGTTTTAAACATTGAACGGGTTGATATTTTAAATTTCTGAATTGGTTTCCCGAATAACCAAACATAGAAATAAAATCAGTGTTTGAATAATTTACAAAAACAAATACTACAAACGAACAAACTTAAAATATGCCCTTATATAATATTTTCTTCCAAAGATTAGCTGCTTTCAAAGTTTATTACGTAATAAGATTCTATTGAGATAGCAAGCCTCTAAATAATAAAGCCTTTGATAAAAGTCCAAGTTGCACCGAAATAAAATTAAGTCCTCAAAGAAAACGTTAAGCGAAAAACAAAAGGGAGAAACGAAGCGTTAAAGCGAAAAAGTTAGCGGTAAAGATCACCACGCGTCAAGATCTATTGCCATTGGCCAACACTTCGTAAACACACTTTCCAATGTGAAATTAATCTGTTAATAAATTAATTAACTAGGAAAACGCTAAAGTCCCGCCGCGTTGATGGATGAGCTTTTTAAAGGTTTTAGTTTGCGTGGGATATCTTTACTTTGCAAGTGCTTTGTTTTGCTGCCTACGCATTGAAGGTGAATGTTGTCAAGTTTCTTTTGTTTCTTGTCAATTGGTATTATTTACCGTAAAAAACTTGTATTAAAAGGTTTATTTCTATGGATTCTGGCTAAATTTTTCCACTTTTTCTTTCAAAAGGTACTACATAACCATAACCTTAATGTCCATGTATAATATGAACGTTGTAGCCCCACCCGTTATGTCAGAATTGGCCCAAATGGCACGAAAATATCGCACAAAAAGTCAAAAAACGTATATTAAAAGCTTTATTTCTCTCGATTCTGGCTAACTTTTTCAACTTTTTCTTTCAGAAAGCAATACATCACCATTACCTTAATGTCCATGTGAAATATGAACGTTGTAGCCCCACCCGTTTGGTCAGAATTGGCCCAAATGGCACGAAAATATCGCACTAAAAATCGAAAAAAATCGTAAAAGTACGATATTCATGAGAAATATTTCTTCGATTGTACCCAAAAACGTGGCAAGTCTAAGTTCAGAGAAAACGAAGGTCGTGTCAAATTTTCATCAAGATCGCATATGCCGTTTGCCCGGTAGAGAGCGAACAAACAGACGGAAAAACAAAAAAAAAAAAAAACAAACAAACAAACAAACAAACAAAAAAAAAAAAAAACAACGGAGCTAAATTTTTTGGGGGGTCGGTGAAATTGAAGTCTTCGCTTCGCTCATCCAATTAATTAAAAAATTAAAAAAATGTATTTAGAGTCTACCCACTCAGTTATACTGTTATTGGATAAGCGAAGCGAAGACTTCAATTTCACTGACCCCCAAAAATTTAGCTCGAGTGTTTTTTTGTTTGTTTGTTTTTTTTGTTTGTTTTTTGTCTGTTTGTTCGCTCTCTACCGGGCAAACGGCATATGCGATCTTGATGAAAATTTGACAGGACCTTCGAAATCTCTAAACTTAGATTTGCTACGTTTTTGGGTACGATTGAAGAAATATTTCTCATGAATATCGTACTTTTACTATTTTTTTTCGATTTTTAGCGCGATATTTTTGTGACATTTGGGCCGATTCTGACCAAACGGGTGGGGCTACAACGTTCTTATTTCACATGGACATTAAGGTTATGGTGATGTATTGCTTTTTGAAAGAAAAAGTTGAAAAAGTTAGCCAGAATCCATAGAATAAAGGTTTTAATATGAGTCTCTTTTTAGGTTTATAGTGACAATTAACAAGTAACAATAGAAACTTGACAACAATCACCTACAATGCATTCAAAAAGCACTTGCAAAGGAAAAGTGGTCCTACGCAAACTAAAAACTTATTAAAAAAGCTCATCCATCAACACGGCGGGACTACTTAAGCGTTTTCCTAGTATAACTGATTTTCAGTGGGGGACAATAAATCAAAAGCGACCAAGCCAACCCTGTAGGTCCCGACGCAATCGACGAGTGATCGATAACCAACCAAAGATCGATATTTTTAATAGGAAATATAGCAATCAGTGGTATGGACAAAGCGAACACCCGCGGATCAACGCCAGAATCAACAAGGCCGATTCAGAACAACTTCGAATTTATTATTAATTATTGGCCAACACTTCGTAAACACACTTTCCGCCCATGAAAATAATCTGTTAATAGGTATGGGATTTCACTGGTCAAATTCAAATTTGGACAATTGACGGTCAAATTTAAAAAATCACAAATTAAATTTTATTAGATAATTATCATATTTATTTTTAAAATGTTGTGGTGACAAAAGCTTTTTTTATTTAAATGCTTGATAAAAGCATATTAAGCGGCATATCATCATCGTCATCATGCATTTCGTTGTGTAAAAGAAACAAATTTATGAGACGCACACTTGATGTGTTTAATTAATTTGAAATTAATAAAAACAGCGCTGAGGGCACAATTTTGCATTTTTGATTTAAATCAATGCCTTTTATTATTTAAAAAAAAAAAATATCAAATACACTATCGTGACGTAAACGTCATCAACATTATTGTCGGCCATTATGCATTACGTCAAGGTTAATCACTTCATACATGGTGGCCATTATTCCGTACGTGTAGCCATTGTTCTAATCAAACAAATGTCATACGTCAAAGTGAATATTAATATTAGTTAACTATGCATTGTAATAATAAGCCAACGGGGCCCAGGATAACCATGTTCAATAAACCATTTCGCTCTCATAATAAGACAATATCAAACTTCTGTAGGAAGGTTCAAGGTTGAGATGGTGACCTTTTAAACTAACACTCACGAAACGATATTTTAATACGATTCGATGTATCGATGTAAAAGAACGAACAATTATATATTGTATTTGATAGTTCAAAAAAGAAAACGTACATATACAATTTTGACGACCATGAACACCCTTCAGCCAAGATTTTTTTTTTCTAATGATAAAAATAAACGCCAATGTGGAATTGAAAATGTAGAGTTTAATTTTAATTTTTAATAAAACTTAAAAATGATTATTACCTCAAGTTACTTATATACATAAACACAATTAAATTTCGATAATCAAAACTGGGGGTTTGCCAACTCCAAGTAGGTCTTCAATTGAAGAGTTCGCCCCCTTGCGTGCACCGAGCCCCGTCAAACAAATAAAGCTGTGCACTACCTCCTAAACTTCCTCGGCGTTTATATCAGCCTCCACCAGGCACAAACCACCATCACCACCGTTCCTCATTATAAGTTTTCGCTCAAGAAATCCGGGAACCCCCGCCAGTCCATCCGTCTTTCTCTCTATCTCTCGCTCTCTATCGAGAAGTATATCTGCATTGCACTAGTCCGTAACAAGGAGCCTGTACAAGAGCACGAGCAGGGGGGAGAGAGAGAGGGAGAGAGAGAGAGAGAGAGAGAGAGAGAGAGAGAGAAATTCGAACGAGAGAGAGAGAAAACGAATATCAAAACAAAAGAACGACGGACGCGCTTTGCTTTGCGTGCTGTTAGTCAAACATCGATTCGTACGGATTTGATAATAAAACAAGTTCATTAAACGCCGGAAAAAATAAAAAAAGAGAGGAGAAAATTAAAACGAAGTCAACGTAGGGAAGGTTGAGAAGCCTTCGTTATGATTTAATTTAAAACCACCGCCCCTTCTACTTTTTTCCTCTACCTCCCTCATCAACAGGCGGTGTTTACTTGCTACGAGTTCCACCCTGAACGAGATGGCGGTGGCAAGAAGGGGAGGGGAGGGGAGGGGGCAATAATTAACCTGCAGATGTAAGTTCATAACTAACATCTCAATGTACAACTTCAGAAAGACCGCAGATTGTTGATATAGAACACAAAGGTGTAACTTGTACGTTGTTACTTGAAACTTAAATTGCATACGGTTACTAAGTATGTAGACTTAATGTCAATTTTAATACAATTTCATTAGTTGCAGCACCCGTGTTTTAGGTATTATAAACGCTATGTTGGAAAATAGAATGTTCTTCTGGATTTATAAGAAATACTAGCAAGTTATCCCTTCAATATAAACGATAAATCAATCATCCTAATTGTTAATGTATATCTACATGGCCTATACATGCAACTTGATTCCTAAATGTTTTTGGTAAGACAATTTTTGTATTCATAACTAGAAGACGGTAAAAGATTTTTTTATAAAAATGTAGGTCTATTTCCCTATTTATAAAATAAATATTTTTTCACTAAAGTGTTTATTGATAATGGATTATCCTAAGTAAGCATCGGTCATTACTCGTTATTTCGTAGGCCTATGCCTATTTAGTTGCCTATTTTCATTTAGGATATTTCTTTTCCTGTTGCTGCGTTATATGATTACATCCTCAAAAAAGCACAGAATATCGGAATCACATATTTTGGCAATATATTTACTAGGGAACCGCCAAAGTCGTTGTTAAACGAGTGAGTGAGCCATGTGTATAGTGCCCGGTATCATTCTCCATACTGGGCTAGATCCAGCCTTAAGTATATGGGTGGAAAGGGGATGTTCCCGGGTACTCATCACTTGGCTCACTCACTCGTTTAACAACGACTTTGGCGTTTCCCTAGTTTAAATTGAACATTCGAATTGCGAATCGTGTTCAAAACGTATTAGCGTGAAACATTAACAAATTTCCAAGATTAAAAAAATCACCTAATTTGTATTTCCCATTTAACACCCCTCAAAAATAATATGTGGGTGTAAAAATAAAAAAAAGTTCGAACTTACGGGTATCAAACCCCAACTCTCCGTGCGGTAGGCTAAATGCTTACCACTAGGCCATGCCAGCCACGTAGATCTCGTCCTGCTAGCTGCTACTAAACAAATGCAATCGATATTTTAAAAAAATCAAATTTTTATTTATTGTAGGCTTATATCGCAATAGATCTAGCTGATTTTGTTAACAGTTCTCAGTAAACTCGTACCGGATGTCTGTTTAAAATTTCAGCGCAATCTGTTCAGCGGTTCGGCTGATTTTCGACGTAGACAGACAGACAAGACAGACACACAGAATCACAGAATGAGGCCGTTTGAGTTGAATGGAGACACTCAGTCGCTCCGCTCCCTCGTTTAACAAATTTCCAAGATAAAACAAAATAACCTAATTTTTATTTCCCATTTAACACCCCTCAAAAATAATATGTGGGTGTAAAAATATAAAATAGTTCAAACCAACGGGCATCGAACCCCGACCCTCCGTGCGGTAGGATAAATGCTTACCACTATGCCATGCCAGCCACGCAGATCACATCCCGCTAGCTGCTACTAAACAAATGCTATCGATATTTTAAAATATCACACTTTCATTTATTGTAGGATTAAATCGCAATGAATCTAGCTGATTTTGTTAACAGTTCTCAGTAAACTCGTAACGGATGTCTGTTTAAAATTTCAGCGAAATCTGTTCAGCGGTTCGCCTGATTTTCGACGTACAGACAGACAGATGGACAGACAGACAGACACACAGAATCACAGAATGAGAGCCGTTTGAGTTGAATGGAGACACTCAGTCGCCCCGCTCCCTCGTTTAAAAATACATTTAGATATTTAAGAATATTGAGGATATTTAAATTGAGGATTTCTCGCTAAAGCATACAATACTGAAAAGCGGTGATATTGCGAAATAAGGGTATTCCCCACCCTCCAAAACGTCGAAATTTTGACTAACTTCCAAAAATACATACCTTATAATATATAATAATAACATAAGGAATTTACATGTCTATACCTAACTATTAAATATTAGAGCCAGTTTTTCATATTGTCTGATCGAATCCAGACGACCCAGATGGTTTAGCGTACGTATAACAAAAAGGTCAAACTTTACCCCCCCCCCCCCCCCCCCGATAACAGAAAACCAAACCCAGACAAGAGAGCAAAACGAACAACTATAAACTCAACTTTACCGACAAAACCGATTAAAATAATAATGGCAGAATGCCAGACACAATATTCCATTTTCCAATTAATTTTAATGTTAACTTTTATGGATATTATAAAAGATATAAAACGTTAAGTTTACAACTAGAAAGAAGAACGAGGCGGCTACTAAATCAGCCATAAACTAATTGAATTGAATAGTAAGATGTGATTTATTTAAAACTAAAGCAGGAAGAGTGATAATAAAAATGATGTGGGAGTTGAGACAACTATATTGGAATCTAGTTTTGCATACATTGGCAAAGCCAAATGGATTAAAAAAGGTCATTTTTTGCGATTATAGAACTCACTTAAAATTTAAATTTTGTTACACTATTCACGACTTGCGTGAAGAGCACAGTTATGATTACAGAACGTGGGAATGGGTTTTGCCTTTTGTCAATTTCGTGAATTGACGACCGAATTACCGGGTACAAAGTTTGCACCGTCCTGGAAAGTAAAAAATAGCACGCTTGCGACAAATTTATCTTAAATTATGAACGTTAACGATACGTAAATATATCGGCATGTTCATAGTGAGAATTTGAGATTTATTTATAGTAATTAAAAAAACAGGAAAATTTTGTATCCTTCACAATTCAAATAACTTTCTAGGCATCATCAGTATTAGTAGGAATAAAATAATTACACTTACAACAAAAGTAAAAGTATCATAGATATATTATTTAAAATTCATTTTTCATCAATTCCACTTTTCTGATATTAGATACAAATTTAGCTTTATGTAGCATCTTGGACTTTTTTCTTTCCACCAAAAACACTAAATGAGGGGTGTTTCTTGCACGTCCAGTGGTAAATATGATGAATAGGAACATTTCAATTCAATAAAGCTATATAAAATGTTAGAATACACCGCTTAACTAATTCTTAATAGATATAGGAAACCTTATTTTTGTTAAAATTTGCATTTCGTAACGTTTTACAAAATATGTTCACTAATTTTTCATCAAAAACAAAACCGTTAAAAACGTATCTTAACTCAAAACCCTAGCATATCATTTAAACCTTATATACCAAGAAAACGCCAAAGTCGTTGTTAGACGAGTGAGCGAGCAATGTGTTGAGTATCCGGGGACACTCCCCCCCTACCTAGGGCTGGATCTGGACAGCATGGGTGTTACAAATGCAAATGTTCCCGGGTACTTAACACATGGCTCGCTCACTCGTCTAACAACGTATTTGGCAATTTCTTGGTGAATAAAGTTTAAATGATATTGTTAAGGTTTTAAGATAAGGTACGTTTTTAACGCTTTTGTTTTTTATGCAAAATTAGTGAACATATTTTGAAAAAACGCTACGAAATGCAAATTCTAATAAAAATAATCTATTAAGAACTAGTTTAAGCGGTGTATTCTAACATTTTATGTAGCTATTGAATTGAAATGTTTCTCTTCATCATTTTACTACTCGACGTGCAAGAAACACCCCATATTTAGTGTTTTGGTGGAAAGAAAAAAGTCCAAGATGCTACAAAAAGCTAAAATTTTATCTAAAAACAGAAAGGTGGAATTGATTTAATCCTCTCAGTTAGTTGAAAAAATGAATTTTAAATAATATATATCTATGATACTTTTACTTTTGTTGTAAGTGATTATTTGTTCCTATAAATAGTCGTCTACGTCCAGCCCATTGATATTA
The DNA here is from genome assembly GCA_024449915.1 of Sweltsa coloradensis. Lineage (NCBI taxonomy): Eukaryota > Metazoa > Arthropoda > Insecta > Plecoptera > Chloroperlidae > Sweltsa > Sweltsa coloradensis. The sequence goes on from JAMZAV010000319.1 coordinate 396,494, forward strand.
AACGTCTATAGTAGGCTAGATCCGCAGTCATTGGTCCACAGCTAAGTAATCTTAGGAATGCCTCCTAGTCCACTTTAGAAGCGTGCTCATTATCAACGGCCATCTTGAAAATTTGTTTCATTTAAGTAAAATTGCAACGATAATTCGTAAGCAATGTGTGATTTTTTAAGTCGCGGATAACAGTTGACAGTAAATGGACTTAAACTAAAGATTACTAATTCCTTATAGAATAATTCTTATTTCATGTAAAAAACATTCCCATGCTGCACAAGCTAAAACCATAATCAAACAGTCTAAAACTTTATTGCATTACAAAAGCATAAATTAAAACGCCAATACCATTTTGACAGGGTGATGACGCTTCAATTCGTACGCCGCGCTACTGTCGCGGACGTTGTAGACCATTTCGCCTACTATAGGTGTGTCTAGTCTACCCTCTTGCAAGCCGGCAACTACCAACCTTGTGTCCTCGACGAACGCATGTCGTGACGGAGCACGGAACGCGTGAGAACATTTTCTCATATACGGAATTCCCTTGCGGCTGATTTGCACGGATTTAGACTTAACTGTGAATAAGGACGTTCTTGACGCGGGGGTTTTTCCACAGGACGTTCAAATTGTCATGCTCCCCACGGCCTAACTGTGTGTCTAGCGCTTAGCTTATATTACGTCATTGTCCTAGTCACTGTGTTTCATTAGAAGCCATGGACTTCGTTTGCATTTGTAGATGAAGCATTACACAATTTTTTTTAAAGATTGCTCAAGTTCCTGGTGGCAATAATCCTTTTATCATAATGTTTCTAAAATTCCCTATGCAATACTTAGTCTTTAACATTCCAACATGCACTAAAAAACTTATATACAAACAATTCATTAAAACAATTATTGCATTCTAAAAGTAGAATTGAACGCCAATTTGGGAGTGATGCGTTCTGTGGTACGCTCTGCGTGCGTTGCACGTATTGAGGTGTCGACTAGCCATCCCCTCTTGTGCTACGGCCACCTCCCCCACGGTCGCACCACGGACCTGGTCTTGCGAGGGCAGAACGCGTGCGCGACACAATTCCGTGCCGCGAACATTTCCTCGGCGGTAATTCCTTGCGGCGATTGTGCACGGATTTGCACGACATTTAACCTAGGAGAGAAACCTCACGTCTTGTGTGCTATGCTGCTTGGGCTGGCTTCACACGATGGGACGTACTACATTACCAAGAAACTCTCTCGTTGCTCTTGTGATTCCCGCCAAAGTCAGAAGTTGAACTTCTGATTTGGACTTAAGTCCATCAGTTCTTGTCTTAGGAATTTGTAAACGGTGACTTTGGAGCCGTCCTACCAACGAGGTAAATAATTAATTTAAAGTTGTTCTGAATCGGCCTAGTTGATTCTGGCGTTGATACGCGGGTGTTCGCCATGTCCATACCACTGATTGCTATATTTCCTATTAAAAATATCGATCTTTGGTTGGTTATCGCTCACTCGTCGATTGCGTCGGGGCCTACAGGGTTGGCTTGGTCGCTTTGATTTACTGTTCCCCACTGAAAATCAGATATATAACTGAGTGGGTAGACTCTAAATACAATTTATTTATTTATTTATTTTATACGATTTTTTTTTAATTATCCAAAGAGCTTAACGGAAATTAATTTTGTACAGTTGAATTTTAACATATAGTATGTTCAGCTGGGTGCAGGCTCTAGCATTGTTCAAGTTTTGAAATCCCTTACATTTCATTGACGTCCTTTGTAGATATAATGTCAACTTGGGTCAATAAATAATTTTGTTTCAAGATTATCGCAATTTATTTATTTTGGATGGATGCAACAATATATTATAGCCCATTGTCAGCTGAGTCCAACATTAAATTGGTTAAAATACTATTAAACCCGTCTCTTCTTACTAAAAGCATCGAAAAAGTGATGGAGAGTGTGTGCAAATACCATCCTAATCCGGCATAGAAACCTCACACGCATTTCACTGAAGTGGCTGCAAATCCACATATTCGACGCCAAACAACGCCTATAATTTATCATCTCCCCTTCTTCACCAGAACATCACAAAGAAATAAATAAAACTACACTCTTTCATCTATGGAATTGAACACGACGATAAATCCATGTGGTAATCGCATTCGGAGTACACACAAATTTAAAAAAAAACTCTCAAAAGGAAATCGCGATAGGATTTCCCACGATCTCATCCTTATATTTTTTCGTTTTCAAGTCTATTTTCTCAGTGTGTGGCTGTACTAGGCTAGCCCTGGTATAAATAAACTATGGAGACATCGGTCTGTGCCTAGAATAACTAACCACGCGACGACGTCGGAGGCGAGAGAGAATCACAACGCGCCGCGAGAAAACTGTTCGACGATTGTTTTTTAGGGGCGATATAGTTGGTTATATATGTGGTGGAGACACCAAGAAGGTGTTTTCCGTAAAACGGTAAGAAATTTACAGGTGGGAAAAATGTGTCATGTATGCTTTCATGAATAAAATGTAGTAACATAATAGTACATCTGATGAAGGCAAAAAATGAGGTTTTGTTTGCTAGAATTAATGTAAACAAAAACGGTTTTTTGCTCTTTTGCAAGTTGACACGCTATAGTTTAACATACTCACAATTGAATGCTGTGTCGTTGGTCATTTAGACGCCACATTGGAAAATGGCGTCTGTCGTGACATATTAACGATATAGCATTAGATTTTGAGTAAAAAAAGTTTTTGTTTAAATTAATTCTAGCAAAAAAGCTACCTATATCCAATTAACTATTAATATCAGTAAAAGTTTATTTTTTGGCATCTGTCACCACAGCCAGTACTTAAATCAAACTAAATCTAAGTAAACTAATACTTCATTTAGTTAGAACATAGATAGTACGAATATAATCCCCATTTAGACAGTCCAGATTTTCATTCGAACATTCAAGGATAGCAGATACAATTTACATACAACAATTTCCATTGAATATTTTTTGTTTTTGAATTGAAGAAGTTAGACAAGACAAAATTTTACTGTCTACATGGGGCATTACTGGAACCAAAACTGATAAGAGAAACAGGTAAGGAAGCAAATTTGCGAATCTCCCATTTTAATTGTTGTTTAGTCTCAATGCCCACTAATTTTATAATTTCAATAAATTTAACATGCTATTAGTTTGTTGCTGACCTAAACAACTTGTAGTTTGTCCCCCGGTACAAATCCTTGTTGCATTATTGTAGGACAGTACTGTGGTGCTAGCTAGACGACTATTCTTTGTATTCATTAACGTAATTTGTTCATCTTTAACAATGCCTTCATGTACGGGGAAATTACCACTATAAATTGATTGGATTGGATATTGCTTAACGTCTCATATTAATGCAATATGGCTATTCGAGACGATGAGTGGTGATAGATGAGGAAGAAGTATGAACAGAAGGGAGGAGGGAAAACTCGGTACCGGCACGTAGCCTACTCCTTTCGAAAAGTACCAAGGGGACCAACGGCTTTACGTCCCATCCGAAAGGACAACCTTGACAGTCATATAGATTCCTCCACTAACCCGGCCTGCCGAGCAGACGTCGAGGAGAACGAAGCCGTTACACTAGCTCTCGAACCCTCCATCTGCTCTAACCAGCGATATACGTGAGTTTCAGGGCTAAGCGGTCACCCACTCTACCCCTGACCACGCCCGAGTTTGCTTAACTTCGGTGTTCCCTGACGTCAAAAACAAGTCGTCAATTCCAGTCCAAGTGAACAATACTCTCATCCTAGGGCTTAAAATAAACCAAAAATAATTAAATAATCCAACACTTAACTGTGATCGAAACATTGCCTCCCGCTTGCCGTACGGTAATTTAAACAGCACTACACAATCGGGACAAGAAAATGAATCATCTTGCTTATAAAATATAACTATATCTATAAACATTCCGTTGAGCGATCAGTGGAAACCGGATGGAAAAACATAGACATAAACAAGACCACGTTTGAGTAAGTTTTTCTAAGAGTTTGCATGAGCGATTAATCAAGTCTGTAGCCTAGTTAAATAAACTTATCAAAGATAAGAACTCGGTGAAAGAAACGAGGGAATATTTAGTCACATTGCGAATGACTAGAGCTATTTGATAATGAAATAATATTGTTTTATTTATTTTTTAATTTTGTATTAATTTTTATTATATATTATTATTATTATTATTATTATTATATTATTATTATTTTATTATTATTATTATTATTATTATTATTTTATTGGATGTATTTAATACAAACTCGGTTAAAACCGGAGCTAACACGTTGTATCGACTTACGTCAAGTACTTCCATGTGTACCTATTACATACATATTACTTTTGTCTTAACTCTAACTAAATAAGTCATTTAAAAATTCTAATATTGTTTGTAGATGATGTTTTCTTTCTGCTGTGTACGGTCGGGGCCGATTTCTCGTCGCCATCCTAGCATTTGCTCTTCGGACTATGGGAAACCACGAAAACCATGTCAGGATGGAAGCTGTCTCGAAATCTCGAAGTATCATTCTTAGTTTAGAAATTTACGAACTATTCTACACGTGTTGAGTATTACTGCCTTTTGAGTCTCGATGTATACATTGGGTTGAAGATCTAGTTGTTTAATGCTTTCATGTAGCTTCTTCGGTATGAGCCGTTGGTGATATAATGAAGGGGATTGTATTTCCCTTTTTTCTGTTTCCACATCTTCTTGATCTCAATTGCAAGTTCACTATACTTGTCAATTTTTTTCTTCCACGTGGTCTCGACGTTATGGCACATTGGGATAGCAACGTCGATAAGGGTATTTTCTTGTTTCTTCTTGCAATTATTATTAAATCCGGTCTGTTGTGATGACGTATCGTTTGGTCTGTTAGAACTGTGCGGTCGTAATATAATTTGTAATCTTTACTATCTAGTACTTTCTCTGGTTTGTATTTGTAGTAAGGTGTGTGTGTGTCAATGAGGTTGTACTTGATTGCTAGTTTTGATGAATAATGTTAGCTACTTGGTTATGTCTGTAGGTAATCTGTTTGACATAGTGACTTGCACCCGGATATGATGTTTTCGATTTTTTCACCCCTTGCACTACATTTTCTACATTGATCGTTACTGTGCATCTTTGTTTTATGTATTTTTTAAAATTGTTTCGTCGAAATTTCACTCTGCCCTTGAATAGCCATCATAAAACCTTCTGTTTCTCCAAATGTTCCCCGTTGTTTAAACACCTATTTGATGCTTTAATATCTACGTGACCTTTGTGTAGTTCATCATAATGTCTCTTGTGTAGGGTCTTTTCTGAGAGACGTAACTCTTTTGAAGCGTCAGTTATGATTTTTCCCTGTAGATTGAATTTTCGTTTTGCTAGATTGAGTGGAGTTAATGATTTGTCAGCTAGCACTACAGCCTATGAAGTGTGGATTGGTTGCTCTTTGAAAAAAAAGTATTTTCTTAAAATGTCTATTTGTTTATAAAAAAAGTTGTTCAGATCAATTAGGCCCCGTCCTCCTTTTCTCTTGGAAGTGTCAATCTCTCTATTTTGATTTAGGATGATGTATTCTGTGTTTGGTAAGTGTAGTACGAGTTAATATTCCAACGCGGGGATGTCTGTCTGCGTCCATTTAATGATTCCGAATGAATATGTCAGTACTGGTAACAGCATATGTATTTATTGCTGTGATCTTGTTTTTACCGTTTAGTTGCGTCTTGAGGATAAGACTTTATCTTTTTCTTGTATGTATCTATCAATTTTGCTTTCATAACTTTATGTTCAATTCTGGCAGCTTGTGCAATCCTAAATATTTGTATCCATCGTTATCGTCCATTATTCCAATCCTATTTCCATCATCTAGCTGAACTCTTCTGCTTGTGTAACCTTACCCTTTTCGATATGTAGCGTCTTACATTTGTCAAACCCCAATCCATGCAGATATCTTGACTAAATTTTTAATGTTGTATTGACTAGACTGTTTATTTGAGCAAATTTGATGCATACAACTTTAGGTCATCCATGTAGAATAGGTGGGAAATTTGTGTAAACATACCACATTATTGTCCTTATTTTAAAAATCCGTATGTCGATTCGTTAAGCTATGTGACAGTGGGTTTAATGACAGACAAAACCATAATGCACTTAATGAGTCACCTTGGAAAATGCCACGTTTAATTTGTATTGGATCTGTAGTTATCTGCTGGTTTTTCATATTTAGTTTTAGTGTTTTTTCTCCATGTCTCCATTACTGTCTTCAAAAATTTTACAATTATTGGGTTGATTTTAATATTTTGTAAAATCTAAATAAGCCATGTGTGTGGTGTTGAGTAAAAGGGCTTTCTTGTAGTCAATGTAGTTTACGTGAATATTCCTTTTCTTATTGTGTGCCTGATTCATTACAGTAGAGTCAATAATAAGTTGTTCTTTACACCCTGTGATTTTCTTACAGCACCCTTTTTTTTCCCTCGGCCATGATATTGTGTTTTTTTCGCAATGATTATATACTTTATTTGTTATGCATGAAGTCAATATTTTATATATAGTTGGTAGACTGTAATTGGGGCCCATATTTACTTGGGTTCTTCGTGTCATTGTCCTTTGGTTTGAGAAAGGTTTTCTCCTTCAGTAAAGAATTCGGTATTCTTTAACTCCATTTATAAAATCGTTGAGACAATTTCTAATTTGATTGTGAGTAGTATTGAATTTCTTATACCAAAAATTTTGAATATTATCATTACCTGGGGCTTTTCCCGCATGTGTAGCACTGATTGTCGACTTTAATTCATCAATAGTTATACCTTCGAATCTCATCTCATTAATATCGCTCATCCTAGCTATTTCATCTTGAATTATCTTGAATTATTATTATTATTATTATTATTATTATTATTATTTTTATTATTATTATTATTATTATTATTATTATTATATATATTGTATTATTTTATTATTGAAATAAATAATGAAGAGAAGGCCTACTGTAATTTAATGTAGTGCACATCATGAGTTAATAGATGGGAACACTGTAAATATCTGATTCATTAAGTAATTAAACGAGGGAGCGGAGCGACTGAGTGTCTCCATTTAACTCAAACGGCTCTCATTCTGTGATTCTGTCTGTCTGTCTGTACGTCGAAAATCAGCCGAACCGCTGAACAGAATGCGCTGAAATTTCAAACAGACATCCGGTACGAGTTTACTAAGAACTGTTAACAAAATCAGCTTGATCCATTGCGATTTAAGCCTACAATAAATAAAAATGTGAATTTTAATAATATCAATGGCATTTGTTTCGTAAGGGAGTTAGCGGGACAAGGTTGGCGTGGCCTGCATGGCCTATGGTAACCATTTAAGGCCTTTCCGCACGGATGGATGGGGTTCGATACCCGTCAGATCTAACTTTTTTTTATTTTTTACACCCACATATTTTTTTATTTTTTTATTTTTTTTTTTTATTTAATTAGGTTGATTTTGTTTTTATCTTGGGAAATTTTGTTAATGTTTCAACGCTATACGTTTTGAATTTCGATTCACATTTTGAATGTTCAATTTAAATAATTATTGTGGCAAGCAGAGTGAGTTCCTGTAAGGTGACCAGACGGTCCGGTTTTAGAAGTCAAAACACTCGGCTAACTCACTCGTTTTACAACGACTTTGGCGTTTCCCTAGTTATTTTAATACACGTTTTACGAGTTCTCTACACAAACATATTTTACAATCGTAAATGTCCATTTAAAAATCGCTTTATCGCCAAATCTTTCGAATTTCACATACATTCCGGACCACTCTTTTACCACTAAATTTCACAAACGAAATGGGCATGGCTCTTATCAGAACAGATGATTGTTGTTAAGGATCGGACAGCCTTTATATTTCAAATAAATGCACCATACATAAATAATCTGGTAAGTTATTACTAATTGTCTCTTTTATAGCATATTTACGGTCAGGTATATATTATGAAAATGTACTCTCAAAGAACCATGAGCACATCATTTTTAAACAACCTCGGAAAGTTTCAAAATAAGTTTCGAAAATTTAAAATTCAAAAAGTGTTCAAGAATAAACCTTTGCAATACAAATTTGAACTGTAGCTCAATCAAGAGGCGTACGTTGAATAAATCTAAAGCCTAGCAAAAGTAGCTGTCTTGTTAAATTAATTAATAAGTTAATTAAAACTTCTTGCTTAGTACCGGGTGTATACTTGGTAACTTTAGGAAGAAGACATTATCATGTACAGAATAGAACCCGGCGCCGCCACTATAGTAGGCATAGTTTTGACTTTTATTACGAAACATTAGTTTCAATATTTCTTTCATTTCTATTCCAAGAATAATTCATTGAATTTATTTATCTCTAACAAAAGGTCATTATTAACCCACAAGTATCAGGCAACTAAAACAAAATGATTTAAAATACACGTTCACCACAATTTAAAACAATGAAAATTACGTTATACAAATCATTAACACACGAACACAAGTATTATACATTTCTCGATTTGGATAGTCGGGAAACACTGCCGTAGTAAATAAGTAATAATAATAATAATAATAATAATAATAATAATTAATAATAATAATAATAATAATAATAATAATAATAATAATAATAATAATAATAATAATAATAATAATAAAAATATTAATAATAAAAAATAATAATAATTATTATTATTATTATTATTATTATTATTATTACAATAGTAATAATAATTTAAGGCTTTCGCGGCCCGGTAAATAATTTACACAATTTATTGGTCGACGCGGCGAAATGTCACGACCAATAAATTGTGTAAATTAATAATAATAATAATAATAATAATAATAATAATAATAATAATAATAATAATAATAATAATAATAATAATAATAATAATAATAATAATATAATAATAATAAACAAGAACAATAATAAACAAGAAAAACAAAGAAAAAAAGATAAAGATAAAAAAAAAAAAATAAAAAAAAAATAAATAAAAATAAAATAAAATAAAGAACAAGGAGGACGGAGGCCTAATTGATCTGCACAACTTATGTTATAAACAACTAGACATTTTAAGAAAATATTTTTTACAAAGAGTAACCAATCAACACTGCATAGGGCTGTGGTGCTAGCTGACAAATCATTAACTCCACTCAATCTAGCAAACGAAAATGTCAATCTACAAGGGAAACTCATAACTGACGCTTCGAAAGAGTTACGTCTCTCAGAAAATACCCTACACAAGAGACATTATGATGAACTACACAAAGGTCACGTAGATATTAAAGCATCAAATAGGTGGTTAAAACAACGGGAACTATTTGGAGAAACAGAAGGTTTTATGCTGGCTATTCAAGACAGAGTGATTGCAACGAAAAATTATAAAAAATACATTATACAAGATGCGACAGTAAACGATCAATGTAGAAAAATGTAGTGTAAGGGGTGAAACAATCGAACACATCATCATCCGGGTGCCAGTCACTATGTCAAACGGATTACCTCTACAGACATAACCAAGTAGCTAACATTATTCACCAAAACTAGCAATCAAGTACAACCTCATTGATACACACACACCTTACTACAAATACAAACCGGAGAAAGTACTAGATAGCAAAGATTTCAAATTATATTACGACCGCACAGTTATAACAGACCAAACTATACATCACAACAGACCGGATATAATTAAATGCCATAACGACGAGACACCTTATTACGTTCTGTCCCAATGTGCCATAACGCGAGACTACATGGAAAAAAAAATTGACAAGTATAGTGAACTTGCAATTGAGATCAAGAAGATGTGGAAACAGAAAAAGGTAAATACAATCCCATACGTGATATCGGCTAATGGCATCATACCGAAGAAGCTACATGAAAGTATTATACAACTAGATCTTCCACCCAATGTTTACATCGAGACGCAAAAGGCAGTAATACACAACACGTGTAGAATAGATCGTAAATATCTAAACTAAGAATGATACTTCGAGATTCCGAGACAGCTTCCATCCTGACATGGTTTTCGTGGTTTCCCATAGTCCGAAGAGCAAATGCTAGGATGGCGACGAGAAATCGGCCACGACCGTACACAGCAGAAGAAAACATCATCTACAAACTATATTATAAATGACTTATTGTAGTTAAGAGTTAAGAGTTAAGACAAAGTAATAATGTAGGTATTATTATTATTTATTATTTTATTTTAGAAATTGTACAGATAATCGAATATTAAGATGTACAACCTCATAGAAAGTTAGAAAAGGGCCATGAGACTCCAGTCACAAAGTGTCTCACATACTATCCTTAGTTATACGTCTTAAACCACAATATAAAATACAATAGAAATAAATTAACAAATAATACAAAATTAGATGGTAAAAGGTGAACAAATGACAGTAAACAATAGCTAGTAAAGGGTGAACAATGATGGTATGTTACAAAATATATAAAATGAGATAGTGAAAGGGTGAATAAATGATGGTGAACAATGACAGTCAAGGTGTACAAATATGGTAAACAATAATTTGATTACTTCCAGCATGTCATTACTTGATTGATGCGTTCTCATTAAGAAATTTTGAAATGGTTCCTAATATCAATATTGAAATGTCTGGAAGTCTTCACGTCAGCCGTAGAGTGTTCCATAACGATGCAGAACGATAGTAGAATCCCTTTTAATAAGAAAAAAAATCTAAAAAAGAATCTATGTAATATAGATACACATGGAAGTACTTGACGTAAGTCCGTACAACATGTTAGCTCCGGTTTTGACCGAGTTTGTATGAAATACATCCAATAAAATAATAATAATAATAATAATAATAATAATAATATAATAATAATAATAATCAAATAATCCAATCCAGAAATGAAAAAATTCATCCAACCCCGATCGGGATGGATTTTTTTATTTCTGGATTGTATTAAATATTCAGTATTATACAATTAAAACAATACAGTAAATACAATAAAACTTCAATAACAAAAAACACGACTGAAAAACCAAGATGAATGAAAAAACTAAGGTAATAAAGTACAGAACTAGTGAAAATGTGATAAAGAGTGATTAATGAATCATATTCATAAACTGGCATACGCAGCTGCTATCAGGGAAGTTTCGTGTGGTCAATGTTAATTTCTGTATCAATTGCTAATATTTCTTGTATGTGTCTTAAATTCATACATTTGGACATATTTTGGTTGCTATGTTACGCTGGAGTCTGAAGTGACAGTCGAAGACAAAGATTTATAGCCCACCCGGCACCTCCACCAAAATCTATTGCCAGGACTTTGTACGTCTACTTTGTAACATCATACCATCGTATTCGTCATCATACGAGATAATGTTCGCTGTTGGCAAGGCTAAAAGGCGTCTTGTGTTTATCTGTGAAAATATTTAGGTTAGTCGTTATTGCTGTGCGAGTGATCGAATTAAATTAAATAAGTTAAATAAACAAAAAGACAAAAACGACATTAAAACTAAATTTTACGGGTGCACAAACGTAGGAACTTGTGATTTTCATTTTATAATAAACAATAGGTATGGTTATTTAACATATACAAGTAGTATCTAGATTTAAGACAACATACTAACAGTATGTGCGTATAGGTATGTCATGTGCTTGATCACTATAGGACGGCTCCAAAAGTCACCGTTAACACATACCTAGAAATATGTAGCATTAATTTTTCAATTTTATCATTTTGTACCAGATATTTGGTCGTTTCCGCCAACACCATAAATGTGGTGTGTTTCTTGCACTTCGAATGGCATTTGATGAATTATAGGAACATTTCAATTCATTCAATATATCCACATAAAATGTTAGAATACATTGAAAAACTTCGCAATAGGTATGGAAAAACATTAGTTTTAGCAATTGTAGTGTTTTACAAAATATGTTCACCGATTTAGCATCAAAAACCTATAGAACAAAAAAACAAAAAAACGTATTTCTATTTTCTACACACACCCAACCCAATAATTTATACATATGATTCGAACCCGAGACCTTCTGCATTGGAAGTGTAAAGTTTTAACTACCTGTTCAAAAAGTGTTCACATTAATTAGTATTAATTTGTTGCAACAAAAGAATCAACCCCTATCCCGACGCCTATATACGCACGATCTTCATTCACAATTCAATTCACATGATTGTAGTATTAAATTAATTAGGGTCAGATTTTAAAAAAAAGTACCATCTGCCAGGAATTAATTATACAAAGAGTGACTTTAAAAAAACTGTGAGTGGCAGTCTTGGTAGTTAATCCTAGAGATTAAAATCTTTTGACACTGGAATATGATAAATAGCAGAAAGAACCAGTACAGCAGATAAAGCACGAACACCATTTTAAATTATACACATCCATTTACTTGATTAATTTTAGTCCTTTTACAATACGAGCATGAAACCATTCTCTGAAAAACATTACAGATTATACTGTTACAAAAACGGAACAGTGGCTGAATCATATAGGTTTAATTCAACACAAAGTGAAGTAAAATACAGAAATAAGTTTTATTGCAATTTAATTAAAGAACTTGAATGAAAAAAACAAACAAGTTATTAAGAATGTATATCTCAATTTCTGAATGTATGTAATTTTTCATTTTTGACATCTCATTGCTATGAAGTAATTGTATATTCTTTCAGATTGGCATAATTGCTATATTCTACTTTTTAAAATTAATAGTCTTGAAGTTCGTTACAAATAATAAGCAGAATATGTCGTAATTTCACAATAATTGCAAATAAAAGTTGTAGTGCGATTTATATACAAACTTGAATTTATTGACATGTTAACAAGCTATAATTTTGAAATAAAAGTAGATATCTAAAAAAAACTAGCTCCAAACGTAAAACAATAATATGAGCACGTTTTAATCAGAGAGATTAAATAGATAAGAAATAAAATAGTATTTAGAGACTATTTTTTAATATTCAAAATGGTTCAATTATGACTAAGTATCTACAATGGATAAAAAACAAACACCAAGTTTTTCACAATATTTATACTTTTTCAAATTACCATCAACGGTATAGCCTACAAACAGATAATAACTTTTTGCATAACACAACATCTAAATACACTTATAGAATAGCAGGTGAATAAATTTATTTCCTATTCTCAGAAGTGAACGTCAGTAAACGTCATTGCTCTTTACATTCCAAGAAAGAAGTAGACTCGCGACGTTTCTCATCTCCCCCATGCACGACGCGTCCTCAGCAGACGTCGGGAGTTTGACGACATAAGGAAACGAACATCAGAATTCAAAACCAACACCGCGCTCCGTCATTCCCTTGGAGTTTACATGAGTATTGAATGCAGAGATAAAATAATCATACGGCCCTAGGCAAGAGGCGGGTGGATAGACGCGGGAACACTGCGGGAGTCTATAGTCTGGGGGGAGTAGGTTCGTTCCCGGGAACGCGTTCTTTTTTAGGGAACTTTTGTAGGAACGCGTTCCTTTTCCACTGTTACAACTTTGAAGGAACTTTTAAAATTGATTTACTTAAAATTGATTTACTTTAACTTTACTTAACTTTGTTACATTAAGAATTTAAAAATATAGTTACTTTTGAGAGTCAGCAATACGATATACCGCAATGATAATTGTTTCTGGGTATTATCAGATTGATACCAAACTTGGCTTATTGTTATGGCTATGTATATACAGCCTTGTATAGATGCACATTTTAAAAAAAATCGATCAATCACAAAAATATGTATAATAATTCTTGTTTTAATAGAATACAAAGCTGTTTTAATACATATGTACCACCATCATGCTATCCATTTTCTTGTTCGTTGATCACTTTTAAAATCTTGTTGTCTTATTTGTAATCTGGGATGGGACTGACACTTTTTAAGTGTCTTAATATGTTTTTGTTATGTATTTGTCACTTTATTGTGTAATATGTTATCTTTTATATGTGTGTGCGATTCCTTGTATATAATATATTTGTATTATATCGCACTTGTGGGGCTTTGCCTTGGATACTGATAAATAAATAAATGGAAGATGGAAATTCAATTAATTCAATTGTCTTTTATGATTTTGAATTTTTGTAAAATCGCCAAAAGTAATAAATAACGGAATTTGGTTTTGTCTAATCCGCGATAATGTTTGAAAATCTTTGATTAACTTATAATGACCATATTCTTGCTTGACAACCAACCAAAATTGCATGTAAATAAGATAAGACAACTAAAATGCAGGAAAAGTTCCCCAAAAAATGTCAAATACCCTACGCATAAAGTTAAAAATGGTTTAACTTCTGCTTTGTTCCTGTCAAAGGCTCCGTCCGAGGAGGGGTCCCTACGGTCCCCAAGGAACGAGAGGGTAATGGTAAGAGCGACCTGACTGACTTCGTGGCATGTTCAACGTTAATATCACTTAGGAAGGCGAGGGTCAAGGGGTGGAAACTGAGCGCCGGGGAGTAATTAGATTCAGGTCTAAGTGCAAAAAAACATACAGAGAGAGAGAGAGAGAGAGAGAGATTTGATGTGCGACAAAGTGAAGTGGTTATTATCTAAAGAGAGTAACGTGTTTATGCTCAATCACGAGTTATAAGACCGACCGATATCACAGATATAGAAACAAAAATTCTTCATTGTTTTGAGACACTTTTAAATTTTATTCCATCTTTTCCCTTTATTAATTTCTATTTGATAATTTTTCATCGACAGCATTTCACTTTTTAATTGACTATTTGAATATGTTATTAGAAATTGTTGTTTTAATATAGATTGTTGTAATTTTATACTACTCAAAATTTACTTTACTACAGTTTATTATTTTGTATATGTAAGACCAATAAACCCTAACTTAAGTTTAGTAGAGTTTGTTGTTGTTTTTCGTTTATACATAAGTTTTTGAAACTGAATAGGTAAAACTATAAATAAATTATATTAATAAATTTAAGATCCTATCGTCTTAAACAAGTGATTTAGTGCACTGAACGTAGGAAAAGGTAACGGTACTTACTAGCAACACAAATATAAATAATCTTTCGTCAGGATTGCCTCCTCAAGCATGAAACGATGAGCTATTTATATACAGAAGACAGTTGCAAAAGGTACAGTAAGGTGGAAGCAATATGAGAAGTATCTATAATTATGTACAAATGTTTTTCCAATCTACAATTAAAAATCTAGAACATTTCTTACAAGTTCACATTTCCTCAACAGAAAATCATAAAACAACCCCCCCGCCCCCTTTCCCTAGTTACACGTCCACCAACCAAAACCTTTCCAAAGCTTGGTCAAAATTTAACGAATTCCTTTCTAATATGAGTGAAAACGAGCGAAACTCGGTTCCGAGTAAAACACAACGCGTACATTTCATCACCATATGTCACAACGTACATTGATATTAATGTGATGGAATTTCCAACGTAAATTAACCGGACGTTCCCCCCTTCCACACATTCAAAACTCAACTATGCCATGGTAGCTTTATCATTTGTACGCACTTTACATACCAAACGAACCAAAATTCCGCATTATTATTTACACCATTCATACCATTTTAGAGGTAGATTTTATATGCATTGATTGAAGAGAGCAGAGATGAAATATCAGAGTATATTTGTGATCGATACGGCATTCATTGCTCTGGTATGAAAATTAAAATTAAACACGTACCAATATTAAAACCACGCGAAATAACACTTTTTAGTCCTATTTAGAGATACGCTTTTGTTCAGAGTTTTAGGTTTTTGATGCTACATTGGTGAACATTTAATTTGCAAAATGCTACAAAAGGCTATAATTTCATTAAAACTAACGTTTTTCCATACTTATTGAGAACTAGTTCAGCGTTATATTATAAAGTTGTATGTGGCTATTTGAATTAAAATGTTACTTTAATTCATTTACAATAAGAAAGGGCAAGAAACACCTCACATTTAGGGTGATGGTGGAAATGAAAAAAATATATGTAACACAAAATATAAATTAATTAAATTAAATTTTTAAAAAAAATGATAAACATTCTAAATTAAAATGCTAAAGAAAAGTAACTGTAGTCATAAGTCAGGAACGCTGCAAAACACTTCACAAGTGATAACAGTCAGTATAATGTGGTTTCGTCATAGGTCTAACAGTAGCCTGCTTGAAAAACTATCAAACGTTATGAGACTTTGACGCGCCTCAAACACGATGCTGGGTCTTTCCAAGGAGAGTAGATGGTCTTTCGACAGCAGTACTTTCGTACTTTTCTGATTACTCGTAGGAAAATAAAACATGTTTGAATCTGTTTTTTTGTCTTAGTAAAAGAAAACTACCGTTTCTCGTTCACATGGCCCATTTTCAAAGTCTAATCCGGTAAGTAAACGAGCCATGTGCGAGGAACATGATAACCTACCCGAGTACAATATTTTATTTTTCATCTAAGGCACCATTGTTTCTTGAGAGTTCTCAAAAGTCCTACAAAAGTCATATCCGTAACGAGTCATATTTATTCATCTAAGCACCCTTCTTGGGTTCTCAAAGCAAAATGTTCCTTCGAAAAGCATGTCGAGAACATGATAACCTCC